>OY748297.1:5625282-5729755 GCA_963556515.1 Nudaria mundana
GGTACCGAGGCATCAAGACGGAAGTCGCGTCCTGGGCTCAGCTAAAGAGTTTTATGCTCGACGAATTCGACTTCGACCATCTATTTTTACAGGAAATCCGTTCTCGAACTCAAGGACCCGATGAAAGCATCGTTACTTATTTAAGCATAATGCAGAATTATTTTTCGATGTCTCCTATTACCGAAGCTGAGAAGTTAACTATAGTTACTTATAATATTAGGCCTTTCTATTCCACAAAGCTGGCAATGCAGCAAGTCAGTACTTGGTCTGAGCTAAAGAAATATTGTCGTCTACTTGAACATGCAAAGTATAGGGCCGGTATGTTTATCGAACCACCGCGGCCACACGACAAAATGCTCGCACGCGACTTGGCTTACAAACCTAATAAGTCTGTAACATGTGCGGCGGTAAATAATACATTAATTAAGTTTTGCGTTCGTTGTCGTATTAACGGACATTCGCTTGGGGAATGTAAAGCGCCCAAGATATTAATTTGTTATAGATGTGGGGAACGAGACTTCACTGCCTTAACTTGCCCTAAGTGTCCAAAGAACACGAACACTTACAAACCTAATAAGTCTGCAACATGTGCGGCGGTAATAAATACATTAATTAAGTTTTGCGTTCGTTGTCGTATTAACGGACATTCGCTAGAGGAATGTACGGCCCCCAAGATAGTGATTTGTTATAGATGTGGTGAACCAGACGTCACTGCCTCAACGTGCCCCAAGTGTTCAACGAAGCAACAACTACCGAGGAATACTAATTCAAAAAAACGTGTAGGCGTGAACCGGGGAAATCGTTCCACAGTTTCCAGTAGAACGTTTACCAGTCGTACAATTTTTTTTTTAATAATAAAAATAAGTGTATTGCCCACAAAAGGCATAACACATCTCGCGGGCTCCCTATTAAGGACAAGCCCTTGGTTCACGTGATTGGCGGTTCTGATACTCGTCCCTTTTTACCCGTAACCATTAATAAAGCTAATTACGAAGGTCTGTTAGATTCAGGCTCTGAAATCTCAATTATTAATAATACTATTTTAAGTGAACTCGCTAACATTAAGGTTCATGCATCTTATGATTTGGATACAATCACTACTGCTAATGGTTCGTCTTCTCCCGTCACCGGTTATGTGCTTTTACCGGTCACGGTGGGAGACAACACCAAGGTTGTAAAGTTTTACGTTATACCAGGAGTTACTACGGCCCTACTACTGGGTATTAACTTCTGGAGAGCTTTCAATATTGCCCCTGAAATTGTATCAATGTGCAATGGGACCACTTTGGACACCAAAGTTTGATCATGTTTCGGAGGTGCGACAGCTGCGCGATTTTGATTCTCTCTCCGAGCATCAAAGAAAGCAGGCGAAGCACATCGTGAGACAGTTAACTTCGTTGTTTCCTCTCGTTTATTTTTTTTTGCCATTTACTATTTGAACTAGTGTTGGCATCTGCCACTACGGCTATCTAGCCGTAGTTGAGTAATCGTGTAGATTAGTCCGTAGGCCCCGATGCGTGGTCTCTTGACTGACCATGATGCCAAGGACGACCCCCACCAATTTTAGTGAAACATTTCTGGCATACACTCATGGGATAGTCAGCGCTGTGGGTAAAAGGAATGGAGGACGGTGAGAGATATTGTTACTAATATTACTCGTAATATTCTTGATATTACGAGTAATATTAGTTTTATATATCTCAAAAAACGGTACAGGAACTACGTATTGTTGTTTGCATGTTAGGATTAGTGCTGTGTGTATTTACACTTAGTATTCCCGATTACAACCTTAACAAGGTTTTTTTGCTTCAGATGTTTTTTTGTTTGTGTATTAGGTTAAGTTAACATGTTAGGTTAGTTCGTGTGAATTAGTTCGTAGGCCTCGTTGCGTGGCTCCTTATAGGGACCATGATGCTGAGGACAAATCACACTAGTTGTTTTCTTCGTCTTTACTTATCTGCTTAGGATGTTCCTATTCCTATTTTTTTTTACAGCGGTTAGTGCTGTATTGTTGTTGTCTTCTCCTTGTTTTAGGTCCTTAATTTAAGTACCGACGTGGGCGTCGGATCGAATTCCCTACGTGAATTCTTGCGTGGTTGGGGGGGTGTTGTAATGTTGTAATTTTTGTAGTGGCATTATTCCATTTTAGTTGGTTGAAATTTACATAATATAGCGGCAACACTGGCTTTCTCCTGATTGGACGCTGGACCACGTGACTGGTGTGACAGCCATTTTATACAACCGAGCTACGCCCGCATCACATATTTATATTACAATTTAATTTATTGTAATTTATTTCGAAGTTTGGTAAGTTTTAGATAAAATGTTGTTGTGCTGGCGTGGGTTAGCGTATGTGCTGTATAATTTGACAGTGGATTCTCGTTTCTTACAGGTTTGAGTTTGAACGCACACGTGTTGCGTCTGGAGTTGTCTTACTAAATTTAATCAGGAATCTTTGCCTGATCTGGCCAGGATTGGCTAGAGACCGACTTACACGATACGCGTGCATGCTTTGCATGTGTTAGCCGGATTTAATCGGGTGAAGCTTGGATATTCGCCTCCGAAAGGTACTATCAGCAAAGTTAAAACTTGAGCAATTTTAAAACTTTTTCCCTTGCATGTGGTCATACTGACCCAGCCCGCCCATTATTTATTTGACCAATGGTACGTACTGTTTTTTAAAACAAAAGTCCTTTTTTTTAGCATTCATTACGGGGTTTAAATCTTTGCGAAGTCCTTGTAAATTCCATGCACAGCAGATGTGACGCTGTTATAGACGCAGGCGGCCCTATTACAATGGAATACCCAATAACGCTTTTTGTCTTAAAAAACTTGTTCAAATTAGTGAATGGGAATATTATCAGGTCGTAAACTTTCTCTGAGTCAACTCAAAGGGTCAAATACTAGTGAGTGCACGTGCGGCTATACTTTTTTTTGTTAATTAGGTTTTTTCGAGTGTCAAATATTGGATAGAAACAGGCGTTACTTGGCGAAAATCCATGACAAAGTAATGGTAAGTAAGATGTTAAAAACTTTTTTTTAATTTAATAGCATTATTTTTCGCAGGGTTAAAAGGACAACAAAACGTCGACAATTGTTTCGCCTCTAAACGAGGCATTATCAAGACTGTCTCAAAGAGAACAGCAAAATTTGTAGCTTGAACATATTTTCTTATAAGTAAGAGTGTGCAAATAACGTTAGCGCGATGTAGGATTTCTCACAATAACCAACGCGGGTAGAAACAACAAATCATACTAACGAAGTTCAAAATAGGTATTCACCAATGCAAGACATTATCTTTTTAAATATGTTGTATAGAAACCCAAGTGACACATACAAACCAACAAACAACTAATGTGTCTGTCTGTTCACAAACAAATTAAGTAAGGGAGATGTATGAAAGTCTATTTGTTCATTGAGTAAGGTATCCACATCTCTTCTAACTATTTCTAGCCGCTCCCAAACACTCAACTTGAACCCTTTCTCACATAAGCGTAAAACTCTAAAGGTGTTATTATTGTTCAAGGAATGACCGGTGTCAAGGAGATGCTTCGCGAAGAGGGACCTCTCAGGACAGCCGTTGCGGAACGCTGATATATGCTCTCTGTATCTGACCTCAAAGGACCTACCAGTCTGCCCTACATACTGCATATCACAACCATCGCAACTCAACAAATAAACACCTGATCTGCGTGAAACCGACACTAAATCCTTGCCATTACACAGCTCCCTCAAGGTATTCTGCGCCCTGAAAGCTGTGAATATCTTATTTTCCCTCATGATCTTAGCTATACTCAACGAGACGGAACCCACGAACGGCAAACAAGCAGTGTACTTCCTAGGTGGATTCTGAATTGGATGTAATAAACGGAAACTAGCATTTCTGCGTTTTTTATTTAATAATGAGTAGACCATTCCTACGTTATAGCCATTACTGTGTGCTATATAACAAATGATAGATAATTCCTTATTAAATGCCTGTGGATTCAACGGTACTGTCAACAACCTACTCAGTAAGCTGTGGAAAGCTGCCATCTTATGTTGCCATGGGTGATTGGATGAGTAAGGGATAACTATGTCTGTACATGTTGGTTTCCTATAGATACTAAACTCATGAACCCTATCAATTACTAGGATGCGATGGTTGTGATATGCAGTATGTAGGGCAGACTGGTAGGTCCTTTGAGGACAGATACAGAGAGCATATATCAGCGTTCCGCAACGGCTGTCCTGAGAGGTCCCTCTTCGCGAAGCATCTCCTTGACACCGGTCATTCCTTGAACAATAATAACACCTTTAGAGTTTTACGATTATGTGAGAAAGGGTTCAAGTTGAGTGTTTGGGAGCGGCTAGAAATAGTTAGAAGAGATGTGGATACCTTACTCAATGAACAAATAGACTTTCATACATCTCCCTTACTTAATTTGTTTGTGAACAGACAGACACATTAGTTGTTTGTTGGTTTGTATGTGTCACTTGGGTTTCTATACAACATATTTAAAAAGATAATGTCTTGCATTGGTGAATACCTATTTTGAACTTCGTTAGTATGATTTGTTGTTTCTACCCGCGTTGGTTATTGTGAGAAATCCTACATCGCGCTAACGTTATTTGCACACTCTTACTTATAAGAAAATATGTTCAAGCTACAAATTTTGCTGTTCTCTTTGAGACAGTCTTGATAATGCCTCGTTTAGAGGCGAAACAATTGTCGACGTTTTGTTGTCCTTTTAACCCTGCGAAAAATAATGCTATTAAATTTTAAAAAAGTTTTTAACATCTTACTTACCATTACTTTTTCGAGTGTGTAAGTTGCTAAGCTTAACTTTCAAGACCCACTCAATATATAATAAATTAACATCCCCATTTGTTCTTTATTGTTGAACTGGACCACTCAAGGGCTTGCAGTTATCTCTCTCAGCGAATAGAAGGGAAAATGCTGCTAGTCTTTTGGGTACTCAATTCCACGGGGGCATTATTGCGGCTTTAGCTCCAATACGAGCTTGAGCTCCACAGGGCCACCTCCGGCCCCACCATCGACGCCAGTAGGCGATTTTAATATAGATTACATATATTGATAAGTAAATAAAAACAAATATAAAAAAAATCTTGTGTAATGTGACTCCGAAACAAACATTTGTGGATCTGGCACTACCGACCACGCCACCGAAGCAGCTAAAATACCTACTATCCTCTGGTACCAATCTAACTACTGGTACTCAGACCAAAAAAACGGGTCGTGGGTCTCTTGACCATTGGTTGATGAATCTCAGCCCACCGCAGGTAGCCGACGCACACTGCATACAATATACAACCGTAAGGTGGTTATATGTACACATAATATGTACGACGTGGTAGGCGCTTAGATAATAACAGTGGCCATAATGCATGGAATAAGTCTTTAACTCCTGTTACAGGAGGCTTACGGTACTGCCATACTACCTGGGTGAGAACCCAATTTCCTTCTGCCTAGAGTGGGCAGAGACCGGAACAGAGACGGTGTCTGCCGGCTTGCAGGAGTGGCGTATTTCACCGGGAAAGTATCCTATGAAATCCATTAATCTATTACACTTAATTACCACAGTATCTTTCTAAACACAAAATCTATTGTTACTGACCAAGCACACCGACCTATTACCCTGTATTAAAAGATAATATAGTATCTAGGATAGACTTTAATTGAATTCTAGGTTAAAAGTAGATTAATACTACTTAAGTAACTTGCTAGGAGGGGACCTTCCGTTCCCCTATATTGTCTTAAGGGCTTTTGTAATAAATAATACAGTGGCTCAAATGAATATTTTATTTCTATCATTCACATCCTAACTTCCAAAATTAAAAACATTAGGTACAGTACACAATAACATTGCACGCATAGATTATCAGTACAGATGCGATATAGGGTCTGCCTCAATGATATTTTATACAAGATATGTTACGTTCATAGTAACTGTCTCCTCAAATCTGATCCAGCAGTCTATACATACCTATAAAGTGCACAACAGTTGACATTTAGCGTTAAAGTAGTGCGAAAGATGGGATAAGCACGTGAGTAAAAAAGATAGCTGTAATTCGGACGATTGCGCTTCTAGGATAGCTTCGAAGCATAGATTATGATTTTGTTGAACAGAAGGGGTATTTCGTTGGTAGGCAAGACATAAAATTCGATGAAAAAATTATACGTACGAATATTTATTTATTTCGGAAAATGATAATATAGATTTCAAAAAGATAATTAAGTAACTTCTCAAGAATAAAACCATAGTGACGCACTAACGTTATAATAAAAAATTAAACGCCTTCGAATAAATTTAATTTATTTCGTTTCTGCCTCTTAGAAAGTTTTTTATTTCGGGATTATTTTTATGAGCAGAATGAAACCGAACAGTGGTATATTTGTCAATTATTGTTTTAATTAAATTTATGCGATGATTAAAAGACGGTGCTTGTTTATTGAATGGTCCAAAAGCGAGTCAAATATATTGGAGCTTAAAAAAGTTTTTAAAATTGGATACTTTAACTTATCAACATCTTCATTATTTACAAAATGAACCCCTTTTTCATTCAAATGAGATTTAATAACACTTTCTTACTGTAAGCCAACGGAAAACAAATCTTCTGATGAATAGCATAAACCTCCCATATCTCTAATTGTAATTAATTTGTGGAACCATAATTTTTCATTAGTGTACTTACAAGGTATCAAACCAGGTTTCACATTTTAAAGTTTTTGCTAATTTTCGTGCAATCCAACCAGAAATATAGCCTGTTATTTGTTTAGCCGATTCTGAAGAACTTTCATTATTAAGCATTCCAGCAAGAATATTGGTATTGTTTTCCGAATTTTTATCACTGGGTGTAGGGTGATCTCCAATATTATCAGTTTCGTGTAAAACACGAAGTCGTGACGACCAATTAATATTTATGATTCCTGATGATGAGCACGTAAGTATAGGAATATATTCCAAAGGAATACAATTGCCACTAAAAGAACTACGTAACTCTAAACGATTGATTTTTTTTTGTACAATCCTTTAAATTAATAATATAAAGAATGGTGTTCGGATTGTTGTTGTAACCACCTTGGCGTCGAGGGATACCAAAAAAAATTTCAATGTGGTCCTGACTTAATCGGTATGTCGCGATATACCTTATTACTGGTGATGTTGCTGCAGTAACATGAACATTAAAAATATGTTTTAAACTTTCAATGCAAATCAAAAAGCCTGTTTTTGATTTGCATTCAACGATTGGTTTTTTGGATAAATTTATCGTAATTCTTTGTCCCCTGATACGTCTGGTTTTACTAAAAATTCGTAAGGATAAAATATATTGTTTGGCTTCCTCTAAAAATTCGAATATTTGTGTTGCATTATCTGAACCAAATGGCTTTTTAAAATCATACTGTCCTGACGATCTAGAATTTAAAATATCAAATAATGAGTTAAATGTGCAAATAAATTGTACTGTTGGTTTTGTATCATTAATTTTTGAAGAAACTATCAAGTGATCATACAGTTCTAAAGCATGGGCACTTCTACTTCTACTTAACAATTGTGTTGCTAGTTTAACTTTCATGATTTTGTTTCTAAAATGTATGTGCCGTTGTAAAAGTTTATTTGCGAAATTTAAGCCTTCACTAGTTTGAAGCCGATTTCAAAGCATCAATTAGTCTCGATCTTATTTCCCTATTTTCATTCCCGAAAATGACCTTTTTTGCCTCGAAGGTGTTGCGAACTAGTTTGATCATATGGCAGGGGTCTGAAAATACAGCAACTTCTATACCACAGTCAGGATGTAAAAACATTGTTTTTAAATTACTTGGAGTATTTAAATTACAGCCTAAGAGATTAGCCGCAGCCAAATTACTTGGACATCCGTCAAAAGTACTGCCGTCAAAAGTACTGCCACGACATCAGCTCCTGAATCATAGCATTTTAATATGCATGTACTAATTAAATTTGCTCGTCTTTCAGCTGGTAATGTTTTGATAAAAAAATATCTGGCATCTTCCAGTTTTCGTTCAAACCCACCAAAAGAAACACGTACACTTGTGTAGCGATTTCGCTACTGGGGCTAAAATCGAAAACCGAAATCGACAAGACCATCAGTTTTCCGACCTGTCCACGTAGTTTAATGCCGAAGTGCCATTTCATCGGCTGCAAGTTTACATAACAACCGTTTTCCAGACCTAGAGCTCTTCTCCTTCAAAAGGTCGAAGGATTGTTGAGTAAATCCAGGAGAGCAAGAAGTACTTTCATACCACTTAGCCAATACACGTGGATGCGGTAAAGCAGTATGAAAAACACTTCTAACATATTTATACGCTGCAGAAGAATAAAAATTTAGCGTAAGTGCAAATATCCTAAGAACAGGGGGATATTATAGGCGATATGACTTTTTTTTATTTCTTTTTCAAATATATTATGTTTATTAAATTTAGGACTTCAGCCTTTAAATTGAGTTGTGAAAATTGTTTTTTGAAATGTAGTCTTTTTTCTTTAGATCTTTTAGTACAACGGTTACACTGGCAATTCTCTTCTTCAATATTTTGTTTTGTTGAACAAGTGTTTTATTTCTTTTTTGCAACTGCTGTCGTTGAAATTTTAATTGCCGCACGCATTTTTTAAGCGCCGCCTTTCTGGGTGACTCCAAAATATCTTCGTCTATACTGACGCTGTCAAGACTCGTTGGAGAGTGAGGAAGCACACGATTTGTGCGTTTCTGAAATAAAACGAGAGAAACAAATTTCAAAGACTGAACACAATTTAGACGAGATCTGCGGTCTGCGGCGGGGACGCCGCATTTTGTTTGACCTAAGACAATCGACCTCCATGACGATGATGGGGGCACTGTTCGCTGTCCTTACAAAAGCATTCCCAAGACAGCCATACAATAGAATTTAATTAGATAATGGAATAAACTCCCTGCCTCGATTTTCCCAAACGCCTAGTATGGGGTTCTTCAAAAGGGGTCTTAAAAGGTTCTTGCGGGATCGGCACCGCTAGTATGGCGCCTCTGATACAAACATCCATAGGCTAGGGTGACCACTTATTTGCCTTAAATTGGGTGGATCTTAAACTTATCTACCACTTTCTCGTTCATCCTAGCGTTAATCCCAGTCGCATCCGAAACTTTCACCTCGGAGTCTGGGATCCACTTTACCAGTCTAACTTCTGAGTTGGCTTGCGGACTTCGATATTTTCCATGAAGCGACTGCCATCTGACCTCCACAACCCAATGGTGACATTGGGCAAACTCATACTCATGCATATATTTGCACTGAGCGGGGATCGAACCCGCGTTTCTTGCGCTGCGTCACTACTGCCACGCCACAGAGGCTATCCAGTATCTTAGTGGTATGAAAAAAAAGCAGTGTCCACAACCTTACTTCGGATTTCAAAATATTTTATTTATTTTTTTATTTAAAATACATACACCTTTAGTTCTAAAAGTTGAATTACCTGGATAACAGGAACAGCATTCTTCCTGAGCAATGTTCGACCTGTTTTCGAAGTATATCTCTCAGTGTCTTTGAAATGATTGCTACAAATTCTGCTGCTTTTTGAAGGTGTCTAATCAAACATTTCGCTGTTCCCTAACAATTGCAATCCAATCTTGAAGTCGAACTTCATTAGTTGGAAACCTTGAAAAAAAATTAAGTTATTATAATTATTTAAACAACAACAAATAAATAAAACAAAAATGTTGTTACAAAATTTTAAATAACAAATGAGAACTGAACAGCAGTTCAATTAGTACTTTAGTAGGCAGTAAAGTGAAAATTACCCTATGTCGCATCTGTACTGATAATCTATGCATGCAGTGTTATTGTGTACCGATAACTAATGTTATTGTAATACACTAATAAATCGGTGATTTGTGTTTTATTGATTTTAGTGTCGTAATTTGTACACTTTTTAAAAACACACGATGGCATTTTTGTTGAAATTTTTATTATGCGCTTACATACGTGACAACTTGACGTTTGCAAGACATGTACTGAATACGATCTGTCCCAATTGGGACATTTTCGCGACTTCACCAGGCGCACTCTAGTAACATATTTGCCTCTTTATTTATATGTAATATCACTGGTCTGCCTACTAAAGTAATAATTGACCTGCTGTTCAGTTTCATTTGTTATTTACCTTCAAAAACTTTTTAAGCTCCAAAGTATTTGACTCGCTTTTAGACCATTCAAAGCAACAATCACCGTCTTTTAATCATCGGATAAATTTAATTAAAACAATAATTGACAAATATACCACTGCTCGGCTTCATTCTGCTCATAAAAATAATCCCGAAATAAAAAAACTTTCTAAGAGGCAGAAAAGAAATAAATTTAATTTATTCGAAGGCGTTTAATTTTTTATTATAACGTCAGTCGCTATGGTTTTATTCTTAAGAAGTTTCTTAATTATCTTTTTGAATTCTATATTATCATTTTACGAAATAAATAAATACAGTATAATTTTTTCATCGAATTTTATTTCTTGCCTACCAACGAAATACCCTTCTGTTCAAGAAAATCATAATCTATGCTTCTAAGCTATCCTAGAAGCGCAATCGTCCAAATTATTCCAGTCCAAATTATTTAAATCTTTCGCACTACTTTAACGCTAATTTCAACTGTTGTGCACTTTATAGGTATGTATAGACTGCTGGATCAGATTTGAGGAGTCAGTTACTATGAACGTAACATATCTTGTATAAAATATCCAGTGACGTGTTATATACTTCATCGTATATAGTTCATCTAAGAAAATATAATTGTATAGATGTATATATCGTCACTTGTATGGCAAACTTGCGAATGTGCACATTTCAAACTTTACAGGAGAGCAATAAAACCCTTCTCTATCGTTTATTAAATCACCTGCTTCATTATAATGGATGTATGTTAGGTTTTTTTAGGGTCCCGTACGTAGTTTCGAATGACGTTGCAGCGATAGGTCGTTGTGGCGAAAAACTTTTAGCGTGGTACGCTGGAGCGAAAACTCATTGAAGCGAATTCCACCAGGGCGAATGACGTAGTTTCGAATGACGTTGCAGTGATAGGTCGTTGTGGCGAAAAACTTTTAGCGTGGTTTGCCGGAGCGAAAACTCATTGAAGCGAAATCCACCAGGGCGAATGACACCGCAGCGACAAACATTGTGGCGAAAAATGTTTGAAATTACATATAATATGCAACTTTAAAACTATAAAGGCGAAATAAAAGACAGAAAGTAATAGTTTTAGTTTAATCAACAAAAAAGAACAGTGTTTTTTTTTTATTAAATCATCACATATACAGGGTGTCCCAAAACTCAACCATAATCTAGGACCGGATGAAAGGCCAAGTTACACCAGTTCTGGGAAAAATAAAAAAAAAACCATATCACTCAGTTCAGCGATAATAGACATGTTTCAAAAAAGTTGAAATTCGACACCCTTGGGCGCGTTTTCAAGTCCTGTGATCACCAATGTCCCTTTTTCGCTATGATTTTTTTTATTTCGTAATCTTCATTAACGATGCTATTAATCGCAACTACAAATTAACGCAAAAAACATTGTTAACTTAATAAAATAAGTTAAGTTTTAGTGAGTCATGGTTCACAAAAATATTGTTAGTTAACTTTGACACTTCATTTTGAAAAAAAAATGTACTACACTACCGTTGGCAAGTTATTTCAGAAGATGGCGCATTTAATCAAGATTTCAAAATTGTGTAACACTAGCCACTTTTCGTGCTATTAAAAATTTTATTTCCTATTTTTAGCAAATTGAGCTCATTTCAAAAATAATAATTGATACTTTTTTTTTATTAACAGATCGGGGTCTCGAGTGTGTGTGATGAACAAAAGTGATTGAATGAGATAGTCAGTGACGCTGACAGTCTGTCAAGAATATCCTAACAGATGGATCGGACGCAATGGTTCAATTTTATGGCTTCCTCGTTCCCCCGATCTAAATCCAGTTTTTTTTTTTTACTGGGGATGCATCTTTTATGCATCAAAAATTCTCTTCGAAACCAATACAAAATCTATCAGAACTTCGCCAGAAAATTGATGCAGCGTCAGAAGAAATAAATGCAAGGAGTTTTGTACGACTCGTGCCGAAGGCGAACAATTCGAACATTTACTTTAGTTTAAGGAGAATAATTAAATAAAAAGTTTTACGATGGTTCGTTCATTGTTTTTATAATTATTACATTTCTTCAAATTATTTTTTTTACAATAAGATTGGTTATTAACTGACTCAATTACCTCTTAGCTATAAATATTAATTTTATTTCAGACCAGAAACAAAAAATAACAAATTTTAGTAACAAAAATTCCTAATGTTAAGTTGTTCAAAATGAGCTCAATTTGCAAAAAATAAGAAATTTTTTGCAAATTTTATTAAGTTAACAATGTTTTTAGCATTAATTTGTAGTTGCGATTAATAGCATCGTTAATGAAGATTACGAAATTAAAAAAATAACAGCGAAATTGTGACATTGGTGATCACAGGACTTGAAAATGCGATCAAGGGTGTCGAATTTCAACTTTTTTGAAAAAATCTCTATTATCGCTGAACTGAGCGATATGGTTTTTTTTTTATCTTTCCCAGAACTGGTGTAACTTGGTCTTTCATCCGGTCCCAGATTATCGTTGAGTTTTGGGACACCCTGTATATAAACGGGTATTTAATGCTACAGCTCGTATAAAATCAACGGTGTTCATTTGGTTTTTATTTTTTATAATCTCTGCTATGGCTTTCCTTGTAGTTTATTTTTTTTTTGTTGGCGTCTGAGGGATTCTAGCCAGAATCCTTTCAATTTTATGAGCTGTTGTGTTCTGTTCTTCAATTAGTTTTTTCATACAGCCGTACAGTCCTAATTTCTTGTTGTCCAGCAAGGAATTCCACCTACGATGCCACGCTTCCACACTATTCTGAGTCCTTGGAAGCTGCAAATTATTATTTCTTTCAACAGACTATAAAGCAGGTGGAAACAGGGGTTGTAAACGTGATATGATAGTTTTGCCATTCGATTGCCGGGTATTGAACTCTCCCAAAACATAATATATTTCGAAGTAATCAGTGACTGCTCGAGCTCATGCGAGCGGTGTCATTCGCCCTGGTGGAATTCGCTTCAATGAGTTTTCACTCCAGCGTACCACGCTAAAAGTTTTTCGACACAACGACCTATCGCTGCAACGTCATTCGAAACTACGTCATTCGCCCTTGTGGAATTCGCTTCATTGAGTTTTTGCTCCAGCGTCCACGCTAAAAGTTTTTCGCCACAACGACCTATCGCTGCAACGTCATTCGAATATACGTACGGGACCCGTTTTTTATGTGAAATATCAAGAAGAATACAACCTGATTTATCAGTAAAGACCTGTAATAGTAAAATAACGAAATAAATCATAAATAGATCATATTCGCAAGTTTGTTTTTATACGAAGAATTTATAGAAGTGTATTTTTCGCCCATGGATAAGTAACGTATGTGTCAGATTCCACGGCATATCAACGAATATGACACATAGATTAATTTACCGTAGTGTATTTGATAATTTTCAAAGATTTTACACCGGGCAAATCAACGAATATGATACATAGGTTAATTTACCATAGTTTATTTGATAATTTTCAAAGAGATACACCATGGTAATTATGCGAATAGTGCATATAGGTAACTTGACCATGGTCTGTTATTCATTTAAACCTCCAATGAGACTTTAAAATATACCTATATACCATATTCGCACGTTTACCATAGACATTTTGTTAAAAAAGGAGAAGATTTCGTGGTAAATATTACTATCTACACAAGTTAATTTGGCATGGTAACAAACGAAAATTGTGTTAGATACGCAAATATGTTGCTTTCATATCTCCTAAACTAATCAAGATACAGAGTTGAAACTTTGTGACATTGTGTATCACCATATTGGTATTACGTTAAATGAAAAAACAGGATTTGACCAAATTGCAGATTCGCAAGTTCGCCATTCAAATGACGATATAATCTAAAGCTCGTACCAGTGACGTGTTATATACTATAGACGGAACCTCAGTGTCAGAAATGTATGTCAAAAAATACAGGAGAACGGTTCTCCCATAAACTGCTTCCCGCTCTTTATTGACAATTTTGTTGTCAAGGGTTACGGTTGTTTATGCGATAATTTTTTTTGGCCTAAATATGGCTAAACGTGCAATAAAAGTTTGCAGAAACTACAAAGGGCGACTAAAAACAACCAGTAAAGTCAACTACCATCTGTAAGTAACTCATAATTTATCATAATTTTATTAAATTAATATTTAAATAATGTGTAATTTATAATTGTCATTTTTGTTGGTATTGCCAGTTTTGAATTTAAAATTCACCTAAATCGGTGAATTTTAATATAAGAATTATTAGAAGAAATAGGTGTTGGGCAAGTCATTAGAAAATACAGACACTTAAAATATATAATTTGAAAATGGTGAAGAGTGAGTCGCGAATATGTAGTAGCAAGTGTAATAGTGATGTACCTAGAAAGGATGATACGTTAAGTTTATCCAATAAAAACCGGCCAACTGTCGAGCAAGGTTTTTGGTATGTAAGTAAGAATTTCGTGTCTATTTCGCAATCCACTATGGCTGCCAAAAATAAAAAGGTAAAAAAAAAAAGTTAAAAAAAGTTAAAAATTAAAAATATAAAGTTAAAATTAAAAGTTACAAATTAAAAATAAAATGTAAAAAAAGTTAAAATTAAAAAGTTAAAAATTAAACATTAAAAGTTAAAAATAAAAGTTAAAATTAAAAAGTAAAAAATTAAACAGGTTAAAAATAAAAAGTTAAAATTAAAAAGTTAAAAATTAAAAATTAAACATTAATAGATAAAAATAAAAAGTTGAAAGTCAAAAGTTAAAAATAAAGAATTAAAAGTCAAAATTTAAATAATAAGTTAAAAGGCCCCTACAAATTTCCTAAATAAAATGGGAACCTTTGATTATATATATGTCTAGATACCTAGTCCGGCCGTCAAAAAAGGATAGATTCAAAAGATGCAAAACTGCAACTAAGCTGCGCGCACCTCGTTAGTACGGTTGAAGTTTCAAATGCCAATTGTGCTCTTGACATTTTACATTAATAATGACTTCTTGTGCAATAAAATATTGGTAAAAACTATCTTAGAAAGATAGATAAACCGAGGAAGGTTACATTCCACCTGTAAGTATTATGTTTTATTGATTGCATGTCAACTAAATCATTATTGTAAAAATAATTTTACTTCGAAGAGATCTTGTCAAAAGTGTTGCCACTTGAATGAATAAGATTTCCCAATTGACGGCAATTGTGTATTATGGATGTACATAATATTAAGTCTAATATAATATGAGTTTGCGCAAACCTAATCCTTATCTAACATTTTCACATAGTTTTTACCAGATTTAAATTGTTGATAACGTTTTGGTTCTGAAAGTAATGAAAGACTTTTTCTTTTTATTTATTCATTTGTGCTAATATTTTTTGTTGATAAAAGTAGATGTCTTACGATTTACGAATATATTGGACTGAAGTCATGCATGGTAACTAAATTTTTGTTCATTTTATTTAGGTTCCCCGGAGATCAGATATCAGCCAGTAAATGGATTGAAATAGTAAGGCAGAGTAGGAAGGAACCGTGGTGGAAACCAAAAACCAAAACACGTATTTGTTCTGGACATTTTTCTAAAAATTATGTAATCACAACTAAAGGTGGACGCCATAAAATAAAAGTGGGAGCTGTTCCTGTTAGGGTGAGTAACAAATAGTATGATAATAATAGTGAGTACAGTTACAAAGTCCACATTTCGGCCCCTGATTATTCTCAGGCCAAGAAATTAAAACTTGTAGAGAATAAAGTAAGGAAAGGCGACATCAGTGGGGCGGCAAGACTACTTTTTAGTAGCGACGTGCTGGCTCCTTATTCTGTAGAAACTTTGACGGGCTTGCAGAGTAAGCAGCACCCACCATCCGCAGCTGACCTCTCTTTCCCTGATCCTCCGAACAATGATACAGAAAATCTTGAGACTACTGCCAAGGATGTGCGCACAGCTGTTGACTCCTTTCGTTTTGGATCAGCTGGTGAACTTGACGGTCTGACACCACAGCACCTTAAGGATCTGTTGTGTCCGAGCGCTGGGGAAGCTGGTGATGCACTTCTGAGGGAGCTAACAGCTTTAGTCAACCTCATGCTCTCAGGCAATGTGGACAGTGGCATCACAGATATTTTGTATGGGGCCAATTTATGTGCCCTTAACAAGAAGGATGGTGGCATTCATCCCATTGCCGTAGGTAGCACTTTGCGGCGTTTGGCAGCCAAAATTTGTTGTCGATTTTATAGTACGGAGCTTACTACCAAATTTCAGCCTTTTCAATTAGGTTTTGGTTCAAAAGGAGGTTGTGAGGCCGCAATCCATGCGCTTGCAACATACCTTGACAGTAGCGAAGATGGAGAGGTCATCTTGAAAGTTGACCTGAAAAACGCCTTCAACTCTGTAAATAGGGACACCTTGCTGACACAGTCCAAATTAGAAACCCCCAAAATATTTAATTTTCTTTGGCAATGCTATAGTCAGCCAACAAAATTAATTTATAAAGACCACCTTTTGAATTCAGCCGTTGGATGTCAGCAAGGTGATCCGTTGGGACCAGTCATCTTCAGTTTGGCCATTAACCCAATAATTCAAAAAATAAAATCCAAATTCAACATTTGGTACTTAGACGATGGGACTTTAGGGGGAAAAGTAGAGACAGTTTTACAAGATTTAGCCCTAATAAAGAACGAGTTTCAGTACATTGGCTTAGAACTGAACCCGAATTACTGCCAAGGATGTGCGCACAGCTGTTGACTCCTTTCGTTTTGGATCAGCTGGTGAACTTGACGGTCTGACACCACAGCACCTTAAGGATCTGTTGTGTCCGAGCGCTGGGGAAGCTGGTGATGCACTTCTGAGGGAGCTAACAGCTCTAGTCAACCTCATGCTCTCAGGCAATGTGGACAGTGGCATCACAGATATTTTGTATGGGGCCAATTTATGTGCCCTTAACAAGAAGGATGGTGGCATTCATCCCATTGCCGTAGGTAGCACTTTGCGGCGTTTGGCAGCCAAAATTTGTTGTCGATTTTATAGTACGGAGCTTACTACCAAATTTCAGCCTTTTCAATTAGGTTTTGGTTCAAAAGGAGGTTGTGAGGCCGCAATCCATGCGCTTGCAACATACCTTGACAGTAGCGAAGATGGAGAGGTCATCTTGAAAGTTGACCTGAAAAACGCCTTCAACTCTGTAAATAGGGACACCTTGCTGACACAGGCCAAATTAGAAACCCCCAAAATATTTAATTTTCTTTGGCAATGCTATAGTCAGCCAACAAAATTAATTTATAAAGACCACCTTTTGAATTCAGCCGTTGGATGTCAGCAAGGTGATCCGTTGGGACCAGTCATCTTCAGTTTGGCCATTAACCCAATAATTCAAAAAATAAAATCCAAATTCAACATTTGGTACTTAGACGATGGGACTTTAGGGGGAAAAGTAGAGACAGTTTTACAAGATTTAGCCCTAATAAAGAACGAGTTTCAGTACATTGGCTTAGAACTGAACCCGAATTACTGCCAAGGATGTGCGCACAGCTGTTGACTCCTTTCGTTTTGGATCAGCTGGTGAACTTGACGGTCTGACACCACAGCACCTTAAGGATCTGTTGTGTCCGAGCGCTGGGGAAGCTGGTGATGCACTTCTGAGGGAGCTAACAGCTCTAGTCAACCTCATACTCTCAGGCAATGTGGACAGTGGCATCACAGATATTTTGTATGGGGCCAATTTATGTGCCCTTAACAAGAAGGATGGTGGCATTCATCCCATTGCCGTAGGTAGCACTTTGCGGCGTTTGGCAGCCAAAATTTGTTGTCGATTTTATAGTACGGAGCTTACTACCAAATTTCAGCCTTTTCAATTAGGTTTTGGTTCAAAAGGAGGTTGTGAGGCTACAATCCATGCGCTTGCAACATACCTTGACAGTAGCGAAGATGGAGAGGTCATCTTGAAAGTTGACCTGAAAAACGCCTTCAACTCTGTAAATAGGGACACCTTGCTGACACAGGCCAAATTAGAAACCCCCAAAATATTTAATTTTCTTTGGCAATGCTATAGTCAGCCAACAAATTTAATTTATAAAGACCACCTTTTGAATTCAGCCGTTGGATGTCAGCAAGGTGATCCGTTGGGACCAGTCATCTTCAGTTTGGCCATTAACCCAATAATTCAAAAAATAAAATCCATATTCAACATTTGGTACTTAGACGATGGGACTTTAGGGGGAAAAGTAGAGACAGTTTTACAAGATTTAGCCCTAATAAAGAACGAGTTTCAGTACATTGGCTTAGAACTGAACCCGAATAAATGTGAGATTTTTATATCTGAAAACACAAATAAATTAACAACAATCTCCAAATTCAACTGTTTGGCCCCCAACATAAAAGTTATGGACAAAACTTCTTTACGCCTCCTAGGGTCCCCGATTTTAGAAGATGGCTTTTCCACTTTTATCGTGGAAAAAATTCAAAATTTTGATCAGGTTATTGATAGTCTATGTAATATCAGTATTCATTCAGCTTTCACTATTCTTCGTTTTTGTCTTTTCGTACCCAAATTTACACATGCCCTCCGTTCAGGATAATTTAGAAATTTTGGGCAGACTAGACCACTTAATACAAAATTCTTGCTACTTCCAAGCACATCCGGATGTGCCGGCGCTGCTGCTGCATCGGCTGAAGGCCTTAAACGGCGTAAATATGCTAACCTAGCAGGTGATTACATATTTGAGCCGTTTGGGGTTGAGACACTGGGTTCATGGGGTCCGAGTGCTCGCCGCCTTTATAGAGACATTGCTAAACGCCTAATCGATGCTTCTCAGGACCAGAAGGCTGGCTATTTTCTGGCCCAAAGAATAAGTATCGCCATCCAACGTGGCAACACAGCTAGCATTCTGGGAACCTTCCCAGTCGGCAATGACGCGGAGGATTTTTTAAACGATATTTTGTAATGTAAATATTTTTAGTCTATAATTATGTTTATTTTGTTTATTGTAATTCTTATTGTAAGTTACAAAGTTAAGCTTGTGATGAGACAGACAGATACAAATCATGTCTTTCTTACCGAAGGGGTAGTCAAAGGCGCTTATTAAGCCACTTAATTAAATGGCGAACCTATCGTCGTTTTCGGGGACCATTTGTTAACAGGTGGACTGCGTGCATGGTGCAGGTGAGGGTGGGTGACTTGATTACTGGAGATGTTGTCTGGGCCCCTGAGTACCTTGTGATAATTGTACTTTTATACTTTATTTTCAGGCTTTATTTCTATCTTCTATAAAATCGGATAGTGATACAGGTGAATCTGATAATGTAATAGATACAGATATGCCTTACGCAAAGCAAGAAGCATTTGTTGGCCCTGTTCTTAATAATACTTAATACATACTTACCTTTTATTTCATTAATCAATTGATGGAATTGTTTTCAATACTTACGAATAATTTTATTTTAGCCGACTTTAAAAAAAATAAGTTTGTCAATTCGACTGTATTTTTATATTCAAGTCATAACTTTCGACTGTCATAACGTTCATCATTTCGGGATTCAAAAAACAAGACTACCCTTTCTGAGAGCTACCAAATATGCACAAAAGTTCAAAATTATTTGTCAACCCGTCTCGGAGGAGTTTGGAAACAAACACTATGACACAACAATTTTATATGTTAGATTTTTGCAATAGCTTCTTATTTGATTTGTCTTTTTTTAGAGTACATCGGAGATAAATATATTTTTTGTATCTATACTTGTATTATTTTAACTGTTAAAATTCATTTTAAATAAATATAAAGAGCACTTGTATGATGATGTTTGATGATTTTTATTACTACCTACCTCCCATACAACAATACTTAATTACCTAAATCCCGAGAATTTGATTCCCATATTTTTGGGGAACAATTTTGCGGTGGCCTTCTTGGCCACTCGCACACTAATGTAACCCTGGTTCGTAATATTATCGCGGGTGAAGTTTGTCACTCACAAGTGAATAAACAACAGGACCACTTTTGACAACTCGCTTTGTACTAGACACGGTATCTAGACATATATATAATCAAAGATGGGAACATAAAGCCTCATAGAGATTCACGGCGAGAACACCCGAGCAGCGTGAATGTGATAAACAAACGCGGGCCCGCTTTGTTCAGTGTGTCATCCCTCATATAACTACATTACTTACTAACATAGACGCACTGCTACCGCACTGCAACTGCTTTTGGTTTGCCCAAGCCTTTAATCACGATGCATGGAATCGTATCCAAGAAAATATGAATATACCCGTGTCTGATCTAAAAAAGAATTTAAATATTTAATATTTATAAGATAATATTATACCTATATAATAATAATTATGTATGTATATAATAATATAATATTATTTTAATATTTCTAAGATTAAAATGTGCTAATGCACATAATAATAAACCCTCAGCACTGTCTTCCATTCCGGAATACGGTCGAAAACGAAGTGAGAACGTCGCTGTGTGGACACCTTCTCGCATCTCGCGCAAAGTCTCGGCGAGAAGTCTCGCCGTGAATCTGTATGAGGCATAAGGCGTAAAACACACACAAGCGACGTAAGGCGAAGGCACGGGGCAGGCGCAGCGCAGGCGTGGGACAGATACGGCGCAGACGCGATTTGAATTATATCAGAAGAGGCGTGGAACAGGCAAGAAACGTTCAGATGCGGCATTATACAGGCTGACTTTGGTGCGATAAGATGTCCTCGTCTTCAGAAGACGAAGATGCGCTTGCTTTGCTGCAATTAATTAATGTGCAAAGGCCCAGAAGATATTGGGTGCACCCAGTGTGGAAATTGTCACAAGAGCACAGATATTTTAAAATAATGGAACAATTACATGAATTCCCTGATCGTTTTTCCGACGTATATAAAATGTCACCAGAATGTTATGATTCTATATTGTCAAAAGTGAAAGCTGGGCTTCAGAAGCTGCATACACATTGGAGGGAACCAATCTGTCCTGAAGAAAGACTATTGATAACATTAAGGTTAGTAAAATATCTTTTTATGTTTTATTTGTTTTATTTTGGAAAAACATTGATTGACTTGACTAAATCTAGACTAGGTATGATTTGATAAGCAGTAGTTATCGATACCTACTAGATTAGTCCTAACTTAGCATAATGTGTGTTTATTTATTTATTTATTTGAGACCAAGTGTCGACATCTTCTGTTTTTATTAAATACAATATTTTTAATAATTACTTATATCTAATAAAATTAAAATATCTCTTCCTACCCTACAATGTGACACTCCACAAGAAATAGTACCTTATGGCCGTTAGCGTTAAGTCGTTAAGAAACACAAATCGTACAAATTTACTTAGCGCGCTGGCCTAAATACCAAAAATTTAAAAGTCATTGAAATCAGTTTCATCATGAGGTTGGCGCAGTGCTTGATGTGACTGAGGTGTATTCGGGGTAACTGGAGAATACATCGGTAAATACACTTGAGTCGGACGTTGCATCTGCTGAGTTGGTGCACCTCCGTAAGCACCAGTTGCCTGTATTTGCTGGAGTGCCGGCTGCATCTGCTGAAGTGCGGGTTGCATCTGCTGAGTTGGTGTACCTCCGTAAGCACCAGTTGCCTGTGTTTGCTGGAGTGCCGGCTGCGTCTGCTGAAGTGCTGGTTGCATCTGCTGAGTTGCTGAACCTCCATAAGCACCAGTTGTCTGCGTCTGCTCAGGTCTTGGACTTCCATAAGATCCCATATGTACAGGCGAATTATAGTCTGACTCCCGCGATGGAGTGCTTTGGTAAGGTGATTCAGAACTGACGAACGATCTCGAATATGCGATAGGGCAAGCGGGCTCTTTTAAAATTTGCTCAACTAAATTAAGTATGCCAATTTTTAATTTTCGCTTCTGGTTTGGAGTCATTATTTTTACATCTGGTAACATGCTCCGGAAAAAGGCCATATCAGCGTCTGAATCGTCCACATTTTGGTCTTTCGTCTTTGTTCGTTTATTTTTATTTGAAAAGAACTCATACGCCGACTTATTAACATCACTTAAACTAATCTGTGTCTTTTTTGGTAGTGATGGGGTAGTACGTAGTGGCGTGAATCCTAAATTAGTGTCCTGCAGATCAGCTGCATTTGAACCAGCAGACATGTTTGACGATTCGTTTTCATCATTATTATCTATATCATCTGTATTGATGACTATATTGCTTTTGGAGGGTCGGGATTATAAAAAATTGTCTAAAAAGCGTAAGGATGATGCAAGGTAGTATTCTTTTACTGGTTTTGCAGCGGAGCCAGACGGAGAAATTGTGCTTCTCTTATTCTTTGAGTAACTAGTTCTGATGTTTTTCCATCTATCTTTGCACGCTTTAGCTGAAACAAAAACCAAGAAAATTACTACATAGGTACAACAATGACATGGAATTTAATTAAATACTTTTTAACGAATTCAGGTAGCGTTTATTGGACATTTTATAACTAGGTAACTATCAAACGTTTCGAGTTCTGTACTGAACCTGTGGTCACGGATGACTCATCTCATCCATCGACTTAAATCCGTTAAAAAGTGTTTCATTATAATGAGTAATAGGCATGGAATTTACTTAAATTCATTCCAATTCATTTCA
Organism: Nudaria mundana; assembly: GCA_963556515.1. NCBI lineage: Eukaryota > Metazoa > Arthropoda > Insecta > Lepidoptera > Erebidae > Nudaria > Nudaria mundana. The sequence goes on from OY748297.1 coordinate 5,647,987, forward strand.
TATACAGGGACGGGCAAATCTGGCATGTCATTTGTAAAATTTGTATGGAGAGTCGATTTTTTTTTTATTTCCGGCGAAAAATTCTTGCTGTACGTTGTTCAGGGTGATGGTCTGAAGCCGTGGCTAAAGTTTTCGGAAGGCTGTCCCTTACACCCTGTATAAAAGCAAATAAAAATATTTTTTTTTCCGCAGTGCGCGGATTGTAGTCTATATTTTTCTATTGTTCACAGAATTGCGAATTTTTTTCGCACCGGATTTTAATCGTAGTGCGCGCTAAGCCTAACCCTGCTGATTTCTTTTGTTACAGTTATTATGCAGATGGGTGCAATTTTAAATCGCTTTCTGGATATGTCTTAAGAGGCGGAACTACCGTTCAAAAAATTGTACAAGAAACTTCACGTGTATTGTGGGAATATTTACAGCCAGAATTTATGCCAATACCTACAAGACAGAAATGGCTTGAAGTTGCTCAACGTTTCTACACTTTATGGAATTTACCAAATTGCATTGGAAGTGTAGACGGAAAGCACATAAGAATAAAAGCACCAAGAAATTCCGGCTCGACTTACATAAATTATAAGGGATATTTCTCTATCGTATTGCTGGGAGTAGTAGATGCAGATGGACTGTTTTTAACGGTAGACGTAGGTGAATACGGCCGCAACAGTGACGGGCGTGCATTTCGAGTTAGTAACTTTGGGCAAGCTATGCAACGAGGAGACCTCAATTTACCAGACCCAACTCAGTTGCCTGGAGAAACTGAACTAGTGCCCCATTATTTCGTTGCAGACGAAGCTTTTCCTCTTAAGAAAAACTTAATGAGACCATATAGCCGAAATCAGTTAACAAACGAGAGAAGAGCCTTTAATAACAGATTGTCAAGGGCACGAAAATCAGTGGAATGTGCATTTGGCATGATAAGGACAAAATTTTGCGCCCTTGACACACCTGTTTGCTGCGACCCAGAAAATGTCGATACCATTATAAAAGGTATGTGTGTATTGCATAATGTTATCCGCAGCTGTGATGGGAAATTTTCGGATCCAAGATTTATAAATCGTTTAATAGGAACAAACATTAACGTGCAACAACCAATGGAAGATCCAAATGTCATCAGAGAATATCTTACCACATACGTAACAACTCGATCTCCAATTCCATTTCAAAACAGACATAATGTTTAAATTATTTAAGTAAATAAAGCTCAACTTACCCGGTTCGCCGAGTTTCGATCCTATTTCCATCGATATTTTATCTTGTACATTTCTATTACTGTACTCCGGCTTGGTATAATCGTAAAGAGCGGGATATTGTTCCACTAACTCGCAGAAATGTACATTAAAATCAATATCATCACGCATTTTTGGGTTGGTAAATACTGAGCATACCGTATCACAAGCGACGTGCTCCTTGCGTGACTCACGAGAACCGACTGCTAGCGACGCGGCGCAGGCAACGAAACAGCGCGTCTGCGCCGCGTCGCTTCAGTATAATTCAAAAACGTCGCCTGCATACATTTTGTATGAAATCGTTTTGATGCGGCTCACGCCTGCGCCACGCCTGTCCCACGCCTGCTGCCTTACGTCGCTTGTGTGTGTTTTACGCCTAAGAAGTTTCTTTAGCTGACACCACTATACACCCACACAACGTCAAACAAGGCGAGTGTATGACATACGCTCACGCACACTATAGCGTGCGTCAGTTTAACTGTTTCTATTGTAGTGATTAGTGATTGCTTGGTGACGCGCCATCTAGTATATAGTTCATCTAAGGCTCGTACATTATAAACATTTCCACATAAATTGTGTAAAATTAAAGTAATGGTAACACAGTACATTGCAAACATTTCCACAAAAACTGTGTAAAACTAAAGCAATGGTAACACTGTACATCCCAAATATTTCCACAAATTGTGTAAAATCAAAGCAATGGTAACACTGTAATTTGAGTATACAACACTGAAAACCTATGCAGCAACCTTATTAATAAACAAAGAGTAAACTTTACATCGAATTTTATTTAAGTTTGAAGTAACCAAATTCATTATTAATAAATGTCGTGCAGCAAGGAAGTAAGCTATTTCGATTTTTGTTTCGCAGTAAAATTTAATCCCAACCGTCCCCTTTTTTTTTTTTTTTTTTTTAGCTCCCCGACCAAGGCCGCGGCCGCTCTAACGTCCGTTGCCGGGCGTCTCTGGTTACAAGCAGAACGTATTTCCAGTGGCGCCCGGCGGTCCCAACCGTCCCCTAGTATAACTTGTGCGTATGACTAAACTAAACATCTGATATGAATTTCTCATTCATTTGTATTTTTATTTCTAGCCGATTTTATGCCTTTTTTTATTTTGGTTTCGATAAATTGACGTCGCCCGTCTGGTGGTAAGTCGTGACGACGTCTAGCGATTGTGGGCCACTCTCTATAGTATTGTGCCCTCAACTTGACGACCTACTTATGTGCCTCTTCACGCTCCACTTAGGCGTAAAACACACACAAGCGACGTAAGGCAGCAGGCGTGGGACAGGCGTGGCGCAGGCGTGCGCCGCATCAAAACGATTTCATACAAAATGTATGCAGGCGACGTTTTTGAATTATACTGAAGCGACGCGGCGCAGACGCGCTGTTTCGTTGCCTGCGCCGCGTCGCTAGCAGTCGGTTCTCGTGAGTCACGCAAGGAGCACGTCGCTTGTGATACGGTATGCTCAGTATTTACCAACCCAAAAATGCGTGATGATATTGATTTTAATGTACATTTCTGCGAGTTAGTGGAACAATATCCCGCTCTCTACGATTATACCAAGCCGGAGTACAGTAATAGAAATGTACAAGATAAAATATGGATGGAAATAGGATTGAAACTCGGCGAACCGGGTAAGTTGAGCTTTATTTACTTAAATAATTTAAACATTATGTCTGTTTTGAAATGGAATTGGAGATCGAGTTGTTACGTATGTGGTAAGATATTCTCTGATGACATTTGGATCTTCCATTGGTTGTTGCACGTTAATGTTTGTTCCTATTAAACGATTTATAAATCTTGGATCCGAAAATTTCCCATCACAGCTGCGGATAACATAATGCAATACACACATACCTTTTATAATGGTATCAACATTTTCTGGGTCGCAGCAAACAGGTGTGTCAAGGGCGCAAAATTTTGTCCTTATCATGCCAAATGCACATTCCACTGATTTTCGTGCCCTTGACAATCTGTTATTAAAGGCTCTTCTCTCGTTTGTTAAACTGATTTCGGCTATATGGTCTCATTAAGTTTTTCTTAAGAGGAAAAGCTTCGTCTGCAACGAAATAATGGGGCACTAGTTCAGTTTCTCCAGGCAACTGAGTTGGGTCTGGTAAATTGAGGTCTCCTCGTTGCATAGCTTGCCCAAAGTTACTAACTCGAAATGCACGCCCGTCACTGTTGCGGCCGTATTCACCTACGTCTACCGTTAAAAACAGTCCATCTGCATCTACTACTCCCAGCAATACGATAGAGAAATATCCCTTATAATTTATGTAAGTCGAGCCGGAATTTCTTGGTGCTTTTATTCTTATGTGCTTTCCGTCTACACTTCCAATGCAATTTGGTAAATTCCATTAAGTGTAGAAACGTTGAGCAACTTCAAGCCATTTCTGTCTTGTAGGTATTGGCATAAATTCTGGCTGTAAATATTCCCACAATACACGTGAAGTTTCTTGTACAATTTTTTGAACGGTAGTTCCGCCTCTTAAGACATATCCAGAAAGCGATTTAAAATTGCACCCATCTGCATAATATCTGTAACAAAAGAAATCAGCAGGGTTAGGCTTAGCGCGCACTACGATTAAAATCCGGTGCGAAAAAAATTCGCAATTCTGTGAACAATAGAAAAATATAGACTACAATCCGCGCACTGCGGAAAAAAAAATCTTTTTATTTGCTTTTATACAGGGTGTAAGGGACAGCCTTCCGAAAACTTTAGCCACGGCTTCAGACCATCACCCTGAACAACGTACAGCAAGAATTTTTCGCCGGAAATAAAAAAAAAAATCGACTCTCCATACAAATTTTACAAATGACATGCCAGATTTGCCCGTCCCTGTATATGAAATGAATTGGAATGAATTTAAGTAAATTCCATGCCTATTACTCATTATAATGAAACACTTTTTAACGGATTTAAGTCGATGGATGAGATGAGTCATCCGTGACCACAGGTTCAGTACAGAACTCGAAACGTTTGATAGTTACCTAGTTATAAAATGTCCAATAAACGCTACCTGAATCCGTTAAAAAGTATTTAATTAAATTCCATGTCATTGTTGTACCTATGTAGTAATTTTCTTGGTTTTTGTTTCAGCTAAAGCGTGCAAAGATAGATGGAAAAACATCAGAACTAGTTACTCAAAGAATAAGAGAAGCACAATTTCTCCGTCTGGCTCCGCTGCAAAACCAGTAAAAGAATACTACCTTGCATCATCCTTACGCTTTTTAGACAATTTTTTAAAATCCTGACCCTCCAAAAGCAATATAGTCATCAATACAGATGATATAGATAATAATGATGAAAACGAATCGTCAAACATGTCTGCTGGTTCAAATGCAGCTGATCTGCAGGACACTAATTTAGGATTCACGCCACTACGTACTACCCCATCACTACCAAAAAAGACACAGATTAGTTTAAGTGATGTTAATAAGTCGGCGTATGAGATCTTTTCAAATAAAAATAAACGAACAAAGACGAAAGACCAAAATGTGGACGATTCAGACGCTGATATGGCCTTTTTCCGGAGCATGTTACCAGATGTAAAAATAATGACTCCAAACCAGAAGCGAAAATTAAAAATTGGCATACTTAATTTAGTTGAGCAAATTTTAAAAGAGCCCGCTAGCCCTATCGCATATTCGAGATCGTTCGTCAGTTCTGAATCACCTTACCAAAGCACTCCATCGCGGGAGTCAGACTATAATTCGCCTGTACATATGGGATCTTATGGAAGTCCAAGACCTGAGCAGACGCAGACAACTGGTGCTTATGGAGGTTCAGCAACTCAGCAGATGCAACCAGCACTTCAGCAGACGCAGCCGGCACTCCAGCAAACACAGGCAACTGGTGCTTACGGAGGTTCACCAACTCAGCAGATGCAACCCGCACTTCAGCAGATGCAGCCGGCACTCCAGCAAATACAGGCAACTGGTGCTTACGGAGGTGCACCAACTCAGCAGATGCAACGTCCGACTCAAGTGTATTTACCGATGTATTCTCCAGTTACCCCGAATACACCTCAGTCACATCAAGCACTGCGCCAACCTCATGATGAAACTGATTTCAATGACTTTTAAATTTTTGGTATTTAGGCCAGCGCGCTAAGTAAATTTGTACGATTTGTGTTTCTTAACGACTTAACGCTAACGGCCATAAGGTACTATTTCTTGTGGAGTGTCACATTGTAGGAAGAGATATTTTAATTTTATTAGATATAAGTAATTATTAAAAATATTGTATTTAATAAAAACAGAAGATGTCGACACTTGGTCTCAAATAAATAAATAAATAAATAAACACACATTATGCTAAGTTAGGACTAATCTAGTAGGTATCGATAACTACTGCTTATCAAATCATACCTAGTCTAGATTTAGTCAAGTCAATCAATGTTTTTCCAAAATAAAACAAATAAAACTTAAAAAGATATTTTACTAACCTTAATGTTATCAATAGTCTTTCTTCAGGACAGATTGGTTCCCTCCAATGTGTATGCAGCTTCTGAAGCCCAGCTTTCACTTTTGACAATATAGAATCATAACATTCTGGTGACATTTTATATACGTCGGAAAAACGATCAGGGAATTCATGTAATTGTTCCATTATTTTAAAATATCTGTGCTCTTGTGACAATTTCCACACTGGGTGCACCCAATATCTTCTGGGCCTTTGCACATTAATTAATTGCAGCAAAGCAAGCGCATCTTCGTCTTCTGAAGACGAGGACATCTTATCGCACCAAAGTCAGCCTGTATAATGCCGCATCTGAACGTTTCTTGCCTGTTCCACGTCTCTTCTGATATAATTCAAATCGCGTCTGCGCCGTATCTGTCCCACGCCTGCGCTGCGCCTGCCCCGTGCCTTCGCCTTACGTCGCTTGTGTGTGTTTTACGCCTTAAAGAACCCAGGGTTATATGTGGGAGGAAACACGTGCACAGGCAGGGCGTTCCAGGCCACTATCGTTCGGCAGAGAAACTAACGTTAAAACGTTCCGTTCTCGCGAACATGCTATCCACTGAGTGGGAGTGGCATCTCTGCCACGCGTTGTTTGGGATCGGAAGGGAGAGGGTGGGATCAGGTTAGAGAGCACTCGCCGTGGTAAATACGGTAGAATGCGGACAAGAAAGAGATTGTTCGGCGCTGGACTAGCGGCTCAAGGCTTCCTATTACCTCCGGACAATCTATAATATAATCTAAAATCTATAATAATAATACGTGATTACTTGTTCATTGACCGTAGAAAATGTAAATAATTTATTTAGTTGATCATTTGAGGGTAACGGATGAGTTAGAAGACGTTGAAAACCTTATTTTATTATCAGGATCAAGAAATGAAAAATTACTAATTAATTCCGTACGAGCAGCTTTTATTAATGAAAATTTTGTAATAATTAGGTAAGTAAGACTAAAAACAAATGTGCCTAGGAGAGCACGTTGTCGCGTCGGTCCCCGTTGTCATACGAACATCTATAGCATTTGTTACGGGTATAGGAGCCCTAAATCGAAATCCAACCAGTTTAACTGCAGAACTTCGATATAGCCCGTAGGTTGTGGAGGTGAGATGGCAGTCGCTCCACGTAAAATATCGAAGTTCAGCCGCACCGCAGTTAGACTGGACAGCAACTGAGTTGGGAAGAGGCTCGGTGGATGATGAAGACATACTTACAAATAAATAAAATATCAAGTTTTACAACAAGGTTTTATTTTATAATTTAACATAATTTTTAAGGATTTTTCTCTATCTGAGTTCTTCTCTTTAAATTTCTATTTCTTTATTGAATCTTTTAATTTCTATTTCGATGGCATGGTTTTCTTCAGCTATCTCCATGCGACTGTTGTGTTCCAATTCTTTTAATTGTTTTGACTGGGCCAAGTATTTTTAAAATCTACATCCTAGAAAAACAATGTACAATATTATTACCTACATATTTCCCATATTACACATATTTACTACATAAATATGTATATTATTATCTATAATGTCACCATGGGCTAAGGTACAGGGCTTATTATGTTTTTTTGTACTGGGGTTTATTCGATCCCTTGCCTGAATTTGTCTTACACAGACAAATCTGGCTTACGACTTAAACAAAACTGTTTTCTCTACAATGAGCCAAACACAGTGGTCAAGTCACCATGTGCATAATACCCCTGGCCATACCCCTGGTGGTACCGTAGGTCTTTTAAAGTTAAACGGTACCACCAAGTAAGTGACCCTAGTGATGTGTTGACCTACCTGTGACTAGGAGAATAGGAGGTTCTGGTTTTGGAAAAAATGTATTGTTTGATAACTGGTTATGAAACAATGAAAAAAAATCCATATTCATAACCAGAGGTTGAGGTTTGTGTCTTTTATAATGGACAATCATTTTCATCTGTACCAGGGGTACCGTGGGTCTGAAGTGCACCTGTTGACACATTTAAATAAACTAAACGGATCGAGATTCAAATGAGATTTCGAGAGTGCTTATGTAGTTCTGTAGTCCTAGTATTTTATTCAAGGTGCGTGTCATTTATAATAAAATATGGCCTCACCATCAATGTGACTAACGAAATATGGGTACAATAAACAGCTCTGTCTACCTCATCAAAGCATAGAACAGAAGGCGATCATAAAAATAAAACAATTTAAAATTAAAATAATTTTTATTTAAATAATGTCAGCGGTAAAAGTAGGTAGTAAATTACATGGAACAAATGCGACAAAAATCGTATATTGTAAGGTTTTTTTTTTTTTTTTTTTTTTTTTTAGTTCCGCGACCAAGGCCGCGGCCGCTCTAACGTCCGTTGCCGGGCGTCTCTGGTTACAAGCAGTATATTGTAAGGTTGCAAAAGTTCCAAGTGGAACTGGCTTCATGAGTTCCATGAAGCTGAACGAACTGGGAATAATATTTTTTCAGTCGTAGATGTTAACATCACATCACTATTAGTCGGTGGTACCGTTTAACTTTAAAAGACCCACGGTACCACCAGGGGTATGGCCAGGGGTACCGTGGGTCTGAAACGCATAATAGACAGGTTTGTTGCAATGCGCATTTCCAATATACCTAATACATTTTAATGAACCGATAGTATGAGGGGCTCGTGGTCTAGTGGTAACCGACAATGTTAACACATTGCAAAGGTTAAGCAACATCGAGTCAGGCTGGTCTTAGGATGGGTGACCATTTCTTAGACACTGACCTTTCAGCCGAATCACAGTTAGACTGGAAAGCCGACCCCAACTGAGTTGGGAAAAGGCTCGGTGAATGATGATGATGAATGAACCGATAGTATGTCTTTAGACTGTCGTATCATTTGTATGCCCCTGACTAAATGTAGATGACGTTTAAAACTCACCAGGCAAGGTCCATCGGAATCATATTTATTCTCATCACTAATTAACTCTGCTGGATTTCATAAGTTGGCTACCTCAACATCGGCTTGACTGGGACTTGAACATTAGATCCACCGCCAGTTTTAATAGTTTCCCTTTTGTAGCCACCAGATGCTTTCTTGCATTCATTATCATTCCCTTCCATTATATCTGCAGCTGACTCAAGTCTCGGGTTCTCAAGTTCAGTTCTTTGAATCTGAAACAAAGTAGCATTATCATCAATACTTTATTTTGTGATAATTTCTATCACAATAACGGTCTTAAAATACATAATAAAACTCTCTGTTGTACTGAAGTAATCAGTAAAGTAAACTGACAAACTACAAGCAACTACTATAATTGTGAGGTTAATTAGATACTGTCTTTTATGTAGGTCCTTCAAACCATGCGTTGCCCTTCGCCTTATTGGGGTTCGCTTTTAAAGACTTATACGTATTTTAAGAATAACCTTTCAAAATAAGACGTACTTACCAATTTCTGTAATCTTGCTCTGTATCATTTCAAATTGAAAAAAATGTTCGTACACACTTTTCTTTATTCGTTTTTATTCCAGTGTACAAATATTTTACGTTTGTGAGCCATCTTGTAAAATAAATTATCTAAAATATGTAGATATTAACAATATCCCACGATTCATGGACAATGAAACAATAACAAAAATAAAAAGACAAAAGTACGAAACGATGACAGTTGAGTGAAGTTTCATTTGACAGCTTGCGAATGATTACTTGTTATTTTAGCATACATTGCGGTTTTTTTCGACAATGTTGCCACAAGGAACGCGTAATCCGAGCTGTAAATAATGTATAGGTTTTTCAACGTTGCTTCGAGTTTATTAATAAGGTTGTTACGTCACACTTAAACACAATTACATTTAGAACCAACTATTTCGGTGTAAACATAAGAGTATCCATTGATTAGGTCTTTTTTATTAATAAGACTGTAACAGCCTTATTAATAAACAAAGAGTAAACTTTACATCGAATTTTAAGTTTGAAGTAACCAAATTCATTATAAATAAATGTCGGGCAGCAAGGAAGTAAGCTAGTTCGATTGTTGTTTCGCAGTAAAATTTAATCCCAACCGTCCCCTAGTATAACTTGTGCGTATGACTAAACTAAACATCTGATATTTTTCTCATTCATTTGTATTTTTATTTCTAGCCGATTTTATGCTTTTTATTTTGGTTTCGCTAAATTAACGTCGCCCGCCTGGTGGTAAGTCGTGACGACGTCTAGCGATTGTGGACCACTCTCTATAGTATTGTGCCCTCAACTTGACGACCTACTTATGTGCCTCTTCACGCTCCGCATAAAGAACCCAGGATTATATGTGGGAGGAAACACGTGCACAGGCAGGGCGTTCCAGGCCACTATCGTTCGGCAGAGACACTAACGATAAAACGTTCGGTTCTCGCGAACATGCTATCCACTGAGTGGGAGTGGCATCTCTGCCCGGCACGCGTTGTTCGGGATCGGAAGGGAGAGGGTGGGATCAGGTTGAAGAGCTCTTCAGAAAACTCGCAGTGGTAAATACGGTAGAATGCTGCCAAGAAAGCGATTGTTCGGCGCTGGACTAGCAGCTCAAGGCTTCCTATTACCTCCGCACAATCTATAATACGGATGTCGTGATTACTTGTTCATTGACCGTAGAAAATGTAAATAATTTATTTAGTTGATCATTTGAGGGTAACGGAAGAGTTAGAAGACTATTTTATTATCAGGATCAAGAAATGAAAAATTACTAATTCATTCCGTACGAGCAGCTTTTATTAATGAAAATTTTGTAATAATTAGGTAAGTAAGACTAAAAACAAATGTGCCTAGGAGAGCACGTTGTCGCGTCGGTCCCCGTTGTCATACGAACATCTATAGCATTTGTTACGGGTATTGGAGCCCTAAATCGAAATCCAACCAGTCTAACTGCAGAACTTCGATATAGCCCGTAGGTTGTTGAGGTGAGATGGCAGTCGCTCCACGTAAAATATCGAAGTTCAGCCGCACCGCAGTTAGACTGGACAGCAACTGAGTTGGGAAAAGGCTCGGTTGATGATGAAGACATACTTACAAATAAATAAAATATCAAGCTTTACAACAAGGTTTTATTTTATAATTTAACATAATTTTTAAGGATTTTTATAAAATATCTTGAGCTTCATTCCAGTTGTGCACATCTGAGTTCTTCTCTTTAAATTTCTATTTCTTTATTGAATCTTTTAATTTCTATTTCGATGGCATGGTTTTCTTCAGCTATCTCCATGCGACTGTTGTGTTCCAATTCTTTTACTTGTTTTGACTGGGCCAAGTATTTTGAAAATCTACATCCTAGAAAAACAATGTACAATATTATTAGCTACATATTTCCCATATTACACATATTTACTAAATAAATATGTATATTATTATCTATAATGTCACCATGAGCTAAGGTACAGGGCTTATTATGGTTTTTTGTAATGGGGTTTATTCCATCCTTGCCTGAATTTGTCTTACACAGACAAATCTGGCTTACGACTTAAACAAAACTGTTTTCTCTACAATGAGCCAAACACAGTGGTCAAGTCACCATGTGCATAATAGACAGGTTTGTTGCAATGCGCATTTCCAATATACCTAATATATTTTAATGAACCGATAGTATGAGGGGCTCGTGGTCTAGTGGTAACCGACAATGTTAACACATTGCAAAGGTTAAGCAACATCGAGTCAGGCTGGTCTTAGGATGGGTGACCATTTCTTAGACACTGACCATTCAGCCGAATCGCAGTTAGACTGGAAAGTCGACCCCAACTGAGTTGGGAAAAGGCTCGGTGAATGATGATAATGAATGAACCGATAGTATGTCTTTAGACTGTCGTATCATTTGTATGCGCTCACTAAATGTAGATAGATAACGTTTAAAACTCACCAGGCAAGGTCCATCGGAATCATATTTATTCTCATCACTAATTAACTCTGCTGGATTTCATAAGTTGGCTACCTCAACATCGGCTTGACTGGGACTTGAACATTAGATCCACCGCCAGTTTTAATAGTTTCCCTTTTGTAGCCACCAGATGCTTTCTTGCATTCATTATCATTCCCTTCCATTATATCTGCAGCTGACTCAAGTCTCGGGTACTCAAGTTCAGTTCTTTGAATCTGAAACAAAGTAGCATTATCATCAATACTTTAATTTATGATAATTTCTATCACAATAACGGTCATAAAATACATAATAATACTCTGTGACAAAATATATTAAAAATCCTTTATGTATATCCCACAATCCAGTTATTTTTTATCTCATGAAGTGCAATGTTGTAATGTTGTAATGAAGTAATCAGTAAAGTAAACTGACAAACTACACGCAACTACTATAATTGTGAGGAACTTTCTTTTATGTACTTCAAACCATGCGTTGCCCTTCGTCTTATTGGGGTTCGCTTTTAAAGACTTATACGTATTTTGAGAATAATCTTTCAAAATAAGACTTACTTACCAATTTCTGTAGTCTTGCTCTGTATCATTTCAAATTGAAAAAAAATCTTCGTAGGTACACACTTTTCTTCATACGTTTTTATTCCAGTGTACAAATATTTTACGTTTGTGAGCCATCTTGTAAAATAAGATATTAACAATATCCCACGATTCATGGACAATGAAACAATTTTTTTTTTTTTTTTTTTATTTATACTTTATGTACATCGTAAAATCAAACATCACATTGATAAGTTTATAACATGCACAAAGGTGTGCTTAAGTCAAAAATGACTTCTCTTCCAGCAGACCTCATAGTTAACAGGATATACAATAACAAAATAACAAAAATAAAAAGACAAGTACGAAACGATGACAGTTGAGTGACGTTTCATTTGACAGCTCCCGACTGATTACTTGTTATTTTAGCATACATTGCGTTTTTTTTCGACAATGTTGCCACAAGGAACGCGTAATCCGAGCTGTAAATAATGTATAGGTTCTTCAACGTTGCTTCGAGTTTATTAATAAGGTTGTTACGTCACACTTAAACACAATTACATTTAGAACCAACTATTTCGGTGTAAACATAAGAGTATCCATTGATTAGGTCTTTTTTATTAATAAGACTGTAGAGCTTTGTTAGACTCGGGAAGCCAGTCATCATTCATAAGTGACAGCGCTCAAAGAAAAATTGGTTTATCTAAAAAAAATAATTCTTACCATTGTATATCTGGCATAGGTAATGAGGTAGGTATTTAATGTACTATCACACTGTAAATTACAACTTTTTTCTACATTTAATTCGTATAATTTATTTGTTAAATGTTATGTTTTGCCTCGCATAAAGGGTTGCCTCAGGCGAACATAAATGTACATAACCTCAATGTTCCTAATTTCGTCCAACTTGCAGATCCAAAGTTCTATCAATGTTCTGATATTGATCTACTATTGGGGGCTGACATATTTTGGGACATTTTAGAACCAGGCCGAGTTACGCTGGGACCACAAAGGCCCATTCTACAAGGAACTAAACTAGGATGGATTGTAGCCGGTCCTATTAATCCGGTCCGGTAATATTTTGAAACAGGTAATTCAAAGTCGTATTGCTATTTTTCTCAAGAAATTAGTCAGCAATTAAGTAAGTTTTGGGAGCTTGAAGAGATAAGTCCAAAATTAGAATACAACAATGAGGATTGTTGTGAATCATTATTCACTTCAACTACTTATCGGGAAATCGACGGTAGATTTTCTGTAAAGATTCCACTCAAACAGTCTGCAGACTCAGACTAAAAGAATAACATAGACGGAACGAATAGAACTAGCGAGTGAAGCCGCCAAAAGGGATACTATATAGCAATGGGATACCATTTCGCTCGCCACTCCTTTGTGAGCAGCGAGTGTGTACGCACGTGCGATCACGGTTGAACAAAATATTATAAATATGCCGTATTGTGTGGTGAAAAGGTGTAAAAACACTTCAATTATTCATAGAAAGAATGCTGGATTATCGTTTCATAAGTAATTAACTATTTCTTATTAGATTTCATAACATTTTTCTAAATATTTTAGTTGCACAAACTAGGAACACAAAACCTCCGCCATACCATACAGAGTTGCCATAATTTTTTCATCATTTCCACAAAATATTTAGCAGTATTTATGGGAATTTATAAAGTACTGAGTAAAAAATAATCTGTGTCATCAATGTTGACAACCTCGATGTTTCTAATCATCATCATCATCATTCGTGCGTTAGTCCCGAACTCCCGATCACATCTGTGTCCGGGATCTACTTAATACGTGGCTTGGTTATTTCGGCAATCTTGGAATTGACCGCTGTCTGACCTCCCAGCCTGTGTTCTGATCCAATATATTTATGTTACTGTGTCAGTAGTTTAATTTCAGTCTAACACTACAAAGGCCTCAGTCTTAACCTAACGACTATTGATATCTACTTCATGTATAGTCAACGACAAAAGTAACTTAACCAATAATTCTTATCTGTTGATCACTAATAGCTGTTAAACCGATCACAAAATCATAAACAAAACACGAAATATATTAACTTTGTCCTTGGGGATTCTAAAATTACTTGTACATTGCTGTGGCACATGCATTGGGATGTAAAAAAGAATAATAAATAGTTTTGTGCTAATCAACTTTTGTTGTTGACTGTACTTTGTACTTACACTGGCTGGAATGAAGCTTTGTTCATTCATCTTAAAAAGGATTATTTTAATTATGAGAATTTTTTTGAAAGCTAGTAATTAAAATGTGTTTACTCAGTGTTTGTCACGTTTTTATTTATTTTAACACTTCCCCATTTTAGGCACTTATCATAATAATCATTTGTGTAAATGACAAAATAATTGCAGATAAGATTTACTATAACAAATATTAATTTTCCATATGTCCACTATATAGAGATTTTTAGAAGATTTTTTCATTTGCTGGCAACATTACGCACACGCCGTTAGTGGTATCGGTACACGGAAATCGGAGTCACACGCACACATTGAAAGTGTCATTTAGCTTCACGTGTTTATTCTACATGTTCCGTCTATGTTATTCTTTTAGTCTGAGTCTGCAGATTGCTTGGGTGATTCTTATACAATAGCAGAAAAGAGATTTATACAGTTAGAAAGAAAACTAAAAAATAATCATAAGTTAAGGCAACAATACCATGAATTTATTCATGAATACGAGAATTTAGGTTACATGACTAAAATTTCTAAGCCCATATTTGGCAACTATCTTCCGCACCACGGCGTAATAAGAGAAGCGAGTGAAACTACAAAATTACGAGTCGTTTTTGACGCGTCTTCAAAAACCACTACTGGTTTGTCGTTCAACGACATTCAATATATTGGACCAGTACTACAAAATGATTTATTTTCAATCTTATTACGCTACAGGCAACACAATTTTGTTGTATCAGCAGATGTTGAAAAAATGTATCGCCAAATATTGGTAGATAATACACAACGACACTTACAACTCATTTTGTGGCGCGACGATCCTAGCGAACAAATTAAAATATTTCAACTAAACACCATCACATATGGTACAGCCTCAGCGCCATTTTTAAGCACTCGATGCTTAATAGAACTGTCCAGGGAATGCAAAGACCCAAAAGTAGCTCAGTTGATCAGCGATGATTTTTACGTTGATGATTTTCTGTCAGGCGCTGATACAGAGTCAGAATTACGCAACATAATTAATTCTGTCACCTCTGAGCTAAACTCAGCATGTCTGCCATTGCGAAAATGGCGTACAAATTTACCATCTGTCTTTCAAAATGATACTACTCAACCTAAAACGTTTGATTGTACATCTCAAGCTAGCGTTTTGGGTCTAAGGTGGGATCCAAAGGGGGACGTTTTCCAATTTTCAGTTGATTTAGAACAACATCAGTCGATAACAAAACGAATAATATTATCTAAATCAGCCAAACTTTTCGATCCATTAGGCCTGCTCAGTCCGTGTACAATCATACCAAAAATCATTTTACAAAAACTTTGGATTTCCAAATTGGATTGGGATGATCCTATTGATGAACCTTTGAAACGCCAATGGATGAATTTTGCAACCACTTTAAATTCTATTTCAGAGTTTGATATACCTAGATGCGCTTTCAGTCAAACCCAAGCAGGAATTCAATTACATTCATTTTCAGACGCCTCTCAATCGGCATATGCTGGCGCAGTCTATGTTAGATCGATTAGCAACTCTGGGCAGACCTTAGTAAGACTACTGTGTGCTAAGACTAAGGTAGCACCAATAAAGGCAACAACAATACCCCGTCATGAACTTTGTGGCGCGTTACTGTCTGCGCGGCTAACTACAAAGGTATTGAAATCTCTTCGTTGCAAAATTCAATCCGTTGTACATTGGACGGACTCAACAGTCGTGTTGTGTTGGTTGTCCTCCAACGGGTGTGATCTAAAACCCTTTGTTTCAAACCGCGTCAGTGAGATTCGGGACTTGACTTGTTCTAATGTTTGGAGACATGTTCCTGGACTTCAAAATCCGGCAGATCTTGCTTCTCGAGGAGGTCCTAAAGTTATCTCATCTTCAAAACTATGGTGGGAGGGTCCTTCTTTCTTGTTAGACGATCCATCTCATTGGCCTAGGAACATAGTAACAAAAAATATTCCCGATCTACCTGAAACAAAACAAAATATTAAAACAAATCACAAAATAGTATTGATCTACGAACTAATATATCTTTACATAGTTCATCTTCGACCATAATTAAAAATAAGGTTATCGATTTTACCAAATATTCCAGTTTTACTAAATTACACAGATCTTGTGCTTATGTTTTGAGATTTATATTTAATGTAAGAAATGTAAAATCTAAAATAACTGGTCCACTTACCTGCGATGAATTAGATGTCGCACTTAACGCACTCATAAAGCTACACCAGGAAGAATGTTTTTCTAATGAATTAAAGGTCTTAACAAATAAACAAACCTTACCTTCTAAATCACGTTTCCTATCGCTTAGCCCGTTCCTTAATGAAGTCGGCATGCTTTGTGTTGGAGGTCGTCTGCAAAATTCTAATGAAGCCACTGAGAGGAAACATCCATATTTGTTAGAAACTAATCATAATTTCACTAAAATATTATTTTCATATTACCATACAAAATTTCTTCACTGCGGGCCTCAACTTCTATTGAGTAGTATAAGACAAAAATGTTGGCCTTGCAAGGGCAGAATATTAGCAAGAAGTACAGTAAACAATTGTAAAATCTGCAAGCTTATGAAGGCAAAGGCTAATAATCCTATTATGGGAAACTTACCGTCTAGCAGGGTCACTGCTAGTTACCACCCCTTCTATGTAAGTGGTGTTGACATGGGTGGTCCTTTTTATATAACAGATCGTAAGGGCCGCGGTTGCAAAATATCCAAATGCTATTTATGTTTATTTGTCTGCTTTAGTACCAAAGCCGTACATCTTGAGGTAGCTAGCGATCTCACTACTGATAATTTCTTTTATGTTTGCGGCGGTTTATATCTCGCAGAGGTAAACCTCTGGAGCTCTATTGCGACAATGGCACGAATTTTGTCGGCGCAAACAAGGTTATTACAAATTTTCTAAAATCATGCAGCAGGGACATTACTGGTTTTGCGTCAAGTGAAGGCATTCGATTCAGATTCTCGCCGGTTTATTCCCCCCATTTCGGTGGCCTTTGGGAGGGGGGAATAAACCGGCGCATTAAAGCCGCCAAGTACCATTTGACTCGTATATTAGGCGATAAACATTTGACGTTCGAAGAACTGTCAACTTTATTCACACAAATTGAGGCAATCCTCAATTCTAGACCATTATCTCCCTTATCATCCGATCCTAACGACCTTGATCCCTTGACTCCAGCGCACTTCTTAATGGGCAAACATCTCACGTCATTACCAACCGAGTGTCTGTTAGATGTCAATGCAAGCAGACTAAATAGATACAGACTTATTGAGAAGATGCGGCAGCACTTTTGGGATCGATGGAGAAACGAATACCTATGTGAACTGCAGCAAAGAAACAAGTGGCGAACGCATCGAAAGGCACTCCACGAAGGCGATTTGGTGGCGATTAAGGAGCCCAGTTTGCCTCCTTTGAAGTGGAGAATGGGACGCGTTCACAAATTATATTTTGGATCCGATGGCGCTGCAAGAGTGGCTGATGTCTACACTGTTAAGGGCATCTTACGTAGGGCTGTTCATACCCTCTGCCCGTTATATACTGCAGATGACACACAAACTCAAAAGCCAGAAGCTTTCGAGGGCCGGGAGGATGTTCAGGCCGCCTGCAACGCCTAGCGTTTCATGAATAGCAGTACAACATTCATGCGTGATTGCGCGTGACCTTTAGCAGATTTTTATCCATTGCGTAGCGAAGCTCTGTACTGTCAACATCATATTTTTGTAATCATCAATTATCCCAAGAAAGTAAACCAAATAAGTGATAGTTCAAGAGTTTTACTTACAAAGTCCCTTCTACTACCTAAAAGAAGACGACCGGCGTAATCAAGATGTAAAGACTCTTTCATCATATAGTTCTTGTCAGAGACTTGGGATGGCGCTCGCTTCGCTCTATATATAGATATAGAGCGAAGCGAGCGCCATCCCAAGTCTCTATTCTAAGGTACTCTGGTACAAGAACCCTATGGTTCTTGTACATACAGCCATACAGGGGTACCAGAGTACCTAAATAACAGACACTATTTGAAGAAATCCGCATAATGGTCTGAAGTAATAAATAAATTCTTATCTAATGATCTTGTAAGAACTCGTCATCGCATCGTTATTTTTTAAACACTTACAAAAAATTTCACCTCCGATTTAAAATCAAAGGCTTCCTTCATATAATACAAAGTCCACTGAAAAGATTTTATGTAAGTATTTACAAAAAAGATGACTTGCATCGGCCGGGAATCGAACCCGGGCCGCCCGCGTGGCAGGCGAGCATTCTACCACTGAACCACCGATGCTTACAATAATTAACTCTAAATTACTGAACCGTACTGTGATATTGTACAGTTGTAATAGTTTCGGAATAGAAATGATTTGTATATTACGTAATAGCGAAAGGCAGATGTTTCTATTTGAGGAGGCATTAGATGTATTGTGAGCATAGAGATATTATAGTAGAGATGGTGTAATACAATCCTATTAGACAAAGTGTGACTTTTCGCGGGTGTGAAGGAGTGGTGAGGAGGGGTATAAGGAACCGAAGTCCCGCCCACTTCTTTATTTTCCATCTCGCGGTCAATAGCAAAACTACTTACTTCATTAAATGTCAGTTTACTACGTAGTTTTAACTATCTCACACTCGTAACAAGGACGTACTCAGATTTTTGGTACAAAGGAGTTTTATATTTTTTGAATTGCAAATATACCTATCTCAAACTGAACTGTCGAAATTTGCCGTAGGGGTTACATCCAGGTCTAAAGTATAACGGGGCCCTATACGGGGCTCCCGTATGGGCGGGTTATTGACGGCCAACAACGTGTCTATTTTAAATAGACTGTTGATAACCTTGGCTTCATTAAGTATCTGTTTCGCATCCATCTTGAGGTAACACCCTAGTGTCAACACTGCGAGGCCTCCGACGAAGACACTGCACTCCACACGTTGGTGGAGTTCTGACCGTGGGCGAGATAGCACCGGGAACTCATAGTGGGTCTGGGCGTGGATACCCTCTCGCTAGAGTCCATACCTCAAGCCATGGTCTACAGCAGGATTAGGTGGAACGCGGCCGTGTCCTTCTGCGAGCAGGTCATGCTCGCGAAGGAGGCGGCTGAGAGAGTGAGGAAACGTACCCTCCCCACTGAGTTCCGTAGTCAACGGCCAGGGCGCCGCATACTTGTTTACGCCTAGGACCAACAATATCTCCATGATCGGGGCCTGAGGACGGCGGGATAGCCACCCACCGTCATAACACTTTTCCCTTAAGCGCTCGGCAATGGACGTATGAGAGGCTGCGGCTTTTGGTCGCGGAATTAAAAATGGATGGTCTCAAAATATACTAGTTTCTCGTTTTTGTACATATTTCGTTGCTGCTCCGCTCCTATCATTTTTAGCGTGATGTTATATAGTCTATAACTTTGCTGACGTGGAGGTACCTTATTACAAGTATGTGCCTGACCCAGTTCTTGAATTAAATTTAATATTTAGCTATACTTTGAATAATAATATTCAATTGTACAGCCCATTATGAAACAGTCGTAGGAAACTAGTCTTGTAAAATTATCAGTTACTAATTGCGGCCCTGTATTTTTGAAGTTTTATGTTTATTGTTGCCAGTTGTCAATAGATGGCGACTTAGACGCGGACGGCTCTATAGAAACTACAGATAAATATTTTTGCAATTAAAAATCACTTACGAGTTAACGTTGAACGAATTCCTGTATGTTTAATTAGTATAAAATGTTAATAGTAAAATATAAGTAGCTTTTTAAATTACGTGTTCGTGAAACAAAACGCCGCCATCTATCTTCGAGTAGTAATATATTTGAAGATGTCAAAAAGGTCAAAAGTGAGAGATTTTTCTAGAACAATTCTAAAAAAAATACAATTAAAATTACTTACGCATGAATGGCCCCTGCGTGGTGGTCGGGTTTTACCTCGCATCCTTGGGGTCGGGTTTTATCCCGCATCGGTGAGTGCACAACGCACTACACATCTTGCCGAGCTGGCCCGAACCAGCTAGGAGAAGTTATGGCCCTCTCGGATAAATATGCCCCGACAATACGACTGAGGTAGAGAGGTAATCCGTGGTAGATCAGTGCCTCTCTAACGCAGCTTCAGGGTAAGGTGTTAAAGGCGTTGGCGATACCACCACCTCGTCCCTGCTTCCTCCGTCAGGGTCTTTGAGGGTAGCCGGACGGTGAGTCCGCTGGCCGCCCCGGTTTCCGAATCAGGACCAGTTTCCCCGTCCTCCACACCTTGGGAAACTGGCCCCTTTCGAGGCATGCGCTTAAGAGCTCGCCGAGAAGTCGAGGCTTGAGTTCATTGAGGGCCACGACCCATGCACAGCCCGGAATGCCGTCGGGTCCAGGGATGGAGATTTTCCGGCGACTGAGCCGAAGTACCACTGTTCCTAACTCTCTGACTTCGGGTACGTCGTCTTCGCCGCTTGGTCCGCGTTGGGTGTCTAAGACCGAGCCATGCCCGGAGGGATGTGCTCCTCCGCGCTCGTCGGAAACAGAGAGCCCAAGACCCCCTCCAGCTGATCCGGCTGGAGAATCTGGGTCAGTGGGAGCGCCCTAGGTCGGAGTTTACCTCTGACCTCAAGGGACGGGCGCCCCCATGGGTTCAGTGGCGCTTAAGGGTCTCCAGGAGCTCCTCGCGGGCTGATGATGGCAAGACTAAATTGAAAGCATTCATTTGAAAAACTTCCATATAACTACCTATCCAATTTTTAATTATTACTGCTCTTCAGAAATTCCACAATGATGCAGGTACGCAACGGGCGACACTTGCACCACAGAATCCACAGATGAGAATGAGAAAGAATTTGATTATTTCTTCAACTAAATGTGCTTGCACTTTTGCACTACCCTTCCCGGCCTCGCCTGTCGTGTTCGACACAAGTGCTATACCAGGTGGTGACCTCTACAGAAAGCGCAGTATAGTCATCCCATCCCGCGTAAAAATTCCAGGAAGGAATACATTTTGAGATGCGATACTGCCGCGTTGCTTCTACTCGTATTATTGATTTTTGCTTTTGTCGATTCTTATCCTTTCGTATTATATTTATTTCAAAATATTAACAAACGGGTTAAGAGTATTCTAGGTAACTCTATGCTATACTATAACATAGAGTAGAGACGGTTAATGCTAGACAGATGGCATTTTGCATTGATATGTCTTATATTGTTCGCGCCGACAAAAAGGTAAAATAACATTATGAGAAAGAAAGAAAGAAAGAAAAAATGATCGTGACGCACGATACGTGAGGTCACCGTACCGAGTATACATCCACTCGTCCAAGATCGTTCTCACAAGTTACCCACCTTGGTTACTCAGGTCGCACCTTCCATGTCTCCATGGGATCCTGGTGGAGTTAGGACCGCTGACCCTCAATTTCGCAGGCCTGTGGTCCCGCCCCAGCGCTGCCGGGTCCGGGCTAGGAGACATGCAGCCTCTATGGAGATTGTGCGGTACCCCCTTATTATCCTGACGCCCAAGGTCTTTAACGGTCTGTTTAAAATAGACGCGTTGTTGGCCGTCAGTCTCGCCGCCCATACGGGAGCTCCGTATAGGGCCTTACTCCGCACGATCCCTAGGTACATTCTCCTGCAGGGAGTTTTGGGACCTCTTAGGTAGGGCATTAGTCGCGAAAGTGCGTGTGGTTCCCTCATCACTTTGGGAACCAAACTTTGGAAGTGTGGTCCGAAGTACCATCGGCTATCGAGTACGAGCCCCAAATACATCATCGAGGGCTCGAGGCCGATGCTCACGCTTCCTATAGTTAATGACAATTATGCTGAATCTTGCAGGTGGACCGTGCTGACGTCCGTGAAAACACAGAGTCTCGTACTTGTGCAGGGCCACTTCCAGTCTGAGCCGCCGTATTCGACCCACGACTTGAGCACTCGTCGTGACCTCGATGGCTGCCTCCTGGTGCGATGTTCCCCACGCCGTTATAATAGATATAGTATAGACAACCGATTGAAAATCGAAGAACTCCTTCATAAAGTAGTAGTTGTTGGTATGTATAGATGGTACATAAAAAAAACAGCTTGCATCGGCCGGGAATAGTGTCGTAATAGAAAGCTGTCCTGGCGAACTTCGTACCGCATTCATTTTTCTAATGTTCCGCATAACTTTTTTTTCTTCCATAAGATCCTTCTCCTGATAATTACGAACACAACAAAAAAAGAATAAGCGAAATCGGTCCAGCCGTTCACGCGTGATGGCGTGACCAAGGGAAATAGGGATTCATTTTATATATAGAAGAAGGCGGCCTGGCTACGCGCGACCGGTTCGGGAAATTCTCGTGATTGTATGCTGAGACCGAAACTGTGTTTTACATGAACGGATTAGAGTTTATTTTTGCAGTATTTTTACACGCGCCGGGTGAGGATAGAGTTACGGCTGAGCTTCTTTATTGTTTTTAAGCTGCTTCAGAGCCATACTAATCTCGTACAGGCTGAAGTTCAGGATATAGTACTTGATGTAATATCGGGTCAGTCTGGCTCTTGGGTCTTTAGCCAGATTAGTAACTGGTTTCTGTTTCGAAGTGTACAACTGTCCATAGAACCTCTCAACCTCACTCAAAACGTCGGGTCTAGTCGAAACGGTTCTGCCATCCCCTGCCTTCAGTCTTGTCAGTTGACGCTGCCCAATAGACTGATCTCATATAAACACTTTAGTACCCTTATTGCCCTCTATGGCCTCTGTTATTCTACATGTATGGTAGTGGTGCAGGTCACGTTTTAAAGACTTGAAGATCAATTTATTGAGCCTGAAAATATCGTCTGACGACTGCAGAACCAATTCACGTCGCTCCTTCATAACCTCGAGCGTAGGCTGAGAGACTCTTTTGGTTCTATTTGAACGGCGACTCCCACAAAACTTGGAAACAGCCGTCAGGACAGTTTCCACGATGTCATCGCAATCAATTCAAAGCGGTTCTGGAGTTCGAGCTGAAAGCTCTCCAGGTTTTGGAAATGGATGGGCGTGGGACAGAGAGGTAGTTTTTTTTTAACGTGGTCGGTGATGCATTTACGCACTTCACCGTCTCGCTGCGGGGGGGAGCGAGACGGCTTCGTGTGGGACTCCCGGCCCTAGGATTAAAAAACGGGCCGGACTACCCACTAAAACCTATCCACGGTGTTTCTCCTTCGCCTTAGCCGGGCGAAGATATCCCTGGATAGGCAGAGACTGCTAAGCGACGGCGGCCCGGCAAAGGGGCGCTCTTTAGAAGCTCTTCTCAGGGGGAGCTGTGCCCCCCCAAACAACATAGAAGCGACGTCACCTCCCGAGCGAAGGAGGCGACGGCGGCCCAACAGTCTATGGCCGCAACAATGACGGCCGGCAGCGAACAACGGAGATGTAGTTGATGTCGATCAAGCGAGATCTTCCTAGCTTAATATTCAGATTTTGGGTCAGCGCAGACAGAGAGGAATAATCCCCGCGCGGTCTCGGGCATTTTCTTTACGGATCGCGTATGCTCGAGCTTGCACGCGACCTCGCGAGCCTTCGCGAGTAAACCGTTCTGGGTTACCACTCTACAGTAAACATGCCAGTTTGTCGTGAAAGGTTGTCAACGATGGTGGACTGGGATATGATTATAATTGTGCTTTTGTCGGAAGAAGAAGAAATGGAAGTAACTAATTTGTCACTATACGCGCTGCTCGACACATTAAATAAACATTGATGAGATGATATTAAACATTATAATTTTTCTTCGTCCATTTTACTGTTCATTATGTAGGTAATTCGGATTAAAAATAAAAAAAAATGACGTCCTCCCTCTTTCAACTCAGTGACAACACTGAAAGTACGCGTACGACGCGGGCGCCGGCTCGACGCCGCGCCTGGATTCCCGCGTATCTTCGAGGACGCGTGAGCATTTTTTGTCAGGTTCAAGTATTTATAAACTTAATTGCAATAATTTTTAAGTTTATTTTCAAGTGCGTTAATAAAATCCTCTCCGCTGCGCTCCGTTCTGTCTGCGCTGCCTCGATTCCGGTTTTGACCGCGTTTAGCACAGAGACATCACAGAATATAATATGCCTTTTCGTCGACAAGATGAAGTAAATCTCGTTTCTGGTCACACCCCGTCGGGACTGAACTCTGGTCCACTTCCGGTGCTCCGGTTTACATCATAAAGAGGCCTTCCTTCTCCATTAAGTCGGCCAGTAGCCGACGGGTCGTTTCGATGTCCATATTCGAATTACCCCACTCGCAGCTTCGAGTTAAAGTCCCCCATGACAACGGTGTAGTGAGTTTTGTAGTGCAGTAGCGTAGTATAAAAAAAGTAATGATGATAGGTAATGTATCCAGTGATGTGCAGCTGGTTCATTGTCAACATTGCCACTCGTTAAAATAATAAAATAACGAGAAAAAAATGATAAGTAAATAGATTTTTAATTTTAAATTTAGCGGAACCGTCTGGCCGTTTTGTCTCAATGTTATCACAGAAAATAAAATATGACCATAGTTTCTTACATTTTTTTACAAAATCTTGTGTAAAAAAAAATCGTTTCAGGTGTTTGGGTATCAAAAAACCTGCAGTGGATAATAATCTCAGAGTTTCATTTGTACTAAAGCCACCAACACTTTCAACTTGATACAAATAATGCCCAATTAAAAATCGTTCGTATGTGTATTTTTGAGTACTATTACGAGTCAATGAAACAATAGAAATTTTATATAATAATGACTGTTTTATTAATGTTTATCCTAACTTATATACTAATTAATTACAAAGGAAATTGTACAATGAAATGGTGGGGTTACATTCTACGTGCTTATAACAAGTACGTGCTTATATTTGCACGTACTGAAATATTATTCTTTATCATATTTATTACCTTTATATTTACCTAGTAAGCACTTTGGAGATGAAACAAATTAACTAATAATGTGCTATGGCTTCGCCAAAAATATTTCTAAAAATTTTTTTTTTTAATAATAAAAAGTAAGAAAAAATTTTTTAGTTAACAATACAAAGTAAAAAGTAAGTGTACATTCCTAAATATAATTAGTAAGTCTAGCTAAGAAATAGAGTTTAAAAACATTGTATATATAAAAAAATGTGTAAAAATACATTATCGTGGTGCTAATGTGAAACTGGATCGTGTTCATAGCCATTAGTGCTCTTAAATATCGTCTTGAAATCTCACTCTTCTGCTGTAGATTCGGCCGGAACGTGTCTCGCCTTCGGTCGACGAATCTTGTTGCGATAATAAATATGTTACACGGGTTATCGGCTGCTGATGTTACTCTTATCTCGTCGTCTGCTAATATAAACGCAGGTTTCAGTCGATCGATAGCGACGCTACTCTGACGTCCGTTTATCAATATCGTGAAGATCTTATCGCTTCGACTGATTACAAGATAAGGTCCCTCGTATAGTGGTGTTAAACGTAATAGGCTGATTCTAAGTGATAGAAACTGCTACACAATGGCGATTAAAGTATATAATAAATTACCAATTCAATTCCAGAAACTTATGAATACATTAAAATTTAACAAAGAACTTTATGTTTGGCTATGTGACAAATGCTTTTATACTATTGATGAATACTTAAATTTTAAGGAACAGTAATCTGTAAGGGATAAACTATAACTTGCTAATGATATTTTATTTCATTTTTCCAATATTTATAATCTTACAGTGACTATAACAAATTGTGTTCTTCTCTAATTTTATTATTCCTAAGTATTATGATTTGTAACTTTAGAATTTTATTGATAAAATGCAAATAATATTAACTAAATGTTTGACGAATTGAAGTTGACCTATGATATAATTATATAGTCCTCTTGACATTCCAATTAAAATTGTTTTCATATATTCAATTAATATATTCAAATAATTAATGTAATTAAATAATGTATTCAATGAAATCAAATGTAATAACCAATGTAATAATTGTGTTGAAAATTTGCATGCCACAGTCTGAGGCTAAACATGCTGTGTTTATAATATATTTTTTTAGTTACTATCTGGACAGGCTACCGACGTTATTTGTCGGATATCTTGTTTACAACACTGAAAAGCATAATCTGCTTCGGTACTCCATTGAATGACAGTCTTGTCGTTCTTCTTAGAGTTCCGTGGAAACTTGTTTAAAGGTGCTTGGTGTATCGCTGCGTGAGGCATACTGCTTCTGTAGAAGTTAATCATACCCAAAAAAACGTCGTAACTCTTTCACGGTATGTGGTTTTGGGTAATCCAGTAGAGCTTGAATTTTCTCTGGAGTGGGAGTCAATCCTTGGCTCGTTACATGATAACCAAGAAAATCAATTCCCGATTTTGCGAATTCACACTTACTAACATTAATTGTAATTCCATTATCGTGTAGTCGCTTGCATATTACTTCTAACTGTTTGTAATGTTCCTCCATACTAGTGTCAGTGATCAATATGTCATCAACAAACACAAATACGTTTTCCAAGTCCCTAAATATGGAGTCCATGAATTTTTGAAAAGTTTGGGCGCTATTTCGCAATTCCGGGGGTAAAGCTGTGAACTCAAACAATCCAAAACTAATAATAATAGCTGTCTTGTCGTGTTCAGCAACTGGTATAGCGTAAAAAGCTTTTCTGATATCTATCTTGCTAAATATCGTTTTTCCGCTCGCTATGTATGTAAAATCCAGTAGTCTTGTCAATGGGTACCTATCAGGAACGGTAATTTTGTTGAGTGCACGGTAGTCAACGCATGTTCTCCATTCGCCGTTCTTCTTCTTCACCATATGAAGAGGTGAAGCCCATTCACTACTTGAGGGTCTACAAATTCCCAAATGCATCATGTCTTGAAATTCCAATTTTGCAATCTTGTACTTGTCAGGAGGTAGAGGACGAGCTCGCGAAGCTACTGGAAAACCTTTTGTAATAATATGATGCTGTACCTTATGTTTAGGAGGTTCTTTCATCGATCTAGGTTTAGTAATATCTTCGTACTTTACTAATAAACGCCTGATTGGTTCTTGAAGCAACGAGTTGATTGATCGAACTGATCCAATATTTGCAATCATACTTTTCGTAGGCGCATTTAAACCTGTTTTTTTATCGATCAATGCTTGTCCGTGAATATCCACTAATAATTGATAGTGTTCCAGAAAATCGACTCCTAAAATTGGCATCTTGACGTCGGCAATGGTAAATGTCCATTTAAAACTTTGACGCAGTCCAAGGTTCAGTTCCAGTGTGCGCTCTCCATATGTACTTATTGGGGTTCCATTGGCAGCGAATAATTGGTATTCGCAGGGTTTGCCATTTTTGTCTGTGCGATTTATAACTGAAATATTTGCCCCAGTATCGACTAAAAATCTATAACCACTGTTTGAGTCGGTTATAGTTAAACGGTTTGCAGGGTTAATTGCACAGAGACCCGTCGAATCTTGTGCTAGCTCTAGTTTTCCGAATTCTTATGAGGTTCGCTATCAATCCAAGAACAGGGCTGGATGCATTTATGCGCTCTTCGTTTAAAAACTTTGTGATAAAAACAAAGTCCGTTGCTCGATCTATTACGTGACATTGACCGCGAACGTGAATTAGAACGAGGACGAGAATGGAATCTGCTGCGTTGCATTTGTCGAGGCGCGCGAGAGCTGCGTAATGTATTTATTTCTATACGCATTTCTGCAACTTGTGCAACTAAGTCATATATTAAATTGATGTCGGCGGTTGGCGATCTCGTAGTGAATTTATTGTAGCTGATATTTTCATGGATCCGATCGGCTAAATCACACAACTTATTTAAGGTCAAATCTTCTGAAACGGCAATTATTGAAGTGATTGCCGCGGGTAATTGTCGTAACCATAATAGACGGATTGTGTCGTCGTTAATTTTACTGCAACCTGCTTATTTCATTCTTCTTAGTAACTGGGACGGCTTCTGGTCCCCGAGATCCATTTCTGACAACAATTTATGAAAGCGTCGATTTTCGCTCTCCTCTTAGCAACTTATCAAGCGTCCTTTGATAACTGTATACCTCTGCTCAGCTGGTGGATTGGTTAGGATGACGCTAACTTGATGCACGACTTCCTTCGGCAACTTCGATATTACAGCGTTATATTTGTAGTCTTCCCCTTTGTTCTGTGGTGCCATAACTGCTTCAAATTGCGCGAACCATAGCCGCGGCGAATCGGTCCAAAACTGCGGAAGTTTGTCCGTGACAGATATCGCGGCGTTTGTGTCGAGTGTTGGGTCGACTTTAGAAGGTGTCGCTGGCAATGGCGGAACCATGGTGAATGGGTTACTCGTCGAACGTAACAACTCGCGAAAATAACAACTTTTGTAGTCTAAACGTCCGCGTAATTTACTTTAACAACTTTAAAAACTTTAAAAATAAAAACGTAAGTGATTAAAATCCGGCAGGCAAAAAACCGTAGGTTTTAATCACTATTCTACAATTCGAACGCGTTAGTGACTGAACGAATAGGCTTATTTCCCAGAATTCTTTGCTGAACACCTGTTAAGGGTAACAGTCGACCTGTAATTATATCAGCACTGGAAAATGAGCCCAGACCAGTCGGGGTCACCAATATTACGAGTCAATGAAACAATTGAAATTGTAAATAATAATGACTGTTTTATTAATGTTTATCCTAACTTATATACTAATTAATTACACATTACTACATTCTACATGCTTATAACAATATTAATGTGCTTATATTTGCACTTACTGAAATATTATTATTTATCATATTTATTACCTTTATACCTAGTAAGCACTTTGGAGATGAAACATATTAACTAATAATGTGCTATGGCTTCGCCATAAGTACCTAACCTGATTTCCGAAATTTATTTTTGACGTAGTAATTCCCGAAGAATAGTCTTTGGGAATTATACATCAAAAATTGATTTCGGAAAATTTGGAACGTTTTTATTTCTTGACCTCTGTATTATTATAACACGCATAGCCGATTTATTGGATAAATGTGGAACACTGGTTCTCGATACATCCTGTAGACAGCTCTGTATGTCAACACTGCGAGGCCTCCGGAGAAGACACCGCACTCCACGCGTTGGTAGAGTGTGGGTCTAAGCCCTGGGCGTAGATACCCTCTCACTGGAGGGAGACCATGCTTCAAGCCATGGTCTCCAGTGAGAGTTGGTGGAACGTGGTTGTGTTCTTCTGCGAGCAGGTTATGCTCGCGAAACAGGCGGCTGAAAGGCAGAAGGAACGTACCCTCCCTGCTGAGTTAAAATAATTAAATTAAGTAAGTAATATACCTATAATTATTTATTTCGTCATAATGAAGTAGGCACTTACTTAGAGTAGCAATCTAAGACTTCAAAGTAACATTAAACGCGTGTGTGTGGCCTAGATCCAGTATTACGACAAATACCAAACGTTACCTGACATACACCATAAACCCGAGTGAGTGAAGCTCTACATTTAGAGACCATACTGGACAATTTTGCTATTGTCTGTCTGTATATATGTGTGTTTTCCAGGCTGCGGCTACATTTTTTATTCTAATCTCCACGAAACTTGGCACAAAAATGTTTTCATCGTGAGCTTTTTAAATTGGAATGAAATGAGGAACAATAGGCCCAAATAATATTTTGAACTTTGAATATTTAATGACAAAATCGATACCCCCATGCTCGCGAGGTCTACTGTTCTACTCGTGCATTTACCACTGAAGTAAAGCTGTCACAAAAAATACTATCGGGACAAAAATTAATACATTCAGTCTATTTTTTTTAGATTAAGGTTTATCGTAACCGGGAGTGATATTAATTTTGGTGAATCCATCCGAAGGCAGGATGATTGTGTCATCGATCATTCTATTTGTGTCAGTAGCCGGGGTTTTATTGTAGTGAACGGTCTATGTGTCGGGACTTGAAAGTGCCATGTATCGATTGTACATCAGGATTATTCCGCTTGCACTGCTTGCAATAGCAGCACCTGCGCATGCCGTTGTAGGAGGTGCGCCAGCATCGCCTCCAGAGCCAGATGCGGCTGTAATCTTTACTCAACTCCATGGCTTTAGTGCACGTATCGAAGGGGTAAAGGATGACAGACTTGGATATTACAGTTTCTTTGGTATCAGGTGGGTAAGACCATTACTTAATGGTCAGATTTTATGACATTAAAATACTATACTTTTTTATCGATTAGCCAAGGGGATTATAGTACTCTATACTCTATCTATAGGATATAATACCTATATCTAGAGACTTGATAGGTTTTAGAGATTCTTTCTCAAATCTTAAATGATGGTCTCTCAAGCAAGGCTCAGTTAAACATCTGGTCCTATCTTATCCCATGATCAATCATAGAAAGTTTCGCAGGAGAACATCCTCTGTACTGGCACAGGTGACATGCGCTGTCTCCATGTAAGTATGTATATGAAAAGTTGACGTACCCACCAACACTTCTCCCAGAGACACTCATTCTGGAGAAACGGAAGGCAGGCAGAAAAAGACCTCTGGGTCAAATATTTTTATTAAAGGTAGTTGAAGTTTATACAGCTATATGTATAGTAGCTAGGTGGGTTTTATATGAACGGACACAGGTAATACTTCCGAGTACCGTACATGGGGCGCCCATGGGCGTAGGGGCAATTACTCTTACCTAAAAGTCTAAAGACGAAATGACCAAAACTCGGTACGTAGTCACGTAGAAATCAGTATGTAATGTGTGCCATTTAGCGGATGCTGATAAATGATTTCCGCTGTTTTAATCACTGTCAGCCAGATTAGAACCCTATCCATCCGGCCTACCAAATGTACAAAATCCATTACGCGACTAATTTTTGGTGTACCTAACACTAATATAATGCGTGCCATAGACCCGGCTGTGGTCGTAGGAGCGGGCTTAAAGAAAAAAGTCTAATATAATAGCACAGTCGAAAGATCGTAGGTTTGTTTTTTTAAGTTCCGCGACCTAAGGCCGTCGCCGCTCCTACGTCCATTGCCTCTGGTTAGCACACAGAGAATTTCCAGTGGCGCTCGGCGTACTATGGTCACCGGTGTGACCTCCGTCTGAGGTTTGGGCGGGTTTTATCCTGCGTCGTTTTGTGTGGATCATAGGTTTGGGTTTTTTTTCATATTGTGCTAATAGTAGGGATAGTATATTGACCAGCTTCAAACAACATTAGTAACATTCTCACTTTAACAGATATGCCCAGCCACCAGTGGGACCCCTCAGATTCCAACGACCGGTACGACAATATCTTGCTGGAGAAATGATGGCTTTGAACCAATGTCTTCCGTGCCCTCAAAGAAACCCATACTATCCACAACGGGTCGTCGGCGATGAGGACTGTTTGTGCCTTAACGTATACACTCCGAAAATGCCTGCAGAAGAACAAGGTACTCGTATTTCAAATATTGTAACTAATTTATTGCAATGAGTGCGGTTATTTGGCAGCATCGGTTATCATTATTTACTTTTTTGCATTGCAGGTAGCCCTGTAGTTTTCTTTATACATGGTGGCAATTACAGATCAGGGTCGACAGCGGCCTATGGGGTAAGTGGTAACTCACGATGTATGCAAGTGAGTAGAGGTACCTATGTGCGTAATCCTCCAGTAGCACGAGCGTGGCAGTGTTGACATTATGTCCCACTGCCATGCTCCTGGGGCAGTACTTCACTCCGCCCACGCCACGAGGTGTCCGTTGAGATACCCACTCCACATGTCTACGGTGGAAGAGTGAAGCGAAGGGTGTAAAATGGGTAGAATGTTTTCTGTATTTTTGATGGTTTTCTTTTTCATAGATTTGATGGTACAGTACAAGAAAAGAAACCCGTGGGTTAGTAAAGTATAATACTACGTACTCCTTACGGCACTTACGGTAGATAATTGTGTAATTCGAAGATAATTGTAAATTTATTAATTGTAGGGTCAACACTTGACTCAAAAGGACACGATTCTGGTAACTGCCCAGTATCGTTTGGGATCTCTTGGTTACCTCAGCACGGGTCAGAAGGATGCTGGTGGAAATGTTGGTCTCTTCGATCTTCACACAGCTATGATTTGGGTAAGAAGTGAATCGTAGTCAAAATAAACGTTGGCTTATTGAATTCACTGTTAACAAGTAAAGTGTCTAGGTACTTAGTGTGCTTAATAAGTAAGTAATTACCTACCTACTTGCATTCTTCTCAATTTTTTATTTGTCTTCCCTCTTTATCAAGTCCATCCATGTCCTGTTACATTGAAATGTTCTTATAGGTAGATAAGTACCTATATCTATGCTTATAGGTATAGTATGCTCGCAAAAACTCATACAACCCCTCCCTGATCGATTTGAATACTTTTTGACAAGAAAACTTTCGTGTTATACACGATAGGCTACAATTATTTACTTTAACTACTAAAACATTGATTAACTGCAAGCTCTTTTTTCGTAAGTAGTTTGATTTTACCGAGTCCTAAACCTATTTCTAAACAAAAATCTCAAATCAGGTAGCTAACAGAGTTATCCAGTTAAAATATTCGAAACAAAATTGTAAGGTTGCATTAATTCATATAGAGTAAATTGGTGCAGGTTTTTGTGAAATATGTACTTAACGCTTTTCGCAGTAAAACACGTCCGTTCCTTACTTGCGTTTATTTGGACTGCCGGTCCATACAAAAACTTATATCTAGGTACATACATAACACCTCCACTCTTATTTACTGTAAATGTAAAATATAATATATACATAATAAATGTTACACATCTTCAAAGCCATACCTTTGAACCGGTTTTATTGTTCTTTTGGGGCGACTCACCGATAACGGCACAGGAGCTTTTTGACTAGATTGTGGATTATCCACTGTTCTCTCCACATGCCCATATTCCTGTGCGCTCGAACCGGGTAGATTAGACCCCACATCTTGCTTATCAGGTCCTAACTCTGTTGTCGTTTCCTCTTCCGAATTTTCCACAGCTGATCTGGTTTCCGGCGATGAAATAACTTCATCTACAGATGGCATCCCGTAACTACTTCTTCTCTTTTTAAGTTGGTTGACGTGTCTTTTCAAGAACGGACCACCTTCCTTACCTATTACATAATTACGAGAGCCTACTCTTTCTGTGATAGTTCCATCGACCCACTTTTCCCCTGTATAATTGCGGGCCCACACTGGGTCACCTACTTGGAAGTGTCTATCAATACCACCTGCATTACCCATTTGTTTACGTTGGGCCTTGTTTATTCTAAATTCTACCTGTCTATCCTCGCTTAATAATTCTAACCGGGTTCGTAATTTCCTTCGCTGTAATAACATAGCTGGTGACTGACCAGTAGAACTTTTCTCAACATTCCTATACATCATAAGATACGTTTGTAATGCCGCATCTAATTCTATTCCGTCACGAATTGATTTTTTTATGGCTCGTTTACAAAGTTTAACCGCATTTTCCGCTGCACCATTGGAAGCAGGATGGTATATCGGTGTAAATTTTACTTTAATACCGTTATTATTCATAAATTCTTGATATTCTCTACTCGAAAAAGGCGGACCGTTGTCTGAGACAATTTCCTTGGGCAAGCCAAAGCGTGCAAAGGTTGTACGAAGCACCTTCACAACTGCACTAGCTGTAGTTTGCTGCATTAAAAATACTTCTAGCCATTTACTTGTAGAATCTATAATTACTAAAAATGTTTTGCCTTGAAATGGTCCCAAAAAATCTACATGTAAGCGTGACCATGGTTCTGCAATATAAGGCCACGGTTGCAGCGGTGCCTTTGGGGGTGCCGTTCCTTCTAAGCAACATGTGACACACTCCTGACAAGTTGTTTCAATATCATGATCAATCCCTGGCCACCACACAATACTACGTGCAAGACTTTTCATTTTGACTATACCCAAATGACCTACATGCAATTCCCGTAATACAGTTTCCCTTAACTTACCCGGTATTACTAAATTATATCCCCAAACTACGCACCCTCTGTCTAGGTATAACTCATTGCGTCTAACAAAATATGCCTTTAGGTCATTCTCTTTACATTCGTTAGGCCATCCCGTCTTTATAAAGTTTATGACTTTTATTAAAATATTATCTTTGATAGTACATTCTCTTACGTTTTCTCTCGTAATAGGTAAAAAATGCTGTATGAAATTTAAGTACGTACATTCCTCTTTTAGTGGTTTTTCTTTATCTACCGGTAACCGAGACAGGGCATCGGCAGCATTCCTATTACTACGTACATATTCTATTGAATAGTCATACCCGGCTAAAATGATTGCCCAACGTTGCATCCTACTAGCTGCCATGACGGGTATGCCTGTTTTATCGCCAAAAATCGTGACTAACGGTTTATGATCCGTTCTTAGTATAAATTTTTGCCCGTATAGATATTGGTGAAATTTACGCACACCATAAATTATAGCTAACGCTTCCCGTTCGATCTGTGAGTATGCTTTTTGTGCTTCATTGAGTACACGTGACGCGTATGCGACCGGTCGTTCATCTCCTTCTGGGTTGATATGTGAGATGACAGCGCCAATCCCTACACTACTCGCGTCTGTCGTTAGTACCAACGGCAACTCAGCGGCATAATGAGCTAGCACTTCGCTAGATACCAACAAATGCTTAACTTTACTAAACGCTCGTATACATTCTTAATTCCATTCATACTTGACATCTTTTTTTAACAATCTATATAAAGGCTCTAAAATAGTGCTTATATTTGGCACAAATTTGGCATAATACATTACTAACCCTACAAATGAACGTAATTCCATAATATTTGTAGGTGTAGGTGCCTTTTTAATTGCATCTACTTTTTCAGGACATGTGTGTACACCTCGCTTACTAATCACAAAACCTAGGTATGTCACGGTATCCGCAAAAAACGTACATTTTTCTTTCTTAATTCTCAATCCATACTGCCGTAATCTCTCAAACACTGCATGTAATGTATTTAAATGAGAGGGTGTATCAACCCCCGTAACTATAATGTCGTCTAAAAATATGCCCACCTGCGGCATATCGCCACTGTGAAATATGTACTTAACGCTTATCGCAGTAAAACACGTCCGTTCCTTACTTGCGTTTATTTGGACTGCCGGTCCAAACAAAAACTTATATCTAGGTACATACATAACAGTTTTAAGTACACCATTATAAATCAAATTAAAAAGAGTACATCATTATAATCAATTAATCATTAAAGCTCAACGTATGCTGGAAAGCGGCGTGAATCAGTGTCATGTCTCATTTAGCTTTGAATATGTAAACCCCAATGATATTATAAAAGTATTCAAGTAGCTTAACTCAAAAAAGACAGCTGACTTGTGGTGTATTTCTGTAAAATTGCTTCAGTCCATTATTGTGAATATATCTCCACATCTAGCTGCAATATTTAATAAATGTGTCAATAGTGGAGTGTTTCCTGATCTCATGAAATACAGTAAAATGATAACTTTATTTAAAACTGGATCAAAAAGTGACTCTGGTAATTTTAGACCAATTTCAATACTACCTGCCATTAGTAAAATTTAAAAAAAAATTATATTGCAGCAATTACAATCACATTTTAATTCAAATTTGCTACTACATAATGAGCAGTATGGATTCACAAAAGGTCGTTCTACCATTCACGCAGGGGTAACGCTTCTGAAGCATATTTTCAATGCCTGGGAGAATAAGCAAGATGCCATTGGTATATTTTGCGATCTCTCCAAAGCTTTTGATTGCGTTTAACATAATACCCTATTACGGAAACTCAATTATTATGGTATCAGAGATTCGGCACTGGACCTAGTTGCCTCATACCTCAGTGATAGAATACAACATATTGATATCAATGGTAGTCGGTCTTTAGGGGCTTCTGTAGCTATGGGCGTGCCACAAGGATCAATTCTAGGTCCGTTTCTATTTTTAGTTTACATTAATGATCTACTGTTCTATGTTCAGAACTTGTGCGACATTGTTCTGTTCGTCGATTATACATCACTTATTTTTAAAGTTGATCGCAAGCTGAGAAATTTTGACGAAGTAAATAGTTCACTTGTTAGTACAAGTGAACTAAAAACTGTACTAAAAAAAAACTGTAAACCAATCCAGAACTAGTGTTCTGGATTGGTTTACAACCAACAATTTACTTCTGAACGCAAAAAAGACGAAGTGTGTTAGATTTAGTATTCCTAATGTTCAGAACTACGGTACTAATATTCTTTTGAACGGTGAAACGGTGAACGGTTTTGTAGAATCAACCGTATTTTTGGGTATTACTCTAGACAGTAAATTACAGTGGAACGCCGAAATATCGGGTCTTGCAGGGGAAATTAGCTCTGCGGCTTTTGCTATTAGTAAAGTCAGACAGCTCACGGATGTAGAAACTGCCAGCCTGGTTTATTTTAGCTATTTTCACAGTGTCATGTCGTATGGAATTTTACTGTGGGGCAAGGCAGCTGATATAGAGATTTTATACTCCAAAAGCGAGCTATACGTGCGATTTATAAACTGAATGCACGAGTTTCTCTTAGAGAAAGATTTAAAGAAATAGGCATTTTAACAGTTGCATCACAATGTGACTGCTTCGGTGGCGTGGTCGGTAGTGCATCGGCTTTCGACGCCGGAGTCTCGGGTTCGATTCCCGGTCGGGACAAACTTTGTGTGATGACATATGCGTTTGTCCCGAAGTCTGGATGTTTCCTATGTATAATATGTATGTATTTACAAAAAAATATATATATATAAGTATTTATATCAGTTTATCTAGTACTCATATCACAAGCTCTGCTTAGTTTGAGACTAGATGGCGTTGTGTGAATTGTCCTAATATATTATTATATTGTTTATTCATTTATATTCTTATTTTATACATTTTTAAATACATTTATAAAAAACACAAATACATTTAAAAATATAAAAAATAGTGACCCACCAGTAGCGGAGTAGGACCCAAACTACCGGTGGTGGAGGCTACAGACTAAGAAACCTCCTAACAATACGGCACGTGTCGAGGATAACAACCTTCTGAATCTGACTCTTGATCCAACAATCTAACGAGAGTCTCTTGAGATGTTGATCGAGACTCTTCGCTATTAATCCGTTTGCCGAAACGATCACCGGGACAATGATCGTCGAGTCTACGTCCCACATGGCGGTTATCTCGTAGGACAAATCGAGGTACTTGCTAAGTTTGTCCTTCTCTGCCTTCACGAGATTCTCGTCATGCGGGACGGCGATATCGACGAGCACTGCCCGACGCTGGGTCCGATCAACCAACACGATATCGGGCCTATTGGCAACAATAGTCCTGTCCGTGATGATTGATCGGTCCCAGTAGAGCAATGCACGACCATTCTCAAGAACTGGCACTGGTGTGTACTTATAGTACGGTACTTCAAACTCAATAAGGCCATATTGAAGAGCAAGTTGCTGGTGGATGATCCTGGCTACTTGATTGTGCCTATGCAAGTACTCGGTGTTAGCAAGATACGAACAACCGGAAATAATATGGCGAAGTGATTCACCAGGACGGTGGCATGCTCGACAAATGTCGACCGTACCGTCCTTCATAATGTATTTCCGATAGTTGTTCGTCTTGATAACCTCATCTGCAATTGCACAGGCAAAACCTTCAGTTTCCCCAAAGAGGTCCCCAAAACGTAGCCAGTTCACCGAAGCGAGCAGGTCTACGTCGGGTCCTGTTAAGACCCGGTAGAACCGCCCGTGTAGCTCCTTACTCTTCCATACGTCCCTACGGTCTTCAGTACCTAGCACCTTTGGTTTACGCCAGTTCTCGTTAGCCAAGGAAAGAGGTGTTAGGCCCTTGTCAACCATCACGACATCGCAATGAATGTCACACCCGTTCTGTAGAAAGTAATCTCTCAGACTGCACACTTCACGGTTGTGGAGGTTCTTGGCATTCAAAAAGCCTCGACCCCCCCACTTCCGCGGAATGTACAGTCTCATGACAGAAGATCGTGGGTGTAACATTCGATGCAATGTCAGTTGTTGACGGACTCGCCTATCCAGGGCGTCTAGTTCCGTTTGAGTCCACCTAAGTATGCCAAAGGAGTATAACAATAAAGGTATCACCCAACCGTTGAAAGCCCGCATTTTGTTACCACCGGACAAAGAACTGTTAAGAACTTTTGTCAGGCGGCCAAAAAAACGTTCTTTCACCGATTTCTTAATATCCTCTACCGCTATACCCAATGACTCTGACATACCTAGGTATTTGTATGTTTCGGTCTCAGAGAGAGATCTGAGAGTTATTATCTCAGAAAGTTGTAAATTCGGTGAATTTACAACCTTCCCCCGTTGTACATGCATAACCGCACACTTATCAACACCGAACTCCATCTTAATGGCATTACTAAAAACTTCCGTAGTTTTTAATAATGTCACTAAATCTTGGTGCTTCAATGTGAACAGTTTGAGGTCATCCATGTACATCAGGTGAGATATAACCTCACCCCCTCTACGAAACCGATAGCCTAGCCCTGAATCCTTCAGCAATGTGCTAAGTGGATTCAGTGCTAAACAAAACCACAATGGACTCAAACTGTCGCCCTGGAATATACCACGCTCGATCCTTATCAAGCCTTGCGGGTCAGAGGCGTACCCACCACTACCTGGTTGACGAAGGACTGTGGTCCACTGCCCCATACACGAGACTAAGAAGGATTTAAGAGTCGGATTAATTTTATACAACTCTAAAATCCTCCTCAGCCATGAATGAGGCACCGAATCATAGGCCTTCTTGTAGTCAATCCAGGCAGTAGAGAAGGCGCCCCTACTCCGCTTGACTTGTTGGCTAATGGCCATATCAATGAGGAGTAGCTCCTTAGTGCCACGAGACCCAGCCCTACATCCATTCTGAGCGTTATCTAAGATATTATTAGATACTATGTGCGAGTTTATTTTACTTCTCAGAATAGATGTAAGGAGCTTGTAGATGGTAGGTAAGCAAGTGATGGGTCTATAGTTTTTAGGTTCCGTGGTACTACCTGATTTATGGAGCAGGAAGGTGATGCCAGTGGTCATGAAAGCGGGTAAGGAACCAGACTCGAGGGCTTCTTGATACTGTGTTGCCAAGCGTTCATGCGAGCTCTGAACCCACTTTATCCAAAAGTTGTGCAATCCATCCGGCCCAGGACTCTTCCAGTTCGGGGCCGTACGAATTGCACAACTAACGTCTTCGTAGTCTATGGTAATAGACTCCATGGGTTCGATGGTATTGCATTCACGCTCGACGACACGGATCCAGTCGCCCTCCGAATGTTCGACGGGCACCGACCATATGTCACGCCAGAATTGATTCATGGTGTGAGCATCTGGCAGTTGTCCGTCGCTCAAACGTTGTCCAGTTCCCTCCCACTCTCGGTACACCTTCCTTTGGTCACTTTGGAAGATACGATTCTGCCAGTATCTGTCTACACGCTCTCTATAGCGACGGATACGGCTTGCCCATGCATACACTTTCTGCTTTAGAAAGTCAATACGTTCCGTGACATTAGCTAAGTATTGCTGGGAGCTAATACCGGTCCCAGCGAATGCCTGAGTCACGAAACGCATGACCCGTGGACGATTATTTCCCCGGCTAAAACAGATAAGCTTCGCAATGAGAGTCCTAAATGTGCCGATACGTCGCTCGATTCTTGCCTGCCATACGGGCACACCACCCGATCGTGGTGTACGGTTAAATTCAGGGAATTTAACGCGTGCAACACGACAAGCGGTAATAGCTCCACAGTAAAGAATCGAGTGGGTATCTAGCAAATCATTGCTAGTCCGTAAGTACGGATCTAGCAACGCATTCAGGGCTCCCATCAACGCCAGATTTCGTCTATGCATGGGCAAGCGTGGTAGCCGTGGCCTAGAATTAGGTGCAAACCTATACTGAGAGATCACATCCTCCAAAGTACTCCTTAATTGCTCGCTTACCTGGATAGATATATTACTCGTATCATCTCCCGCGTCGAGCACGGTCTCAACTAAATTGGCACTAGTTGCAACCGTGTGTGTAGCAGATGATGGTGCACTCGTTAACGCTGGAGCTGGTCGAGTAGATAACACTTCCAGGCGAAGTCGATCAAGCACAGGTTGATCCAGCAACTTGCATCGTTGAATAGCCCGCACTTGATCCGATAGTCGTTGTACGGCAACGGTTATTGTTGGTTCAAGAGCCTGAAACAAAGGGAGCATCCTTGAACGGTATGCAGTCAGGTTGGTTTCCCCATCTGTAGCCTCATAATATGCCCGCATGACATTTTCATTGATGGATGAAGTCCATCGCATGCGGTGCACAATACCACCGGTAGTGGGGACCCTACTCGAAGCTGGTAGGCTTCGGGGTCCCAAACTGCTCGGCGGCCGGCCTCTCCCTCGCCGGCGTACAGGTGTTGGCGACGTCGGCGGGGAAAAATACTCGTCACTTGACGATGAGCTCGACGCCTCAGCAAGCACTTGTGTCGCAGGTGTGCGGTCCGGCGCTTGCGAGGCGGAGCTAAGTGATGAGTCCGGGGGTGTTGGGTGTGCATTCTTACTCCTGGCTCTTGTTATCATCTTTATACATTATTCATAATTCATCCTGTTAATTTTTTCGAAACAATTTTTGATATTTTGATGGTTGACGTTTGTCAAAGCTTCGTTTCATATTTGTAGATTTTGTTGTTGTTGTGATTCTTGTAATAAATTTTGAAATATAATATATAATGAACTTTTTGGTAATAATATTTTGAAATCTGTATGAATTTTATAAATTGAGGCAAGATTATTTTAGATAAAAATATTAAAATATTTTATAGATGAAAATGACGTATGTACAGATGTCTAGAGTTGCCATTATTCCCTTTATTACATTTTATTACATATTTACTATATTTTTAAATAAACTTATAAAAAACACAAATATATTTAAAAATATAAAAAATAGTGACCCACCGGCATCGGGTACAGGGACCAAGGTACCGGTGGTTAGGGCTCCAGAGACAGGAACTTCCGCACAATACGGGCCGTATCCAACAGAACCGCCTTCTGCATCAAGCCCTTGACCCAGCTGCCTAACGCGAGCCTCTGTAGGTGGTGGTCGAGGCTCTTGGCTATTAAACCATGAGCAGATACGACTATCGGAACAATAATCGCCGAATCCACATCCCACATGTCGACAATCTCGTGAGCTAAGTCCAAATATTTAATTTGTTTATCTTTTTCTGCTTTCATGAGATTCTCGTCATGCGGCACAGTGATATCGACAATTATTGCAAGGCGTTTTAATCGATCTATTATCACTATATCTGGTTTGTTGGCTATAATAGTCCTATCAGTGATAATAGACCGATCCCAATACAATGTAGCATGGCCATTTTCAAGAACTGGGTCGGGCACATACCTGTAATAAGGTATCTTTAAGTCAACAAGGTTATATTTTAGAGCAAGTTGTTGGTGGATAATCCTGGCTACTTGGTTGTGTCTGTGCAAATACTCACCGTTCGCAAGACGGGAACAACCAGAGATAATATGTCTTAAAGATTCTCCGGGACGATGACATGCCCGACAGATGTCTAGCGTCCCATCTTTGACAATAAATCTCCGATAGTTATTCGTCATCATAACTTCGTCAGTGATTGCACAGATGAAACCTTCAGTTTCTCCAAAGAGATCACCGAAACGTAACCAGGATACGGAAGCTGTAAAATCAACATCGGGCCCGTGTAGAGCCCGATAAAAACGACCGTGAAGCTCTTTGCTCTTCCATATTTCCTTGCGATCAGATACACCTAGTATTACCGGTTTGCGCCAGTTCTCTTTAGCTAGGGAGAGTGGGGTCAGTCCGTTATCAATTGCCACGACATCTCGATGCAGACCCACATCCACCTGCAAGAAGTACTCTCTAAGGTTGCATATCTCACGGTTATGGAGACTCTTAGCGTTTAAAAATCCTCGACCTCCACATTTCCGTGGGATATACAACCTCATTACTGACGAACGTGGGTGGTGCATTCGGTATGAAGTCAATAGACAACGTACCTTTCTATCCAGAGCTTCTAATTCGGTCTGAGTCCATCTAAGTATGCCAAAAGAGTATACTAAGACTGGCATGGCCCAGCCGTTAACAGCCCGTACCTTGTTACCGCCTGACAAGAGACTTTTCAATACTTTTTTCAGGCGGCCTAAGAAACGGTCCTGCAACGTCTGTTTCATGTCAGTCTCAGCAATACACAGAGTTTGGGACATACCTAGATATTTGTAGGTTTCGGTTGCGGAGAGCGACTCAAATTGTGTGAAATCCGAAAGACTGACTCCTTCAGATTCCACAATCCCGCCCTTTTTCACATGCATTACCGCACACTTATCTACCCCGAACTCCATACTGATAGCCTTACTAAAAGTTTCAGTAACTTTTAGTAAAGCCATCAATTCGGGGCCATTAGGGGCAAATAACTTTAGGTCATCCATGTAAAAAAGGTGGGATAAAATTTGACCCCCTCTCCGCATCCGATAGCCTAACCCTGAACCCTCTAGTAGCGTACTGAGAGGATTCAGTGCTAGACAAAACCATAACGGACTCAGACTATCGCCCTGGAATATTCCTCTCTCGATCCCTATTGGTACACCACCTCCTAGAATCTGACGACATCCTGGATAAACCAAAACCGTATTCCATTGTCTCATACATGACCTCAAAAAGGTGCACAGAGTTGCATCAATTTTATACAACTCCAGCACCTTTAGAAGCCATGTATGAGGTACAGAATCATACGCTTTTTTGTAGTCAATCCAGCATGTCGCAAGGTTTCAATCCAGCATGTCGCAAGGTTTCAATCCAGCATGTCGCAAGGTTTTATTATTATTAATATATATATATGCGAATATTATGTTCGTTAAACAGAATATACATTTACACAGAATGAACAGTGACATACATGCAATAAATACTAGAAATAAGCAAAAATTGGTTGGCTTTCCTCACAGGCTCTACCTATTGCCTTGCGAATCTGGCGGTAAATGAAAATGTAGAAGCATTTTCTTTTTTTGTCGTTCATAAGTGTTACTTTGTGACCTACATGAATAAAGATATTTTGATTTTGATTTTGAAAATATCAAAAGTTCCCATTGATCCTACTTGTGCAAAAAAAATTATTCAAGGTTAAAGTTAAAAATTTTCGGTTTTTTGGATTTTTCTCGTAAACAGTGAATTATATCAAATAATAGTTTTGCACAAAATTGTAGATAATAAAATAA
Source organism: Nudaria mundana (assembly GCA_963556515.1). Taxonomy (NCBI): domain Eukaryota; kingdom Metazoa; phylum Arthropoda; class Insecta; order Lepidoptera; family Erebidae; genus Nudaria; species Nudaria mundana. The sequence goes on from OY748297.1 coordinate 5,691,411, forward strand.
CCTACAAAAATGACCTTACAACTTTTTCTAGCAATTACCATTTCTGAGAGATTGCGATTGCTACTAGTGATCGCCAGCGACTTCGTCCGCGTGATTATTGTTCCCGTCGCCGTATCTTTATAAATTGTAGCCTATGTGTTATTCTGATGTATAAGCTATATTATTGTAAAGTTTCATTAAAATCCGTTCAGTAACTTTTACGTGAAAGAGTAACAAACATCCATACTTACAAACTTTCGCATTTATAATATTAATAAGTAGGATGTCGTGTGGGACTCGCTAAAAATGTAGCTTTATATTACCGAAAGACATTTTAAACTCGGTGCAGTAGTTTCTGAGGTCTCACGTTGTCCCGTACAAACTTTGTCCCCCCTTTTTCACGCCTTTAGGAGTAGAATTTTGGAAAATCCTTTTTTATCGGAAGTATACGCCATACAAAAAACACGTTTTCCAAGTTTTAGTTCTCTACGATTAGCGGTTTAGGCTGAACGTTGAACCGTCAATCGATATTATTTACAGGTAATACAATATAACATGCTTTGTCCTAAATGACTGACTGCTGAGCCTTAACCGCTGTTCGTAGAAACGTAAGTCACTCCATAGATACCGTAAATTAACGATCGTTTCGGGGGTTCGAAGTTTCAGGGGTATTGAGTGTGATTTTTTCAAATTACCTTTTTTAGCCCAATCGGGCCCAATGACGCGGCCTCTCCTACGTCCATTGCCGGGCGTCTCTGGTACGCACCAGGAGGTATTTCCAGTGGCGCCCGGCCGAAAGTACATACCCTAAAGAATAATTGAATTGTTACTAGTAAGTGCCTACGACTTTTTTACGTTTATTCAGATTCAAGACTACATACAGTTCTTTGGGGGTGATCCAAAACGCGTAATCGTAATGGGTCAAGGATCCGGAGGTAGCGCTGCATCTCTGTTAGCAATATCCCCTGAGGGTCGCAGTGCCACGGGAGTCGCCGCGTTGTCAGGGACACCACTGTCTCCAGGAGCAGTGAGACCAGATCCTGCTAAACATGCAGACATGATAGCTGAACGTACTGGCTGTCCAAAATCACCTGCCGAGAGCCTTCTTATATGTCTCCGTGAACTCCCGCAACAGAAAATTGTGCTGGTAACTACAACAAGTAATACTAAGTCACTTATTTAGTCCGAGACGCCTACAACTTTACCTGGATACCTGGTTGGGGGCGAAACACGTGTCGAGGTTTTTTATTATTTTTTGCACGATAACACAACTCTCATATTTATTCTATTTTCAAAATTATTTCTCTATTCTTTCGGCCTAAGTGGGTTTGGAGGGCGGTCTTGTGCATGTATAAATACGAGAGTTGGTTAATTTGCATGTGGCGGAATATTGTAAAGTAGTTAGATTTATTTAATTTAACTATGGACTTCCGAAAAGTAACGCCTGATAGTATTTACTTTACCTGGCTGTACCATAGCGGCTGGTACGAAAGATGCTGTTGCCTTTCATCAACATTTCATCGCAAGGCAATAGGTTTAATTTTTTTTTTTCAAAATTACAATTACGGCCATTTTGGATATAACCCAAACCCATTATTATGTGATATAGGCGTGATATGTGTGTGTGTGTGTGTGTTACTTATTCATTCAGGTACCTATGAATAGAGTAAATGTACTTAAATTTTAGGTAGGTATAATATGATCACAAAAAGTCATACTCATCAGTCACCAGGTCAGGGAACACACCGGAATCTTTCTCTTGCAAGTACAGCGCCTTGCTTTTGACTATATGCCATTTTTAATGAAACATGACAAAATAAAGGTCGTACCTAGTCCAGTAGAAAGTTGTTGGTACATCCTCTTTAAGTGGGAACAAACAAACAATCAAATCTGCTGTGTAAACACACCTCCTCGCCACGCGGAGGCAGAGCGTGGAGGCTGCGCAGAGGCGGCGGCGTCGTCGTGTGCACAGCTTCGCGACGAAAAGGCAAACGGGCCGCATGTTGAGGCTGATCTAGATAGTTCCAATGAATACAGAATGGATAGCAAAGTTCTTGATAATTAATGTCTACAGGCAGACGACGATATGGATGATAACATGGTGGACACGCAGAAATTCTTGGCTGAGATATCGGGGCAATCAGGTAAGTACTTACCTATTATATTAGCTAAGGTCGGAGAACGGTTCTATGCCGTTCACACTCCTTCGAAGGGTCAAGTACACCGTCTACACATTGACATATTTGTACATACAAATAAAGCAAATACGCGAACACGATACACCAAGTGAGTTGCCGGCATTACATAATATGAAAAGCCGGCCAAATGCGTGTCGATCCACGCATAAGATAGGTAGGGTTTTGTAGCTACCCATAAAAGCCTCTATAGCCAGGGCCGTCTTTTAACTATTTGTGGTCCTGGGCATAGTAGGCAAATGGGGCCCCTATGATCTTGACAGACCACTATTTACCCGATTATGCGTCAGCGAGGGTTATGTTTTACACGTGTATCTATCTATGTATGTATGTATGTTTCTTTGTTCCCCTCTACAGGCCTATAACGACTGGATAGATTTCGATGTATGAGGTCTCAAATAAAGTGAATAAAACATGAGTCTGTGACACACTCACAGTAGACTTCGGAACTCATCGGGGAGGGTACGCTCCTTCCCCTTCTCGACCGCCTCCTTCCACCACGTTCCACTTGCTTCCGCTGGAGGCTATGACTCGTATCGTGGTCACCAGTGAGAAATATCATGGAATCCACGCCTAGACCCACGACGAGACCCTGGCACTCACTAGGTCACGATGTGCACTCCTCCAACGTCGGAGTTGAGACCGCTGAGCCTCGACTCCTCGAGACGCAGGCCCGCGGTGGGGTCCCGCGGTGGGGGTTAAGAGACATGCAGCCTCTAGGTTTAGATCTTCAAAGGTCTGTTTAAAACCCACTCCTGTGGAGATCACAGCTGTGATAAGCCATGGCCCTCTGTGATAAATAAGCCCCGACAGTACAACGAAGGTAGAGAAGCACCCCTTCTGTCAAGAGACAATCATCGCCACTTTACGTGGAAGGTACCTAACCCAAAAAAAATATTTTTCAAAACTTTATTGTAGCAGTTTCGTGTTTCTAGCACTAACAGGAAAGCCGAGGACGGACGGACATGACGAAAATGTAAGGGTTCCGAGACTTTTACTAGGGAACCCTAAAAACCCCAATTTCCGGTACAATATTGGTCACATGACCTAAGCATTTTGGTTTAATGATAATAATATGTAGGTAAGAAAAAAAAACTATAAAGTATGTAAGTATCGTTAGTAAGCCAAATGTGATTTAGACTAGACTCGGGTTCCGGTCTCACAAAAAGTTACCTTTGCACCTATTCTAAACAAGCAGGACAATATGCAAAAAGTATAAGATAATTATGTCTTAAATGTATATTGGATACTGGGTCTTGATGAATCAATAAGTACTCCAGAAATAGGTATAACACTTACTTATATTACTAGTATAGTATTCTTATATCTGTGCTTATATTTAAACTTATGTATGTATTGTTACAATTTTATATATATGGGCTAGTAGGCTACGGCTGTGTTATACGTAGAACGATTGAACAGCGAATGTAAGACGGTAATGAAGTAAGTGGGGGCCCATCGCCCGCCGACCGGTTTGGTAACTACTCCTCGCAACGACAACGTTCATCGGCGCGAACATCCTGGGGGCCCTTGGAGACTGCTGTCTTCAATGATTCTGTCTCGTCCAGGTGGGGGGCAAGGGTACTTGACACCTCGCCTATAAGTGTGTTTTAGTAGTGGCAACGTCAGCCACACGGGCAATTCCGTCGGAACCGGGAAATAATTTGGCAATCCGTCCAAGACGCCAATGTAAGGGAGGTGTGTTGTCTTCCCTTATAATAACCAAGTTATAATGTTTTGTTTCTTTTGTGGCTGTATGTACCTATTTAATCTGTAGTTTTTATATATATATATAAATGAAAGTATATAAAGACACGGTAAACATTTCTCCCTTGAATAAAACCGGTCTCCTCTACAACTCGTAAGGTCTGCTGGCAGATAAGTCACATTGACTTAAGCTTGCACGCCTTTGTGCATATTGTTTCAATCGTTTTCGAGATATGGGCAAACATATGGGAAACACAACACAAAAAGTTTCTTTTGCTTTCTTTAATTTTCTTTCAATTATGTATGTCTGTGACTAACAGGTGCCGGAGCAAGAGTGGAAGGCCAAGATGATTTAAGGGGTTTACCGCCCCTTGTGGTAGAAGAGCCGGCCGATTCACTTAAAAAGAAAGAGAAACGCGTCCCAATGCTTACTGGAGTCAACTCCGCTGAAACTTCCAGAGCCGTGTTTGGTAATACTAATCTTTAGTCTAGGATAGGTAGAGTTCCGCTGACACCACTTGAAATACCTCCGAGTGCGCACCAGAGACGCCCGGCAATGGACGTTGAGCGCCGCCTCAACGCGGCTTTGGGTCAGGAAATAAAAAAAAGGCTAGGTGGAGTTTGGTATGAAATAAAATGTCCTCAAAACAAAAACAGTCAGTTCATATAGCACAAGACATAATATTCCTACAAAACTTTGCCCGCCATACCTATACCTATGTATACCTATTTTTTTTTTCTATTCCGCGATACCGCTGCCGCTCCCATGTCCATCGCTGCGGGCGTCTCTGGTGAAGCCAGAAGGTACTTCCAGTGGCGCCCGGCGGACTTTGGCCACCTGTGTGGCCACTTCGGGGGTTTGGTCGGAATGAAAATCCCACGTCGTTGGGGTTGGGTTTTATCCCGCGTCGGTGAGTGAATCGCCGCCGGAGACCATGGCTTGGAGCATGGTTTCCAGCGAGAGGATATCTACGCCCAGACTCACTATGAGGTCCCGGCGCTGACTCGGCCACGCTGAGCACTCCACCAATGCCAGCCATATTGGACTCATTATCAAAGATTAACCATAATGGGTTTGTCTATGAATTTACTCTTTAAAGTCTCCGGCTTGGTCTGCCTAGATCCGGTGCTGAAGATAGAAAAACTTGATCACAGATATAAGAGTCGCGATATTTGTTTATTGATAACGAGGCATATTTTTGATGAGTTTTACATATTTCTATTTTCAGGCAAATTCAATAAATTCCTCTCGAATCAAATTCAGAACGTTAAAGACTTTTTGAAAAATGACCTTGTCGGCGGACTTCAGAACGTAGTGAAAGATGCCAGTGGGCTAGTCCCCTTTGCATCTCAAGTGCAAAGTATCCTGCCCATAGCTGATTATTACGCAAACAACTTCTTGGAGAAATCATTTTCAATAGCCGATGGTCTTGCCAAGGTAGCAGAAGCCACAGGTACTTTTATTTTACTTAAGTACCTGTACTAAGAAATTATTTTAAAAGTAAGACATCTTATGGCACCTATCTGATCTGTTTCGATAACTTTATTAAATAAAAATTAATAGAAATAAAAATAAATATGCATATTCGTAACGTTGGCGGTTTTTTAGGTGACGCCCTGTTCAATCTACCAGCATACCAGAGCGTGCAGCAATGGAGCTCCGGCGGCAAAGCTTTCCTGTACAGTTTCGAGCACGTTGGAAATCTTTCAAAAGGATGGCATTTCTTGCCTGGACTACCTCTAACAGGTCTAAATTATTTGAAGTTATTATAAAGACCTCATTCAAAAAGGACACGCTGCAGGTCTATTCGCGAAATTCGGGCCGATCACCAGTCTTGGAGCGATCTTGTAGGGGTATGCCTGCCGGTAACTTTTACTTGCTGGAGTCCCTAGATTTTGGTGGAACTCACTTTGTTTTCTTTTGTCTAATAAGTTTTATAACCATTTATTTTACTTAGCCGATCAATGGTTAGGTAATCATGTTTTTAAGTATATTTGAAAACTGCCAATTCAATGCATTTATTTTGCGATATATCGTGCTATTGTTTTAGAGAAATCTGGAAACGAATCAATACAAGTTGCCCAAAAGATAAAAGGACCGTCGCACGGAGATGAGTTGGCCTATATATTTGAGCCATTGGGCCCGGACGGAAAACCAGTAGGAGGAGAAGTCTCGAGCACTGACGCTCGGGTTAGGTCGAACTTTGTAGGACTGATTGCCAAGTTTGCCCATGGTCTGGATGAAGACAAACCTGAGGACAAGGGCCGGTCCAGTACTGGAAACATATTCCAATCTTTGTTACCTAAGGCAGATGGAAAAAATGAGCAGTATTTGAAAATTGGCAATGAGATGACCGTTGCTAAAGATTTTAGGTAAGTTTATTCATTCAATTTATTCTTTATAGAGAGACCCCCTTGTTTGACCGAAAAGAATTTGACAAATGTTCACTTCCCAAAAATTTTTTCGCATAATTGCATTTGCCATATTATTACTTAGCAAAATACTTATCTATTCACAAAAGATTGTAACGCAAACCTAATGTTTGGGAAATGAACGTTTAAACTATAACTTGTTTACCAACTAGTACTTTTAACATTTTGTATTTAGTCAAATATTTCAGTTGGAATAACAGTTTTTTAACAGTTTTTTTACGCAATCATCGTTTCTGGCACCCGCCGGCAGCTGCCGCAGCACCGCTCGCTTCGCTCGCTCGGCTCGTGCGTAGGAGGTCACAGTTTTAACCTACCCATTTTGTTTAAAGAAGAAATTAATCTAATCTAAATAGTTCAGTTCCGGGTAACCTACTAAAAACAATGTCTTTTTTCTATTAATGCAAGTCGTTTCTGGCATTCGTCGGCCGCTACCGCGGCACCGCTCGCTTCGCTCGCTCGGCTCGTGCTTGGCAGGTCACAGTTTTAACCTATCCTAACCTACCCATTTTGTTTAAAGAAGAAATTAACCTAATCTAAATACATAGTTGAGTTCCGGGTAACCTACTAAAAACAAATTACAATTAATATGTTTTGTCTTAATAAATCATTTCACCAAACGTTTGTCTGAAGATTGTTTGCTGTAATAAATCATTTGATTAAAGACCAAATGCCATAATGACATTATACTTGGTAATATTCTGCCAAGTAAAAATTTAACCAAATAAAATATGCGTAATAAAATCATTCGAAATATTGCAATGGTATAAAAAAAGGTTGCTAAAATTTGTTTGGGTAATGAAATTTTGTCAAAATCTTTTCGGCAAAACGGCAGGCACCCCAATTTATTACAAGTAGTAAGTAAGTAGTTACTTACAAACAAAGTACTTACCTACAGTGTTTTGTTTGTAAGTAATAGGTAGTAAAAAGTATAGCGTGTCAAAACTCAAAACTATTTATTATTATTGGAATAACGTTTATTAACGTCAGCACATAAGAATTTACATTTAAAGCCAGATTCACAAAGCAATGGGTAGAGCCAAAGAGAAAAGAATCTGGCAATAAAAACTCCCGGCCACTCTTTTAATTTATGTATGTGTGTATAGAATCTTATATTAACAAAACAGTTACAAAAAGGTTACTTATACTGTACAGTTACTAATACAAATGTATATAAAATCGGTAGGAGGTCCCTAGTAGTTCTTATAGGTAGGAGTATTGAGTTAGAATAAAAGTTGATACGAGTACATAATGCAACAATAAAAAGGTCCTCGAAGGAATGGAATCGTCGCGCTCACTATTAATTAATTTTGTGATCTGTGAGTAAAGTACCTACCTCTAACTTCCTATTAGGTATTTGTTTATACAAATTGTAAAAAGTTAAATATCCAAACCCGGAAACTTTGTTAGCGAATTCTGATCCAAGATAGGTAGGTACCTATGAAAGTAGGTTCTATTCGCTATTCTGTGTCCAACACGATAATGTACCCAAATCTTCTACTACAGAATCGCAGAGATTAATCGACCCCCTACATTACCTACATCATAAGGAAGTACCTACTTAAGTACTTATTTATACCAAAGACACCTCTTAGGAAATTTATTATTTTTACAGGTTCTGCCAACTTGGTTTATGGGGAAACATGGCAGACCGACTTACAGGGGATGTCTGCAAAAACTTCTTCGGCGATCTATTGAAACTGGGTGGATTACTTCAAACTGATAAACTGACGCAAGGTCTAACCAACCAGTTAACTCAGACCGGCAACTTGGGACAGTTGATACCCGGAGCGGCTGACTCGCACTCCCAATCACAAAATCAAGTGCCAGGGCTAGGAGGAGCGGGAGGTTTATTCGGTAACATGAAACAACCAACATATAAACCTCAGAAGCAAAAACCTATATTCCCCGGATCAGGTGGCTTGTTTGATTTTTAATTTTCTATGCAATGCAATTTAGAGGATTGAAAAGTTGATCTGTAAGATACAAATAAATTCTTACTTATAAGTCCAGAAAAGAACGTTATTTTCTTTCTAACCGACTTCTAAAAAAGGAGGAGGTTCTCAACTCGATTGTTTTTTTAATAAGTAAGTACCACCTATATCAAGTTTTTCGAAATTGACACCGCCCCCCTGATGGAAAGCCGTTGCGACGTCTGGCGATTGTGGACGACTCTCACAATACGCAATATATTATGTAATATGTGAGCTCTGTTAATACTACGCGGATATCCGCGCATAAATAGTAGACTTGCGAATTCTCATTGGCGGATTCTCAAATCAGCCAATGTAAGCCCACTCAGTCTCAAAAATCTAATTGGTAGGTTCACGAAACGGCCAATGAGCTGTCGCAAATCTACGGTCTACGCACGAAACATCCGCGTAGTGTGAACAGGGCTTAAGAGTGGCCCTCAACTTGGCGACCTAGTGATGTACCTCTTCACGCTCCGCTTGAAGAACCCTCTGTGCCTGTGTTGTAGAATGACATGGCGAACAATGAACCAGTAGAAGTTCGAACCTTCACAAATCCATCTTATGTAAGTAAATGTTGATTAGACGATAGAACAATAGAGGTATTAGAATCTAATAAAATGTTCTATCGTCTAGTTTGCAAGAGCAATTTGCTACATAAAGAAAAATTAACAAGTTATTCAACGAACTAAAATTTTACTAAATTAACTATTTCGGGACTTAAACGCGTAATTTGCCTTGTTTGGCCTGACGTTTCGACCGAGTTACATCGGGCCGTGGTCACAGGCTGACTGGAGCTGACGGCGTCGATAGCGTGCGGCGCGGGCAGATTCTCCATCTACCCTCACCGGGTCTTAATATTTCTGCGGTGCGTTGTTAAAGTCCCTGCACACTACACTCACGACGTCCGACCGGGCAGACTCCGGTTGCACTTTCCGGTTCTTTCGTTTTATCAATTACTGGGTCCCACGATGAAGGCAGTCGGTATCCATCTTCCCGGTTGAAATTTTTGTGTTTTTTAATCTCAACAGCTTCACGTACCAACCTTGCGTAATAGTGACGTTCGGTTGATAGGACTTTCAGGTCATGGAACTCAATCCAGTGGTTAGGGTCTCCCTGTAACAGATGCTCGGCAACCGCTGACTTTTGAGTCTGTAGGTTTTTGACTGCAGCTATATGTTCCTTGACTCGTTCTACGATAGGTCGCTTAGTCTGGCCGATGTATGAACTACCACAGCTGCAATCAATTTTATAAACTCCTGGCGATTGAAAAGGTACTTTATCTTACAACAAGTACTTGTTAAACAATTTGGTTTACTTATTTGTAACGAAATAATATATTTGCTGTAAAACATGTTTATCTGATGACAATGTAATTGAAAAGCGATAAGTTTTCTGCTGTGCATTTAAATTTATCCCATTCACAGATATCATAAAATAGTATGATCCCATTAGATAAAATAACTACTTGTCGATTTTCCTGGCTGGGTGTATAGGATGATTAAGGTGTGATAAATCTGGTCGATTTGCTTCGAAATACTGGATCTTTTTCATTCCATCTTCAGAGATCTTCCACAGCTCAGGATGATTTTCTTTAAAATCATTATACCATTCATTGATCTGGAAACACAAATTATTTTCATCAGGGAATAAATACTTACGTTATTTATTATGTACCTACGTACCTAATCAACACGCGCATCTGGTATGACATGGGGGACATTAAATTTTCACAAACTTGTCGTTTTTTAAGAACCAGTTACTATTATATTTAAATTTTTAAAAACGAATGTCATCTACAGGACCCGAACTGCGGCCTTTCCCGAACAAGGAGAACGTTACCTATTATTAGGTAGGGACCTACTTCTTATCTTCGAGATTTGAGAAAAGTCATGCTCCTATAATACGTGCAATGAATAGATAGGTACTTAGTCTTATGACTAGATTGATACCCAAGGAGAGAAGAAGCATTACCTATATTTCGATTCAATTCTTATACTCGTAGGTTAATGTTAATGTTATGTAATTTTATATTTATTAGTTACAAACCTTTGCATATTTCGAAAAGTCCACATTTACTGCTTCAAGCGCCATAGTGCTGTTGATAAGAGGGAAGTCAGCAATCGTCAAGTAGTCTGCTGCAGCATACGAGGTTCCCAGGCGGTTCATATACGTCTCTAGGACTTCCATAGCCATATGCACTCTCTTAAGACCACCAGAGGTCCGATCGTAGTCAAAAAATATAGGTGCCATCTGAAAGAAAGTAATATTGTAGGTATATTATAATATTATGAATAAGATAATACCATAGGGAACATCTTTATCTTTACGCAATAGTATAGAAGACCCAACTCGTGCTTATTACGAATATAGTATTGATGTGCCTCTGGAAAGAATACAGCATTGTTAATGAAGAAGCAGGTGTATACTTATCTCTATGTGCGATCTTGCTACCGGAAGCGGAACTACGTTTCCGTGACATTTGACAGATGTCACCACAGTCACACCAGCAAGGTGGGGAGCGCCGCCATTTGAGTTTGTCATAGCGTTGTGTACTTTCAACGAGTGCGGTCGTAATCTTAAATTATTACTGACGTAATAATTTAAGATTACGATCCGTAAAAAATAAAGCACTTGGGAAAAAAATATTTTGGCTTCTAATGGTCAATGAAGACCAATCCAAGTTATGCTTTCAGGCTGCGGAAGCCTTGAAGCACTTGGGAAAATGTATTTTGGCTTCTAATGGTCAACTGAGACCAATCCAAGTTATGCTTTCAGGCTGCGGAAGCCTTGAAGCACTTGGGAAAATGTATTTTGGCTTCTAATGGTCAACTGAGACTAAACCAAGTTATGCTCTCAGGCTGCGGAAGCCGAGTAGCACTTGGTAAATCTATGATGGCAAATCAATTACGAGAAGTCTATTATATCGCTAACGCAAGATCTGGAGTGTGTACAGAGTCGTTGGCAGACAAGAGTACAAGAATACAATGGCAGTACCACGAACAAGAAGAATACCCTGCCTGAACATTGCCTTTAGACCGTTGCCCCAAGAAATTTTATCAGAGTACTGCAAAGTATATTGGGCCAGTTAAACGTTGCGAACTTTCTGGTGGCGCGGTGCAGACTTCACTGTTAAAGAAACTGTACCAAAATACGATATAGTGGCGCGGGGGTACGTGTCACATAGTGCTAATTTTAGAGAGCTTGCAACCCATTTCCTGGCGACGTACGCTTCGGATAGAGGCTGAGGGTGCTCATTTGAAGGGCAAGTTAATGTCCAAGACCATTTGCAAACTACCAACGAAATGGCACTGCAGCAAGTATGAGTTGCATTGGTAAATTGCAGCTATCGTGTATACATACACTTATCAGTACATCATGTGCCAGACTTATGCAACAACAAAATAGCAGACAGGCTTACACGGAGGCAATCACCAGCATTTGTGAGTTGCTGGCTTACTAGTGAATCTTCTACCTTAAGCGACTGCAGAAGTCTTTTGGAGGTGACCGAGATAAACGACCAATAGTGTATGTGAGGTTTGTTAGTGGCAACTTCTACCACAAGCGCCTGCCGAAGTCTTTTTGAGGAGGACGAGATTTACAACCATTAAAGTAAGTTGGTAATTAGTAGCAACTGCTACCTCAAGCGACTGCAAAAAGTCTTTTGGAGGCTTACCTCCAAACGACGAACCTTAGTTCGAGGGCGTCTCGAAAAACAGTCTTAGTACGTACTAATCGACTACAGACATCGAAACAGATTAACAGCATACACAAATGCTCTCAGCAGAAAATGGGTTTATCTAACATTCTAACATGGACGTTCCTCCACTAAACGAGGACCTAAGTCCTGGAAAATCTGAACAGTGCCTGGGGAACGTACCTAGTAGGAGTTACCTCGAGCTTTCTGGTTTCAGAACTTAAAACCCAGAGCAATCGAACAACCATTTAAAACTCGGGAAACCCTAATAATTGTAGTGACATCATCCTCTCCTCCACAGGTAATAAAATATTAAAATAAAACAAATATTTAAGACCATACGAGTAGCTAAACCGAAAGGTGTCAAACCATAATTTACAGGGGATCCACAAATAGTTTTAGATTGAATATCGATATATAGAGTAGTTTACGAAGATTTCATAATCTTGTCAACCGACTTCCAAAGGGGAAGTAGGTTGTAAATTTGGCTGTATGATTTTTTTTTATTGCTTTAAATATCTACAGCCTTTTTTTCTATTACCCACAATTGGGGTCAATAACATGATACCTGAAAATAGATAAATACTTCTAATAGAGAAATGTGCATCTAGTTAAAATAGGAGAACGGCAGAAAAAGACTTAAGTAATCTATTTTACTATAAATATAAATCAGTCATATTGTACATAATAAAACCTGCTTCACGTACTGTAAATGGAGATTAGGTACAAACTGTACTACATGATAACGTGATTTCCGCTTCTCCAGGTACAACAGTGGCCTGTTTCCAATGGTCAGATATCAATCCCTAGAGGAAACTTTAACATGGGGTAGCTGGATATCTTCCCGTACGTTTTTATCATATAAAATAAAAAAAAATCGAAAAGAAAATTGAAATTTATCTTTCAATCCCCTTATGCCATTATCACTGGCAGCAGCAGTTATTCGGTTCTGTATGCATAACATAAAAAAACAATTTTAATAATTACCTATAGGCTATTATAATTATAGATTAACTAATAAATGCGCAGTCATTGTGTACCTATTCTTATTTTCATAGTCAAAATTTGAAGCTAAAAGAATTATAACTAAAAACTTAATTATCTTTATCCTTAATCATCATAGCGTTGTGTCTTTTCCATATTTCTCACCAGCAGATAACAAACACGTCTTCATTAACAATGCTGTATGTTTTCCAGAGGCACATCAATATGACGGTTTTACATAAAAATAAAACCAATATTATGTGCCTAGAAGGAAAACATACAGCATTGCAGGAAGTTCTTCCTGGTGAAGACTATGACAAACTCAAATGGCAGCGCTCCCCACCTTGCTGGTGTGACTGTGGTGACATCTGTCAAATGTCACGGAAACGTAGTTCCGCTTCCGGTAGCAAGATCGCACATAGAGATAAGTATACACCTGCTTCTTCATTAACAATGCTGTATGTTTTCCTTCTCGGCACATAATATCGGTTTTATTTTTATGTAAAATCGTCATATTTATACAACTGGTTCAATTGTAATGCGGCAGTGAGAGCTTTAATTTCTAGTCCGCTGGCTCTGGTCGGAGTTTGAGACCTGAAGGATGATAAGATTGATAACCGTGCCAATGACCTTACTAAATTGAAAGTTGTAGGTACACCGTTGTATAGCAACTACAGATCGTAACCACCACCTTTTGGATATAACTGGTAGTATAACTGGAATAAACTGTTGAAACCTACCATTAATGATCTTATATCTAACTATAAAAGTTTGAACTCACGGCATATGGAGCTATGGCAGCATAGTACGTGGTCAGATTGAACAGCAAGCGGTGATTTACTAAGGCCCTGCAACACATCAAAATGAATTAGATAATTTTAAATAGGCACGTTACAATTTTTTAAGGCCGTACCCAAAGGGGAAAACGGGAACCCTATATCTAAGACTCCACTGTCCGTCCGTCCGTCCATCTGTCACCCCAGGCTGTATCTCGTGAACCGCTATAGTTAGAAAGTTGAAATTTTTACAGATGATGTATTTCTGTTGCAACATCAAATACTAAAAACAGAATGTTATAAATATTTAAGGGGACACCCATACAGCAAAAAAAAAAAATTGCCGTTTTGATACGGAACCCTTTGTGCGTGAGTCCGACTCGCACTTAGCCGGTTTTTGTTTTGTAATGGGCAATAATGGCTAAGCTATGGCATAGTGGGAAAAATAGTTGAATTCCGTAATTTACAAACTTGTTCAAAAACATTCAGCATTCAGTGCTTCTTCTAAATCAATTTAAGAAGTACAGGTAATTACCTGGTTTTTGGTTCCTTTAGATATAGCAGCGAATCAGGCTTGTATTGATCGCAAATGTACTGCATGATAGCCACACTCTCACTAAGGAAGAATCCATCATCGACCAACACTGGAATTTCCTTCTGTGGGTTCAACTGTAAATATAACAAATTTTATTGCACCTGCTCCCTTAGTGCGATCGTTCAGGTACAATAGTGTGATCGAGCGGGAAAAGGGAGATTAATTGTAGTCTCAGACTTAAATCAACGAAGGACCCAGTTCAGAGATTAGCCACTTCAGTCAGATAGGTAGGTACCTACATACTGACTAAAAATATAAGTAGCTACATACCTTATTTTGGACCCAACGCAGTACGAAGTTCGCCGGAACAGAAGCGCCACCTACCTACCGGGTCCAGTTGTGAATCTAAACTATCTCTGCATCCACCACTCACTATAAATATCATCAAAATCGGTCCAGCCGTTTTGGAGGACTTCAGTACAAACGACTGATTTGGCAAATTTTTGTCAAATGTTAGTAGAATTTCAAGGAAAGTATAAACTTTTTTTTTATTTGAGGCGATACCTACCTACGAAGTTCTCCGGATTGTTAGTCATCTCTATTTTTTCCTCTAACATCGATAATTCTTATACTAAATAGGTACCTAAATGGCCTTGTCGCTGAAAGCACTTTTTACTAATCTTATTTTATGGGCACCGGCCTTGATCAAAAATACTATAATATATTATTGGTACCTATGGTATTTTTGATCTAAGGCACCGGCGGTATCTATATCCTTAGATTATCTCATAACACGTTACTCTAGGTATATCCTTAATCCTATTTACCTGCGCATATTCATCAGTCATGTGTTCTCCATTATTAAAGTTAACGTCCACCAGGTCATAGGGCACGTCCAAGGCCGCTAAGGTTTGTCGGCAGGAAAGAGATGGAGGGCCATCGGCGACGGTATACAATTTTAACACCATAGTACAGGACGATACGGTGTAGTTTGAACTAACCTGGAATGTCCAAAACATTAGGGTCGTAAATTCACACAATTCATAAATACTTTCCATAAAACCTTTCCCGTCCAAATACTTCTTCTAGTGAAATCTAGTGCATCGGTGCACAGTTTTGGCGATAACTATGACTGTCTTAGGTCCTCCTTTCTGCAGCTGGATTGTGTTCGAGGTCTGAATCTGTAGTCGGACTGACATAGTGGCGTTTTCGTACAAGGACTTTAACAGACCTTCATATACCGGTAATCAATTTGGCTGCGCTGAACAGACTGCAATGCCCAAGTCTCGGTCGAATAGAAGGCTGCTCTACGTCCATACTGCTACTTCTAGAGCTACCTCTAAGCCTACATTCACCTTTTTAACCACATTACTTTCCTCTCTTCTCGTAACAAGTCAACAATACCTAGGTAAATATTAAGTTTTTACTTACTTATACATTTTGTGTCGATATAAACGACGAGGAACATTCTACAATACCTACTTCGGCAAGAGAGCAGAGCACAAGCAAAGCAAGGTTGTCGGTAATAATATAATAAATTAGTAACTGCTAAAGTATGTACTATGTATATTATTTTTATTAGTCGTATTCATCGTACCTAATAATTATAAGAACTTACGTACTTAATTAATTAAGGTTAAGTATGACACTCACTGATAACTGAGGAGTGCAACGAGGACGTAAAAGGAACGCGGTAGATCAGTAGGACAATAGAGATAAAACATATACCTTACAAGGATGACAAACATACAGTTTATCAATACGACTTACCCCACTAACACAATTACCAAATTACTTAACACAAACGTACTTACGGACTTATAGAATTGAACAACTGATTAGAGTAGGCACAGAGTAGGTACTGACTTGCTGAGCACAGCTTGCAAATTAGTAACGTGTTTGTTAAATAATAATAAGGATGTCTGAGTCAGACTGAGTGACTGAGTTGAAAACTTAACGGAGAACCGCCAACTACAGCGCGCTGGCGTGTTTTATTATTGAAGAACAAACTCACTAAGCTCACTAGGTACCTACCTACTGAGACAACTTTCACTTTAGGTATCTGACACACAATACAATCTCTTGGATAACGTTTTCGAAATATTTTCACAAGAGGTAATAACCTGAAAACCTGAATGAGTACCTGCCTGGTAGTAGGCAGGTACCCATTATAAGTACTTACCTAAGTTCTTAGGTACCTAAGTAAGTAAGTGTGGTACAATGTAGGTAGGTACACTATATTACTTCTAAGGACAAGATGTCTAGACCATTTTTTGAATTACAGATTAGAGTTCCATTGACTGCTACGGTGGCGTGGTTGGTAGTGCACCCGCTTTCGACGCCGGAGTTTCGCGTTAGATTCCCGGTCGGGACAAATACTTTGCGTAGCCGTCCCAGAGGTGAAAGCAGTTTTCAACGCAGGGTCTAATCTGTGTCTTGTACAGCAGACACCTCTGGTGCGGTGTAAAGAATCGCTTTAATACCTTATTCAGTATTCCTAGTTTCCGCAAAGCTAGCCTAATACATTTTTTGTAGTTTTTAATATTGAGCTCTCGACAAACGTCTATGCCAACGATGTCTAGGTTGTCCTTCGTTGTTAGTATTGCATTCTGAAGAGAGGTTAGGGGATGGAAAAGGGATTTCTTTGGTGCAAATGCACACGCCTGTGTTTTGCGGGCATTGTTCTCGGTATCCCATTGAGAGATAGGTTCCTGTCGAGATCAGCCACGAATTGTCACCCCTCCTCCTCAATATCAGACCGCCCCGCCGCCGGACGAGCTGAGTAACTCCCGTGTAATGTTCTGTCATCTGCATAACAATGAATGTTCCCAAGGGATAGCATATCATTGATATGCAGAAGAGAGTTGATGACAGCACGGATCCCTGCAGCACCCCGGCATTCACTTGCAAAAAGCGAGAAGCCTGGCCATCGCATATATGCCGGAAGCTTGGAAAGGAGCAAAGCACGCCAGACTTTATCGAAGGTGTGGCGATGTCCAGGCCAATATAATAATATAATAGCCATAAGATATATTATTTTATTACCTATGTTTATTGAGACTTCAAACAAATCATAGTTTTGAAACTCAAAGTTACCTTAGTACCTAGATGTAGGAAGCTAAATATTTACGTACTTACTTACCTAAAACAATGTTTAATGAGGCATTCGGGTAAAAACAATGAAGAGCTTTGTCTGTCTAACTCTAATGGTAGGGTCGACACGGCGCGGCGTGATGGTGGTAGTGTTGTAACTAGTTGTGAGAGAAGATACTTATTATTTTAATTTACAATTCTGCAAACCACAAAATTACTGTTTAGGAAATAACCCTCGTAGTAACCGAGTTTAATTTTGAAGTAGTTCGATTTAAATATAAAATAATCGCAAAAATTCTTATAAATTATATAGGTTTTACAAAAATTGTCCGAAAACTAACTCACTACTCACTACGTAAGTAGGTACATACTACCTACATCTTTATGTTTTGTTTTTGATTTGAAGTATAAAAACAAGTTGAACGGAATTTAATGAAAAGCGTACTTACAGATATAGCACATGGTACAGTATTTTCTTATAATTTCAATATTACACAAACTAACCGCGTGAAATTTAAATGAAATTGAGTGAAACACCAACGTCCATGTTCTACATTCTTGTCTGGCTAGATAATAAAAATTAATGACGGCCGTGGCCGTAGCCGCGGATGTAAAAAACGCACATATTTAGTGCCAAGCTATGAACCAACATATACGAGAATGGTTTCAATTTCCGCAACCACAGTTAGTACGCACACTATACTTATACATATAAATTACGTAGTATACCTAGATGCATTGTGATAACCTGATAATAATTAATAACCTGACCAACAAATCGAATCGAATACTTAGGTACCTCAATTCTTATTTTATAGGCAATTGAGGGTTAATAAGTTTAACGCTTTTTCCTTTACGTTTCCTCAAAACGGTTATAAATAGTAGTCCACAGAATTGAATTTGTCTTTTGAACAGATCAACCAATAAATAATGAGATTAACGTTAAGATTTTCGTATTTTCTACTCTTTTGTTTAATACTTAAATCTTGTGATACAGTCAACCAAAATGACGTGAAATCAAAAAAACTTCGTGTGCGAGTAAAACGCCAAGATTCTGGGTACGTGTATAACAAACCAAGTATATCATTTGACCTGCCCTCTATTAAGTCTACTCAAGCACCGACTGTTGACAGGATACTGACGCAGCAAATGTATTACGCGTACCCAGCGCCAGTAGGCGTTAATACTATCAACATCGGCAGCACTGCGGGATCTCCACCCATACCATCTACCACGGCTCCAGGGTCCACTTCTAGTTACAATTATAAATCATCTACCGCTGGTAACGTAGATTATAACTATGGAAGTTCTGGGCCAACCGAAATTTCTGTCAATACCGCGACTCAAGCTTCAAGCACTATTCAAAACTCTATCACAAGTACTCAATCTGCAGGAAACTCTAATATCGCAGCCAACTCTGGGTACGGTTATAATACTCCATTCTCAACTTTGTCGCCATCACTCCAAGGGTCTTCAGGAGTATCAACAAACGCTCCTAGATACTTGCCTCCTATAGCAGCCAGTGGAGCCGGAACCTTAGAAACAGGTGGAAGTGTAAATATAGGTGACACTCAAGCCGCAGTAGAAACCACTGGTTTAAACACTGCCTCGCAATCAAAAGGAGCATCTGCGGGAGTTTTATCTGAAAACTATTTACCCCCGTTGGTTACCAATACCGGTTCCTCAAGTCAAACCACCAGCACTCAAACAAATTTAGGTGGTTCAGTATCAATACCTAGTACAGATTACCTTCCACCAAAATCTTCACCATCCTCTACACCGCAACCTTTTGGACCAACAGGCACCTCTCAAACGCCTGCTAGTGGTTATATACCACCATCGAATACAGGTTTTATCATTGGTAATGTTCCCACACCTTCATCAGGTTACTTGCCACCGAGAACTTCCTAATAACTGTCTACTTATCATTCACTTTTTATTGTATAAAATTATTTATACAAATATAGTTACTTGTACAATTTATTTATTTATTACCCGAGGAGTAAGTATTTTATTTTGCATTCACTTTTACGTATGACCCTAGCTAGTCCATGCGGTTCCTCGGCACGAGGTGCAAGAAGTGGATGGGTGAATTTAAATGCAAGCGAGAGACCCTGTGTAACCATGACACAACCAAGGTTCTCATTCTGTTTGGTCCTCAATAGTGTGCCTTGTTTGCAGGAGAGGGCTCAAGTGTTAGAGAGATTGGTAAAGGATGTCTATGTCTATAATACATTTTAATAGAATGTACAAATGAGTTTATTTAAAATGTATTATTATAAGTTCCACCAAGTGCCGACAATCGAAAGCATAAATAATCTTTGTCTATACCTACTAATATTATAAAGAAGAAAGATTTGATTGTTATATGAAAAGAGTAAACGAGAGTTGTGAAATTAGTATGGGAGGGATACTTCTTTCAAAATATATTGTCCTGTGCTAAATGTGATTAGCGTGTATGTACCACAGAGCGGGTGTGATAACAGAGAGAAAGAAAAGTTTTGGGAGAAATTTGATGTAGGTAGTTATGATTATTTTTATGAGCTGTAGGAAGAGTAAATGATGATTATGAAAGAGTGCATGGAGGATGGGGCTACGGAACCCGTAACAGTGACGGTGAAACACTGTAACAAGTTGCTTCCTCCCTTAACTGGACCATAGTGAATACCTGATTTGGAAAACGGGATCCGCACCTAATCACATACAGAAGTGGTATTCGCTTGATACAGATTTACTATTTACTTATACGAAGCAGTAGGTTGGTCTGTGTCAAAGACTTCAAAGTGCTGCCAAGTGGAAAGAGTAGGTACTAGGTACTACTCCTTCCCATAAAGACCAAAGAAGTTTCATAAAAAGGCAAACGGGGCTCGAATTAAGTGGTGGTTGATAGAGAAGAAAGTAGATGCAAGCAAGTTTCGAGAAAGAGTGGTGAACAAATCTTGATGGTAGTTCATTATGTAGAAATTTAAAGAAAAACTATAACAGACCAGATAACTTTGTTAGTTTAGGATTTATTACGGAACCCTAAAATATGAGTGGCCCGACGCGCACGTAGCCGGTTTTTTTAAATAGTAGGTATTTAATAGTTTTAAAGAAGTCGGCGATTGGTTCCTAATTCTTAATTTTCCACGTGTGTAATTTTACAAATTATTATCGGCACGAATTCTTTTTTATGAAAAGTCTTAATTTTACCTATTCTTAATTTTCCGAATGCTTCATTTTCCTAGTTATAAATAGTACGAATTCTGTTTTTTTACAGAAGAAAGTACAGTGGATGACAAAAATATTTTCAAATACGTGGTGTTGCTCTCATGAGCGCCACAGGACTACGAACGCCCTAGAAGAATGGCACTTCCGCCTAAACAAAAAGATTGGGAAGACAGATCTTTTATCATGTATAAACTTTTTGAAAAAAGAAGCAATGTATTATGAAAGAAAGATTAAACAAAATAAAGTATATACTGAGCCGCGGAAATTCGCAAAATATAGAAGAACTTACGTCTCACCTGAGGAATGTTTACAAAATTGATGTAGGTTTAAGTAGGTAATGAAATAAACTAGCTGTGCCCGCGGTGTTGCTCGCAAAGTGATGGAATTTAGTGAAGACGATATGATAAAAAAAAATTGTGATACAATAATTATAATTTTCCAAAAGTTTGGTCTCAACAATGTAGTACCTTCACAAACATAAAATTCAATAGGTAGTTTAAATAAAGTAAATAAAGTTGTATGCAAATTCATATTTACCTATGACTGTACTTATTAGACATATTCCGAATTTGTACTATTAATAATTAGGCAAATGCATTCGGAAAATTAAGAATTGGTAAAATTAAGAATTTTCATAAAGAAGAATTCGTCCCGATAATAATTTGTAAAATTACACATGTGGAAAGTTAAGAATTAGGAACCAATCGCCGACTTCGTATTAAATAGTTTTTGCCATAGTTTAGTCCGGTTTTTCTGAAACTCAAGGAAAAAATTAAAAAAACTGTGGTCAAACCTGCCGTCCTGTATACTTGTACTTGTACTCCGTAAGTACCCTAGTGACAGACGTAGATTGCATTTTTTTCAGTATCATAAGTCTCCTGGATAGCCGGTAGTCAAGTTTGGGCAATGCATCCCTTGCTTGCCGACAATCCGAGTGACCTGTCCACAGTTAGCTATGTTAAGTGTATGTGTTCTGCTGGACAGAAGTATCAGTGTTAAGCCTACCAGAATTGGTAGGATTAGCTCAGGTCCAATGGGCCTTTGGTTCGAGCCCCGTCTGGCGAGCTCGTCTGCTGCGTAGAGCCAGTGAGCCACTGTGTCCTTTTATTCACTTTAGTGTGATATTGTTGAACTCACTGATTTCAGTCAGGCGCTGGTAACGGTTGTAAATGAGGCCCGAGTGGACCCAGTGGACGATGTTGCCATCGACGTTTGAGGGCCTGGAGTACTGACTTGTTGTCCGAGAGTATTCCAATGTCGGTGTACCTTACCTCTTTGCTATAGCTATAGCTATAGCCTTTAGGATAGCAAGGGTTTCAGCTTGAAATACCGTGTTATATAATCCTAGTGGTGTTGCCAGTCTGATTTGCAGTAGGCACTTCGGAGAAAACTCTGCTGCCATCCTGTATGGAATGTCATGTTTGGCCTAAAAGCGACTAGCGGCGGTTAAAGGCAACAGCAATAAGCGGAGATGCGAATGATGTGTGGTGTCAACTGGTGTAACAAGAATGGATAAGAACGAGTATGAAAGTTAACTAAACTACGTTGCCAGTACATAATAATAACAATATTTAATAGTCGTTTCTATGCAGCTCGTTCAATCCAAATCCAAGAAAAAAGAATGAAAATAAATTTAAACTTAAATGAGAAACTATACATAAATAAAAAGAAACTTAAACTCAAATCCAAGGAAAATAATGAAAAGAAACTTAAACATAAAATATTAATAAGTTGAGTAAACAAAACGTAGTCCACCATGCCGCCCGCAGAGACCACAGAGGTGGTCAAAGTCCGCCGGGCGCCACTGGACATACCCTCTGCTAGTAACCAGAGAAGCCCGGCAACGGACGTTAGAACGGCCGCGGCCTAGGGCCGCAGAATAAAAAAAAAAAAAAAGTCCACCATGCCGTGAAATGTCAGTAATGACGTAAAACGTCATTCATAACATACAAAAATAGCATCAAAGATGAAAGTTATTTTTAATATTTCTTTTAAAATTGATTTTTAAACCATTGTACGATACTTACAAGATGTACGATAAATATTTGAATGCCAAGTATTACTTTTGATGAGTATTATTAGCCGAGGTTTCTAATTTCTGCTTTTAGAATAATAATATACAGGAGTTATGTTTCTACAAATGCAAGTATTACTTTCAATTGTTGGAACCAAGGTAAATCTGAGGTTAGTACAGGTTTATTTATTTAATAAATTGTTGTATTTTATTTTCTAAGATTAGGTGCGTAAAATAAATTGTAGTACATACATAACTAACAATAGCATATCATAGTTAATTGTTCAAGGTTTATGAGTTCATGACCTTACTGGGTTATGATTTGTCCCCTTTAAATATTAATCTTTACCAGACAAGTTATTCTACCCAAACAGTGACCATGTGCAGTCGTAAAGTATTTCACATAACTTAAATTGATAGACATTGTGAGTGTGGTGACCAGGGAGTAGTAATAGAACCTATATATCAAATGATTCCAGGAGTGCAGGGGCTTGGACAGAAGACGCCAACCATGGTTCACCTCGATATGACAAGTATGCAACAAACTACAAATATCCTTACCATCAATGACCTGCCCAATGAAATACTTATTTATATATTTTCTATGGTGGATTTCGAATCACTTTTGGCTGTTGCTAATGTGTGTGTGAGATGGCATCAACTCTGTCTAACACCTTGTGTCTGGGATCATACTCGCCTTATAGTCTGTATGAAGAACTATGTCAGGATAAGTGAGAATATAGTGCCTTTTGTCGCCAAGTATTTGAAGAATGTTAAATTGCAGTATTTCAAGTTATATTCACAAGTGAGAGCGTCACTCATAAGCTATTGTCCTAATCTTACTCATTTAGAAATTAGCATATCCCAAGTTGATAGCTGTATTTTTGATGATCTAAGTCACTGGCCAAATTTGAAGTTTTTGAGTTTTCGCAACTCACTCATAGTCAAAAATTCTGAGAATACTAATGATAATTTTGTTTACCACTTACCATTTGATAAGTTGAAAAACCTGGAGACCTTAATTCTGTCGAATTTTGCTTTAACGCATGATAGTTTATACAGTATGTTGCAGTGTACACATTTAGTCAGTATTAATATGGAGAAAATGAAAAATATACCTGCAGATTTCCTTGAATCTCTTTTAAGAACTAAACAGTCAACATTGAGAGCTTTACACATATATGGAGACACTTTAAATGATGACATTATGTGTTACATATCCAATTGCTTGGTGTTACAAGTCTTGCACATAATGACATGCAAGACTCTGTTTGACTCCAGTTTACTTCATCTCTATAGACTTAAGAATTTACAATCGTTAAAATTGCGCCATGGTTATTTTTCAGCAAGTGCTCTCCTTGCTTACTTTTCTAATAATACTTTTCAACATCTAACTTCCCTTAGTCTGTCCCGGTGCCTACACGTCACCGTGCAGGTAGCCAAAGCTATAAAAACTAGTGCCCCAAACCTGAAGGAACTATCATTTTATCTTTGTCCCTTCATAATAAGCCCTAATTTTAATAGGCCAGAATTAGAAAGAATGTTTAAAATACAGCTACTACTGGATTGAAATAATTGTTTCATTATCCGTCCAACTTTACAGTATTTATTATGTTGTTATGTACATATACACCAGCCATAATCAATAATTAATATATTGTATGATTATTTTTTAATGTCATTCACAGAGAGGTGCAAAATGTCCATGACAAGCTATTATGCATAAATAATATGTTTTGATTGTCTGTTTTAGTTGATGATGCATTTAGTTAATGCTTCAACAGCACTAGATTGAATAATTAGACCACTTTACAATAAAAGTATTTTTAAATTTTAAGTTTGTAAAGTCAGAATTATGAGCTATAATTAAATGTAAGGTTGTGCTGTAGTGTATATGATACTATAATGACCGAATACTGAAATGTCACTCAAATATTTAGGAGCTGTTCAAAGGCTGGAGCAGTCCTTAAACTTCAAATTTTCATACCCGAACATTACTTTTGAGTATCTGAATATTTAAGTGACATTTCAATATTCGGGCGTAAGTTTCGCCAAAATTAAGTCTCCTCTGAACTTGCAGCATAGATACCATTTGCAGACCTTCACAGAAGACTTAAGTTTGATAAGACTACTACAATTTAATATTTTGTTTAACAGCAAACTGCAGTATTTAAATTAGAAGTATGACTAACTATAGGAGGTTACATCTACATGGTAGATATTTGTGGTATTTGGAGAACAGCTCCAGTCATGACATGACAGCTATATAGACGTTAAAAATTGAGTAGTTATTGAGTACATTGACTATGAAATTGAGTATCTATTTATAAAATTTTAGAGGTGAATTATTTTTATAAGTATGTATACTTAACTATTATATTACAGGCAAATGTTAATATAAAAGAACAAAAGATTAGGTATAGTAATTAAAGGGAGTTGGCAATGTGATAAAATTATCTCATTTGTTATCTTTTAGCAAAGAATGTACGAAAGAAATTTGGCATTAGGGATTTTTTCGGGTACCCAATAGGTCATGTTATGGTCATATAATGGCTAAATATGTAAGAATTTATCATGACGACCACTGGCCTTGTGTTATAAATGACTTCGATGGGTAAGGAAAGTGCGGGATGCTGTTGTGGATGATCCGACCAGAGGAGCTTTGTCGACTTTGCAAATAAACTAACACGGTACGAATATTTTGTTGTATCCTATTCTGAAAGTACAGTCGGTTAATGATAATTAATTATGTCGGTAAATATATACACTAACCTATGGTCGTGATCAGACAAAGGAATGTAAGAAAGCAAATATGTATGTACCTACTTTTAAAATAAAGTAGTAGGTAATTATTTACATGCATAGGTTGACTATAAAATAATAGACAAAAAATTACTACGACCTTACTTGTTTATACATAATGTTCAGTAGGTATTTAGTGTTTAAACAGGGAATTGGTTTTCGTGCCATCAGGTAGCACGTGTGCTTGTTTCTAATCTTATCATCATCATCATCACCTACTGCTGGATATGAGCCTCTTCCATGACAGTGACACGCGCGCCGTTTGACCGTGGTTTTACTCGATCCCGCGTTATTCATACCCGTGTATGTCTTTGCCCTAACGAGTCTCATTTATTCGCTTATTGATTCTGCGACAGACATGACCGATCCACTGCCACTTCCCTATTTTTTATTGTAAGTCTTTCATAGAAATTCCCAAGCGTTTCACTGTCAGACTCGGTGTCCACGTCTGGGGGCCATAGGCTGACTGCAGGACGCGGTTGCATATGCGAGCAGCCGCATTTATAATCGTAACCTACGGTTGAAGAAACTATATTGTCACCACCAATGCCACAAGTGCCTTGTTTTGGTTCAAATTCTAGTCGACATAAATTAGGTACCTACCTACTTACGAGTTTACGAGGTTATCTTTCACTAATTTATTCATTCGTTATATGAAGTTATAACATTGTTACTAAATCAAATTAAAACTGAGCAGACGCACCTTCTTGTTTTCAAGTTAAGATAGGTCAAACATTCTGAGAAGTGTACCCGTGTACCTATTTATTAAAAAAACGAGCCTTTATCAATATGATGCGAAATAATTGTTTTGTTAACCTTCACACAAGACTTGTTCATTTTATTTATTACCTTGTTGTTTCGTTGATTCTGGAACGATAAGTATGTAGATTATTTATTTATTCAGTTAACAATTTTATTGATATTGAAATTTGTTGTATTTTTATTTAAAAACTATTTAAGTAATTGTTTAAATTATAAAACCTATATTTTTTTTAATAATGTATGCTTTTAATATGCATATGGTTCTCGTTTGTGTGAAGTACCTACATGTAAAAAATGGAAAGTGTGTGTTAACTCGTCATTTGTTGAATTACCAACTACTACTTCTAAACCTGTAAGTTGGAATTTTCACAAATGATATCTATTGGGTATCATTATTAAGCACTTACCTTATAAAAGAAAATCAAATAAAATAATGTGGTACAGCAATATATATTTGTTTGTTTTACATCCCCCATTCTAAGTCTATTCCTATCTACGTTCTTAAGAGTACACAATACTTAAGAGTACACACTATACTTATGTAAGAAATTGTTAGGTTTTCTTTTTGGTGGCTTGGACCGCCCAATCCGAATCTATAAGGAATAGCAAAAAAATGCTCAAAGTAGTCACGAGCCCGACTTTGATGGGACTTAAAACCCCATCATTGGATTTTGGAAAAATGAAGAATTTAGCCGGTAATCTAACCCCTTGATTTTGAAAAAAATAACAAACCTGTATTATTACACCATACGATAGTGTTGTTAATAAGGATCTAGCTCTGGGAAGTAATGACATACATTGTAACTACACGACTTGACGAGTAGCGAGGGAAATAGGAACATCGTGTGGTCACTCAATCGTCTCGCCGCTCGCCTCGTCACTGGCCTCGTCATTGATTTATTAGCATTTCTTATACTTTCGCAAAACTTACACTGTTGTAACATTTCGTACATTTTGTAGCAAATCATACAAAATTTGAAACGTTCCGCATTTAGTCGCAAATTATACACTATGATATGTCATTTAGTGTCATTAGCAGTTTGGTAACTATTCTAACCCATTTTGGGATCATTATCTAAACAGCTATGATTGTACAGTCACTTACAATTTCTAGACAAAGGTATGAAACCAAGAAATGAAGATTATTGTTTTTTTTTAACTCAAAGTGTACTTTGATGAATTGAAAGTGTTATAAAACTGTATAGGTTACTACTTAAATACCATCTGCAGTATGGAATTCTAGGAGCTTCAAAAAAGTTTACGACATATTCGCTAGGCTAAGCAAAGTTAAATTTAAGTTTAGCTTTGTTTAACCAGGGCCCCATTATTACAATTTACAAGTAAAAATTTAGTAACATCGTGTTTTAACTATGCAGTTTTTGCATATGTTGCCAGCTTTTTGCTTGTCAATTGTAACTTTTTGCTTCGTAAAATGGGGCCCGAGTTCCCTGTAGTAGGTATTCTTTGTGTCTTGGAACTGTTTTTATTGTGAAGATGCTTTGAAAAATGTTTATTTTAATTAAATGTATTTTTGGTAGGTAGGAAGTGAAAAAGGTAATTTTAAGTTTATGAAATTTGTGGACTACTGTACGTTCAGTGTATGAAATGATACATTTTACATAAGTGATACAATTTTTTTAAGATTACGATAATAAATGGACCAACAATAAATAAAGTTGATATTTTGCGAAAGTGTATAATTTGCGACTAAATGCGGAACATTTCAAATTTTGAATGATTTGCTACAATGGTTACGAAATGTTACAATAGTGTAAGTTTTGCGAAAGTTTAAGAAATGCTAATAAATCTCATCATTTGCCTCGCAACTCGTTGCACGCGGCGAGTGAAGTACTACTCGTACGTGATAAGATAAGACTTGCGTTCGAACCAAGATCACAGCGCACAGATCTCGACTTATCACACACGAGTTATACTAGGCGAGTGAGTAGGGGCGCGTGTGGCCACTAGGGAAATATTCGCGGCAACGCGAGAAGCAACACGTTTTTGGATATAACTTAGCTGTATTTAATATTTTATATCTTTCTTTAACTACAATTTGCATACTTGACGGATCCTTCTATTTTTTTATACTAATGAAGAAAGATTTTTTGTTTGTTTGAAGCAGATAGGCTACTTTTTATCCCGGTAATGTATTCCCACGAGAACCGGGAACGAGAAAACTATATCACGCCTGCCGAGCTCCGGCGATCAGCTAGTATTAAATAAAAGAGTTAACATATAAAACATGGTCTGTAATGATTATACCATTTATAATATAAAAACTTAACCGTTCCGTGGCAGTCGGGTAATTATACAAATGGTTCAATATTGATCTCTACGGCGGAGCACGGGTTGCTGAGCTCGAAGGCGGCCAGGACTGCGGGGTGGATCACTCCCACCTTGCCGATCCCTCGGCCGCGGAGCAACACTTCCGCACAGCGACCCGGGAAGTACGCCGGATCTGTACGCAGGATAATGTCACACTCATAAACCCCAAAACGTACGTGCGGTAACCACATTTTAGTTAGTTCAGAGTCAGAGTGTCTAGTACCAGTTACTTACGTTAATTTGTTCGAAATAAGTTTTCGTATTCCCCATACATTTTACATCAACTGCAGCGCCCCTAGCGGTAACGTCAGGGAACTGGTACTAGACACTCTGAGACTGCGTTACGGCTGCATATTTTATAGACGAAAGTAAGTAAGTAATATTATAATATGGATGAACTCAAAATACTCTGTTTTTTTCCTGTATTTCCGTGGCAATAAACACGAAAGTTTATAAGTACTTATCCATTGAATTTTTTTTATTACATTATTGTTCAAAAAATCTTCGCGGCAATTTTTTTTTTACTATATTTTTCTTGACTTGGCAGTTGTCTACCTTATTGAATTATTTTAATGGCTTTGTCTACTGGTTTGATGGCAATATTACCTTCACACTGTTGTAGATAGTACCCGGTGTCCTTGTTCCAAGGTTCCCTGAGCAACAACATGATACGGTCTAAGAGACCGTGCACATATTGAAACCCTGCTGATCGTCCGCAGTGTACTGCGCATAGACGACGTTCATTTCGAGCTCCCGTTTCTGTAAAGGTGAGTTCCGGTGAGTTCTTCAAACAAAATCAAGGACCATATGTTCTTGAGGTTCGGTGTTATAAATAAGTGGACTGTATTATAGTTGGTAAGTACATAGGTATATTGGTTCATCAAATAATTAACAATACGTTACAAGATGCAAGTATCGCGGGCGCTGTTCAATATTTGACATCTCTGATGTGAGATGATCGTATGAATTGGTATAGTGGAGGTCGGACCGGCTAACAACGTTCCGTTCCCCCCGGGCGGCCGCACGTTGTCCGGCGCTCGTGCGCCGACAATAACCAATATATATTATCCTTGACCTTGGATATACTTTTATAAGCAATGAAGTATGCCTACTTTTTCTCAATTTACAATATTTATTTTACAATATGAATCGCAATAAACTATAGTCTTGCACTGGACTCGAACCAGCGACTGTTCCCTTTCCATGAGGAACGTTCTACCAAGACACCACTTGCCCAAAACCTCTAATATTGCGATCACTATTACAATTGCATCAATATCGCTAATATTTTGTTATTCTTATAAAGAGGAAAGATTTAATATTTTTTTTATTTGCATAGAATAGGCTCCGCAACTACTGTACCGATTGAAAATTCTTTCACTGTGAGTGCTATAGGGTACTTTCTATCCTAGTAATGCGTGTCCGTACGAATTGGAAAAACTATCACGCGCTAAGCAGCTAGTATGAAATATTTAAATAGATACATACACTAAGAATTTATAATAAAGTCCCTAATCAAATAAGAGCAATCACAAATTTGGCAGAGTATAAACGCGGCTTACGCCAACTGCTCGTAGACAAGTGTTATTACTCAGTTAAGGAGTTTCTGGACGATAGCTCAGTGGAGGCTTGATAGACGAATGCTGGTGTGCAAAGAAATCATAGAATGTTAAGATGTGGTTTGTTATCTACTGTAATTTACCTAATTTTGAGATTCACATAAATTATTATTCAACTATTTTAAATTTTGACATTCACATGATTATTTTTCAAACTGTTTTAAATGTTGTCATGATTTTAATTAAATGTTCTCATTTAAATATTTTAAATTTGATATGCTTTTTTAATTATATTGTTTAGAATCACTAACTACATATTACTAATGTATTTGCATACCGTAAGGTGGAATGTGGCTGTGCACATTTATCATGTTATCTAAATCTGACCCATATTCGCAAATAAATGATTTGATTTGAGAATTTCTAATGGTACAGCAAAAGCTCGCTCGGTCCATTATCGATTTTAAACTCAAGTATTAAAAGGTATGATCTGTACCTATAAGTATACGTATGCATATCTACGCCGTATTTCTGCCTAATAATTACACCTTATTAGGTACACTAGATTACCATGGAAATAGTCGAAAACATAGTCGAGAACATGAGTATAGTAGAAAATCTTTTATCTGTGATCATCCGGTAATGATTGTTGCTTTTGATGCAACCAGCCCAACCGGACTTACGATCAGTTGATGAACAAAGTTTAGATATATGTAGGTATACTGGATGACAGCACGCTATTCACTTACAAGAAATATTTGTTTGTGACAGATATACTGACCTAATAATTAGCTTTATGCATAATAATTGAGCATGGCTCTGTTGGTGATTAATTACTAATATGATTAAATCAAACCTGATTTTTTATATTATATCGCAGTAGAAAACGTGTCACTGGGTCGGTCGCGATATTTAAAACAGTACCTACAAATAAACATTCATAACAATAGTATTTATGTTGCTTTAGTTGCATGAGACATGTTCGTGTCCTTTGTAATTTAAGGAAGAAATACACAGTTCAAAACAGAGATTTTTGCTGGTTACGCAGTTTAAAACCTGGAGACCATACTTCAAGTCATGGTCTCCAGTGGGAGTGGGCGGCCGAGAGGGAGAGGGAGCGTACCCTCCCCGTCGAGTTCCGTAGTCAGCGGCCAGGGCGCCGCAGACTCATCTACGCCCAAGATCATCGACCTCCATGATCGGGGCCTGAGGACGGCGGGATAGTCACCCGCCGTCCTTACAGAAGCAGGCTAGACTCGCTAGGCTCGCGTGCTGCCATACCAGAGACGTCCGGCAATGGACGTAAGAGAGGCGGATATAAACAAGTTAACACGTTCCTGGACAGTACGGTCATGGCATTAAAGAAATAGTTTGTGATATGACATACCGGCCATAGCCGTACAATTGAAAAAAATAATTATTTGCTTTACGGTCATAGCAGTTAAATACAAACAGAATGGCGATGGAATATATTTACACTGTCGTTTTATAACAAATTTTTAAATTTGTACTGTCACTCTACGTCACATTTTTTTGCGTTTGTCTATGTGCCCTTACATTACCGAACGAAAGTTCTGTCACAATGACAGTACGGCTATGGCCGTTGGCGGTTCAAACAAAATCGGTTGAAATTTGAACTAGTGTGTGTCACTCAGAGCCCGATCGCGTCGGTACGTGTTTGAAGCCGTTACATGTCGCCTCGTAATTGCTCTTACTATTATTATAGTAAGTACTTTTTTTTTTAGTTTAGAATTAAATTGATGGTATATATATTAATACAATATACGAGGGTGGATTGAAAAGTAATCGGCCTAACCAAGAAAATAAATACATAATAAATGAAATATATTTTTATTTTTCAACGTAATCACCATCAAGTTCAATGCACTTTTTCCATCTTCCCTTCCAAGCATTTAGCCCGTTGAAAAAAACGATTCTTCCTTAGAGTCAAAATATGCGTCTACTGCTGCTTTGACCTCGTCATTTGTCAAAAATCTTTGACCTCTCAAGTGCTTTTTTAGGTTAGGGAACAGAAAAAAGTCTGACGGTGCCAGATCAGGTGAATAAGGTGGATGCGGTAACAGTTCAAAGCCACAGTTGTAAATTTCTGCCATTGATTGGACAGACGTGTGAACACGAGCGTTATCTTGATGAAACAGGACTTTTCTTCTGATCATTCCTGGACGTTTTTCTTTTATTTCCTCTCGTAAACGACGTAGTAAGGTGCAGTAATAATCAGAGTTTATAGTCTGACCCCTTTCAAGATAATCAACCATAATCACACCCTTCGAGTCCCAGAATACTGACATCACCTTACTTGTCGACAAAATCGACTTAGCCTTTTTGGGGGGTGGTGAACCAGGTATTTTCCACTGTTTTGATGTTGTTTTGTTTCCGGTGTACAGTAATGAACCCATGTTTCGTCCATAGTAACAAAACGATTCAAAAAATCACATTCATCAGCTTCAAATAACTCCAAACAGTCGCGTGCAATAGTCAATCGCATCCTTTTTTGCTCAACTGAAAGCAGTCGCGGAACCCACCTCGCAGACACCTTGTGGAAACCCAACACGATGACTATTTTGTTTTGAGTACGTTCATAAGAGATGCCTATAATCTCGGCTATCTCTCTAATTTTCAATCTGCGGTCTCCCATAATTAAGCCGAGTATTTTTTTAACATTTTCGTCAGTAGTGGGCGTCGAAGGCCTTCCAGAACGGGGTTCGTCTTTCACACTCTCTCTACCACGCTTGAATTCTGCTATCCATTTTTTGACGGATGAAATGTACTGACCATATCATCATGGATGGCTTTTGATGACAGCCCCTTCTTATGAAGGTACTTAATAACGGCACGCTGCTCGATTTGCTCCATTTGCGGAAATGATGTCAGATTGCTTTGTTAATAAATTTATAAAATTAAAACTAATTATCGCACACGTTTCAAACTTCACACAATTAACAGGTCTGAACTGAACTAAATAATGTGGGTAGATTTGATTTTTAGAACTAAATGGATCAGTGTTAGGCCGACTACTTTTCAACCCACCCTCTCAATATAATTGTTTTATTTTCATCATAAATAGATATTATTCACTATTTACTTTGAGTTGTTTTTTTTTCGGTTAGATGAGTAATCTGAGAAGAGATCAGGAAATTGAACGTCTCCTGGAAGAGGTATCGACTCCGGAATCATCGGAAAATGAGGAAGATCCCTTCCACAACGATGGAGAATATGATTCCGATGTAAATTATCAACCAAACATCGAGACTCAGTCCAGTACGAGCGACGATGAAATTTACATCGGTAGGCGACGAGTTTCGCGTTCAACAGTTTTAAAGTTTATAATTACAGAAGTTTATTTTTTTAATTTGTGATAATTCTTTATTTTTTCACGTAAATAAACAATATTTTTTCTGAATAATGTGTTTTATTTAGAAACGGCTATAGCTGTACTGTCACATAACGACATATTTACCATAAATTATATAGCTGTACGGTTATAACCGCAATACGGCTACAACCGTACTGACACACTACACATATTTTTACAGTTTTGATATGGCAGTACTGCTATAGCCGTAGCAAAAAATGTATGAAGAAAATCACTGTCAATACTCAATAAAGAAAATTTCTTGCACTGTCCAGGAACGTGTTAAAAATATGGCAACAATTTGCCATATATTTTAGAGTTAAAATCTAAAAAATGTCACATGAC
The DNA here is from genome assembly GCA_963556515.1 of Nudaria mundana. NCBI lineage: Eukaryota > Metazoa > Arthropoda > Insecta > Lepidoptera > Erebidae > Nudaria > Nudaria mundana. The sequence goes on from OY748297.1 coordinate 5,725,170, forward strand.
ATGAAGTTCAACATCATTTTAGAGGTCTTTAACCATGCTGAGTTGATTGCAGCTGGTCTTGAGTCTCTAACTATTACCGTTCTCGATTTGACCTCGTTTTGACCTTGACCTTGAGATCAGAGGTCAAAGGTCAAGTTCATTTTAGAGGTCTTTGACCATGCTAAGTCGATTGGCGTTTACACTGAGTCTCTAGCTCTTACCGTTCTCGAGTTGAAAGTTGTTCACGGACGGACAGACATTACTGTTGTATAAGAGATTTTCGTCTCGAAAACTCTAAAAAGTAACAAAAGTCACTTTATCGGTCCCACTGTCTGCATGTGCACCACGGGCATGTAGGGACTTAGGCCCCAAAGATATTGATCCCCTTAGCACCTTTGACTTTAAAATTTCAAGCCAACTGAACCGAGATCCTTATGCCCGAGAACATGGATTCAGGGATCACATCACATGGTTTAACGACGTGAAACAGAGCCATCTACCAGCAATTGAGGAACTAAGTATCATTGTATATCAACATACCAACATTTCTGTCTTGCAACACCACATCACTAATTTCGAACAATTTTAAGGGTAGAGGCATCTTCTTGTTGGCGGCGAGGGTCTTCAGCAGTCCTGACAGAAGTAGTGTGCGTACAACTTGGAACTCCAACGTTTTTGGGTTCGAGATATGAGCTGCGGGCACGTCATCTATGTTTACGCCCAGTTTTGTGGATACATCCTCCCGGGAACACTGGAATCAATAATTAGCATTTCAATTATGAAAAGAAACTTAGTGCACTTTATAAACTTAAGACACACAGGCCTTTTACGCGATTATTGAGATATATACATACATACTTCTTTATTACCAGACGTTTCGAAATAAACAAGTCTGCGATTGCCGAGCACTTGTTGGATCGGGTAGCAACCACTGGATTGAACTCCACAAGCCACTAGTCCTATCCACTGACGGGCACTATTACTCCAGGATACTGCGGGAAGCCGTCGAAATAAAAGAGTATCCCAACTTTCACCAGGAACATGGATATCGACTATCTACGTCGTGGAATCAGGTGATCAGTAAATGTACTCGCCTACGTAACCTCAACTAACGCCCGCGTGAAGATATTATTAGTATGGTCGAAGAGGCATCTTCGAACACAATATTTAGTGACAACTAAGTGAGGGTAGAACAAACCCGCAGACGAACGAAGACGACGATGAGCTGAAGCCAGTCCACCCGTGACCACGGCTCTTGTAACAGGGTCGAAACGTCGGGTAATAAAGAGGTATGTATATATCTCAATAATCGCGTAAAATATCCGTTTGGCTTAAGTTTCTAATGTGTACATAACGCGAAAGTTTAAAAAAGTACTTAATGAACTACCAAATTAATCCAATTGACTAAATATGATCATAAAAAAAGGGGACCTTATCGGTTACCTTAAGGGAATTTATTAGAAAAAGACAGTTTAAAACGTCTGTTTATACCAGAGAATTAAAATCGTGCAGACAGTTGTTTTTTTAGTAAACTCTGTTGGTTTTAAACCATGTAGCCAGTAAAAAAACTCCGTTTTAAACAGCGTATTTCTCCCTTTACAAGGAGAACATCTTACCAATTTAGCTATTGATGACCTATTAAAAACTGTTGAATTTACTTCTTATGAATCATCTACCTACACTATTCCACACAATCGGCCATGATGGGCCATCACAGGCGATCACGATTTTGTAGAGGGTATAGTTGTCTCCAATGTCCCATGATTAACGACTACGGATACTTTATTTTTGGTCCCACGTAATAGAGGGCCTGAAATAAACGATAAATAAATAAAAAAATAAAGTATATAAACGTGCTACAAATGTTGAATAACTGGTAAGTACATTCTATAATTGCCCATCATGGCCGATTGTGTGCAGGCAGCGTTACAATATAACTTGAGTATCTGGTTGCTAGCTCATTGTGGTGAGCAGTATGGTGTACACACGCACCAATGTGAAGGTGAGAGCCTCCGTGTACCCGGCGTGCGCACTCTCGCGGCGCAGCTGCTCGGTCAGCTTGTCGAGCGGCTGCTGGCGCCCCGCCGTCACCACCTGCGCCGGGCGACGCGCTATCCGGTTGTACCTGGACACATACACAGTATTATATAAACACCTTTGTAGTATTCATCCTAATTCTGTAGTCATTCTGAACGATAGAACATGTTAAACATTGACACAAAAACCGAATTTAAATTACCAGAATGGGACCACTCGGGAACAGCTTCCCATTAAATAAGTTTTCAAAATCGGTTCACCCAGTCCAAAGATATGAATGAGGTAACAAACATAAAAAAATCATACAGTCGAGTTCCTCCTTCTTTTTCGGATGTCGGCTAAAAAGTCAATATGTATGCCTATAGGCCGTCTAGGGCTCATAGGCGTGGCACTTCGCGGATAGAGACGTAATGATTTGCATATAGATATTGTTGTTGTAAGGTCTCACCCGTACGCGATGGCGATGTCCTCGTAGATGTCGCAGGCGTGTATGACGTCATGGCGCGTAGGCGGCACGCGCACCGACACGCTCGCGTCGCGCTCCTCGCACCGCGCCGACAGGCACATGCGAGTGAGCAGGCGCGCTATACTGTCGCCGCTCTCACTGATGATGATACACAATAACATCTTACAATAACTCCTAGATTCCATACTCCCATTGTTATTCTAATAGTTATAATACAGTAATTTAATGAACAAATTATTACAGTTTTTAAGGAATCCAGATAATATAATTATACCTACCACAGCAAACTAAAACTTTTCAATTTAGTTGCTTACAAATGTATCTGAATATTTTAAAACTCGGAAGCTTGTTAGTATTCTGTCAATTAGCTTACTTGATGCCGATATAACTATTGGCCTTTTCGACGTTAATTTGTTCCTCTCGGCTCTCCATCTTGGGATACAGCTCGTAAGTACCGTCTGGTGCGAACACTTTACACTGCTCTACACTATATTCTTCTGTGCAATATTTGGAGAACATACTCACTAACGTATCGAGGACTACAATGGCCTAAGATAGAACAAAATACTTGTTTTAATCCCACAAGAATCCATCCAACGGTTATCTGAATCAAATCAAATCTTACTGATTTTGGACAGGTTAGTGAGCGTAAAAGATAAATTAAGAAATCTTAAATACGGCTTTGGGGTCAGTACTACTTCATTTTGCAGACACCTATTGTGCATGGTTTGAACTTGGGTCCTATTTATGTGCACATGAGTTTGCATACATGAGAATTAAAATGCATAATTAATACATTTCTTGGGCCATCCTGGATGTGGGATTAGCTAGAATGCAATTCAACTGTGGTCATGGAGCGATCATTTTTTATTTTTTTAATTCCGCGACCCAAGGCCGCTGCCGCTCTAACGTCCGTTGCCGGGCGTCTCTGGTTACAAGCAGAACGTATTTCCAGTGGCGCCCGGCGGATGGAGCGATAAGTTTCCTTACATTATTGTTCATGGAACATTCCAGCAACAAGTGATACATATCATCACATACACCACAGTCTTCACATAAAGGTGATGTCTTTTTCCTATTAAGTGGTAAAACTCGTTGACTGGAATGTGCCCAGAATGCAGTCTCATTGCTCACTACCATGCCAGACCTTGGTATGTCTATAAGAAATTTTGAGCTCAAAACGACAAGTATATATTTCGTTATGTTTGTTTGTGCTTGACATAAACAGGCTGTATCAGGTTAACTTTAATTATGAATGTTTGGTCCCAAAAGTAATGGGAACATTACACCCACTTGGTTTAAATTTCCATTTAAATAAATACATACTGTACAGTCACGTCTCTTTCCCCATTGAGATAGGCAGAGATTATAGTATTCCACTTGCTACGATCCTGGCATACTTCTTTCGCTTCTTTTTTTTTAATATATTGGGTTCGCCAAATTGACCCCGCCCGCCTGGTGGTAAGTCGTGACGACGTCTAGCGATTGTGGGCCACTCTCACAGCACACAATACTATAGAGAGTGGCCCTCAACTTGACGACCTACTGATGTGTGTGATGTGCCTCTTCACGCTCCGCTTAAAAAACCCAGGGTTATATGTGGGAGGAAACACGTGCACATACAGGGCGTTCCAGGCCACTACTGATGAATACTATCCACGGTGTGGCATCTCTGCCCGGCACGCGTTGTTCGGGATCGGAAGGAAGAGGGTGGGATCAGATTGAAGAGTTCTTCAGAACACTCGCCGTGGTAAATACGGTAGAATGCGGCCAAGGAAGCTATTGTTCGGCGCTGAGCTAGCGGCTCAATGCTTCCCGTTACCTCCGGACAATCTATTATACGGATAGCCCGTCGCTGCATAGCGTCGAGAGCGTCCAGGAAATACTTCGCGGAGCCGTCCCAGAGGTGAGAGCAGTATTCAACGCAGGGTCTAAGCTGCGTCTTGTACAGCAGACACCTCTGGTGCGGTGTAAAGAATCGCTTTACCTTATTCAGTATTCCTAGTTTCCGCGAAGCTAGCCCTGTACATCTGTCGATGTAGTTTTTATTATTGAGCTCTCGACGAACGTCTATGCCAAGGATGTCATGGTTGTCCTTCATTGG
>OY748297.1:6329955-6679743 GCA_963556515.1 Nudaria mundana
CAAACGTTTCTTTTAGTTATATGTAGCTGTCCCTGAATTTGGAAATACCAGTAATGATTTTTATTTATGACATAACCCTTGGAAGCCTTGTCCTTAACCCAAAAGGTATGTTTGGCCATTGCTTCATCAAGAGTCATGCCAGCTAAAGAATGTGGGCACTTAATTTCAATTAAACCGTTTGCATAAATGCCATCTGGTGTAGTACCAAGAAATTCATATTGATCGTCGACGAACAAACCGCAACCTTGTATACTAATATTCTCTTGAATTTCTGTCTAATTGCAGTTTCTTCGTTTTCGATCCCGTACCGTACAGCAGGCAAACTGGAGATATTACTACCATAAACGATTTTACAAACAAGAGCAGCACAACTTGTGCTCTCTCGTTTTTTACAAACTTCCCCGAACGATGATGAGGTTAGTAATTTTCTCCTTGTACTCATCCACTCAGCACTACTTCTTTGCAAATGGGTCGACCTTTCAAGCTCCTCTCTTTCAGCACAAGACAACTTTAAATCAACTAAAAAAGATGACTTGGCTTTCTCATATAATTCTGGACTCAGATCAGGTTTTTCGCAGTTTGGTCCATAGTGAGCGTCTTTCGATACAGCGCTGTGGCTTTTTTTCAATCTTAATTTAGGTTTAGCAATTAAACGGTTTCTACGATTACTATTTTCCACTTTCGCGATCAAAGGATTAGGACTAGATTTAAATATGACTTCATGAGTTTTACTATGAATCGATCCCGTATTAAAAGACACAACAGCAGCTGCGCATCGGCCCGCATAAGAACCACGGGAAGAATAATTTACACGCTTACCCCCAACTAATTTGGCAATTACTCCGTTAAAACTTTCAACTATATTACTTGTGCAATTATGAATTAAACTTCTAGAATGATATGACAGTCTTTTACTTAAAATTTCTACCGCGTCCATTAATCCGCATCCAACAATTGCTGGAAGTAACCCAACAGGTTCTATTCGACGAGTGTCAGGTCTACAAAAATACTCCTTGCAATGTTGGTGATTACCAAATACGTGTTGTGGACCATTTAGAATATCTTCACTAAGATTTTTTATTTTTTCTTCGAGTGACTGATTTTGATCCCCCCAATATTTAATCGCGCATTTTACACCCGTTCTTAAACGCAAATACCTTTCTTTTAGGAATTTCCGCAACTCGCAAGGATACTTAGTGTCTTTCGACAATTTCTCCAAGCTATTGCAGTAGTTTCGTAAAAGATGATTTTTGCATTCAATTTTCTCTACTATTAAATTATCGTACGGACGCGAATCTAATATTTTTTTATAAGTACTGGAATCGCCGTCTGCTACAAATTTATTATAAATTACACCGTGATCTACAAAGGAACGTTTAAACCCCTCAACTATTATGGTCGATTCCATCCCGGTAGATGATCCTGAATAATTCTTGAAACAATGGTGTTCCGGGGGCTGACTGTTGTTCTTTGCGGCTCGTGCACAGACTACGCAGTATTTATTTTTAACTCCAAAAAACAATACTTTATTAGTTTTAATGCCAATTATCGCAGCTGCGCCGGATAAGGTGGAAAAATTCTTACCATAAGATCTCTTGCTCCAACAACCGTCAACAGCAACAGATATTAATGGTGTACCATTTTTATCAACACTACCTATAGACACTGCGTACTCCGCTTCTTCCTTGACAGCTTCTGCCATGGAATGTGCTGCTGTCTTTTCCCACCAATCGCAAACCGTATTATTAATTTCATTGTACAATGAAGGTGACATGATTGGTAGGGCTACTGCGGCACTTAATGTTTTTAATTGAGATCCCACCAGATGATATGATACCAGACACAATTTGATGATTCACTTCCATGCTATCTTCTTTCTTTTCAACCAAACACACAGTAAATTTCATATTACACATACTACATTTTATGATGAGTTTTGAGTCCAGACCAACTTTTACTTCACCTATTATACTGAGGTAACTTAACTTACAATCCATTGGACCGTGGTCCCCTATGGCCTGAAGAGCTTTAAAAACAAAAGAAATATCCACTACTCTACGCCCAACTTCCACTTCATCCACCTTTCCCTCTTGACGGTTGTCAATAACTAGTTCCTGTAAAGAAAGATAATGGCTTGATTTTTATTATAAAAAATAATTCAAAAGGTATGGGCCAAATTTCTTCAAACATAGCTAAGAACTCCCTTAGAATACATCTTTGAAACACAGAACACTAGATCAAAATCTTAAACGTTTTTATCAGTCTTCGTCAATTATGAAAGTGAATAAATAAACATAATAAAAAACTGGTTGCTTGTAAAGTCGGTTTAGGACGATAATTTTATCGGATAACGTCATAATATTATTCTCCATCGCTTGTACTGCGCTCTCGCTTGACCCTAGCGTGACATAATGTGACACGTTTTTGTGCGTGTTGCCGGTGTTCATCGATTTATAAGACGTTATCACGTCATAAATTTAATAAATCCGACTATATGCATAAAAACTCAAAAGGTAAAAAGAAAACAAGTCTACGGTCTTGAATTATGTTACATAAAAATAAATAAGAACACTATTGTAATAAATCGAATTCAACAGTTGAGACCCATTGAAATCCTCACAGGCTCGAAGATATTCCTGACTAGCTAAATATTTCTTTAGAAATAGGCCCCGACTGCTAAATACGCTATATTACAATGGTGTTGTTATTTATTTTTATTACACATTTTCATTTTTTAATCTGTCGGGTTTTAACATTTTTATTGTTTATTTATTTATATTCATAACTGACGAAGACAAATATAAAAGTGCAAAAGAATTCATACAATATTATGTTCGTGATGAACAGAAATTATAAATTTCCTTTACGCTATACGTATTGGTTTTTTATGGCGTCACTTATTCTATGTCACTCGGGCTTAGAAGACAATTCTAATGATACTAAAAACATTAAAATCGGTTCAATAATTTTGAACTTATCGTGCCACAAAGATATATTACTTAGTATACATACATACATACGTACACCAGTCGCGTAAAAGATAATATTTTACAAAAAAAAATCTTGATTTTGGTAAAATACGAGATTTGAACGTGAATTTTCTTTTGAGAAAGTAATTGAGAAGTATGTGTTTGTCTCACAATGAAAATAATAAATATTGCAAAAAAAAACTGTAGGTACTGAGATTTTGTCTTCGTCCATCACTAGCTAGTTTGTTTATTTATGTAACAAGTCTACAAGAATTACGTATAACAACTTACCTCTATACAGCGCGTAGCAGTGTTGCTCGGAGTCTCGGCCTGAAGGTTTTCTTCATTTTCAGTACTGGAAATATTATTCATCAATATCCACTTTTTATTTATTTTGTAATTTTTGTACAACCCTACGCCAGGCACGGCGCGCGCGCGCCCGTGCAATTTCTGATAGGAAACATACCTACTTCCACTTCCACATATTTAGACATGATGAACATGAAAACTAATAATACTGTAACTAATAATAGTGTAAGCAAACTCATTGCTTTGAAATACATAAATATATGAAAACTAATACTATATTATGTAATAAAATTTATTATTATGAAAATTGTTCCTATAGAAATTGACTTTATTACTTATATAGATATTGAAATTACGTAATTATTACCTACTGGACATTGTAATTTTTCTTCTTAGACTGACATACCTAATTGTGTACCTATCTAATTACATGTCAAATCAATATTTACATGCTGTTGTAGGTATATGTCTGAATCAGGCGATCTAAATCATTGTACCTATTTGCTTTGTAATGTACCTACCCTGTTCAAAATGCAAATAGATTATATTATTATTACTACTAAGACATGATAAGCATACACACAAATAAAAGTAATAAAACTAGGATTTTTACTTGACACTAACAACACGTAGTCAAGTAGGCAGGTAAATAAATAAGTAGGGAGGAACTTACATTTTATTCCGAGATCTTTTGGCTTTCACGTTTTTATAATGCGTACTAAATTTTCTTTTCGCTGGCATGGCACTCAGCAAATTATCCTGCGAAAAGAGACCCTCGATTACCAATTACGTTTATGATACCTATTGCCTTTATCATGTTGAAAAATCTATGTATGTCGTGCAGAGAACTATATACCCCGCCAGTTCATATCTCGAGAAAATAAGGTGGGCAGGGCTTTGATTGTTTCAAGCCTGAATTGATACCTACTTTACAAGGTTCATAAAATGACCTACGCAACAAAGTAAATAATTTTGTATTTCTTACGATTTATATCTAGTTCCATCATGGTTTTCTTTCAGACTTTCATTATATCGGTACTTTCTATTTACTGAAAGTAAATTAGTTATAAAAATATTGTACTTACAGTTTTTCACAAAAAACACAAATTCACAACACGTAATTTTGCTGTAGCATCCGACACGCGTGGAGTCACTTTGAAATTCTATGGCGCACTGGCGATTAGTTGCGACGATCGTTCTATTGGGACGCGTTTGAATTTGCATACATTTTTCTATGGAGAATTTACGTAAAACATATCTAGATTTTAGGGCTTTAAAAGGGGAAGTCTTTGTTTGTAAAGGTACAAAAAAAGTACATGGTTATATTTATTGGCTTTTTCAGTGTTCAAAAAGTGTTTCTTTTTATCAATTTGTGTTGATTTATTGGGTTAAATCTGAAAAATACGAAGGCAGGTTTTCGAATTTTTTCTCAATTTTGTGCGTTTGTTGACGTTTATTATATAACAACTACAGGGTTTTAAGAGTTAAAATTAGCACTAACATCATTTTTGGTCTTTCATTTTAATATATACAAATTATCGTTGTTATTAATCATATGTAAATAGGTTAAATATGAAAAATCGTAACACTCTTTTCGGTGATTTTCACGATCTGGGCCCTTAAGTAAAGTTTAATCTAAAAGCTAAACGGCCGGCTCATGTAATTAAACTTTCAAGAAAAACTATAACAGATCAGATAACCTTGTTGGTTCAGGAGTTATAGGCTAATAACATGACTACGGAACCCTATTCTTTGCGTAACCCACGCACTTGGTCGGTTTTTTTTAACTAATGCCAGTGCGAGGTAAGTGAAAAGTATAACGGATTAGTGAGATTCTATTGTATTACTTAGAAATAACACTCAATTTTTATCGATATTTCGCGTATTCCATGGTGTACACAACACTATTACACCCACACATTTGCATATTGTTTTTGGGATCGCCTCTGAAATGACTTTGTGTATCTTTCCACATACTATATCTATGTTTTTTACCGATATCGTGTGTCCGTGGAAATGTGTAATGACTAATGAGTAAACTATACCTACCACAGGGACGTACATTAAGTAGTAGGATACTTTATATTATTGAAAACCGTGATGGGTACTCGGTGCGCAAGATTTATTAACTTTTTGTAAGTAATAAAGATGAAACTAAATAACGACTGAATAAGAAAAACAAAGTCTTCCAAGTCTGACGTATGCTCTTAAGTTAAACTACAATGAATGACGGTAGGCTCTCGAAGATTTTCGGGAAATATCTGCGATAAATCATTCCGCCAAGTCGAGAGAACGATGGGGTCGCTATATTCTGCAAAAACTTACACTGACATTGAACTGTGTGAGAATGTCGCACCTATTCTTTCTGAATAGACACTATTACGACGTTTGATGTTCGGCGATGAACGAAATGGATATACATCATCATCCATCGAGCCTTTTCCCAACGAATTTGGATATGACTGCCTCGGTGGCGCAGTGTATGAGACTGCCGGCCCTGAGGTCCCAGGTTCGATTCCGGGTCGAATTAAATTATTTGTGTGATCCACAAATGTTTCGGAGTATGGGTGTTTTCAATGTACAATATGTATGTATTTAGAAATGAAATGAAATGAAATTATTTATTTATTTGTATAGGTCAATAACTGCCATAGACGTTTGTATGACAACCGGGACGGTTTAACGTGCTCTTCGAGACACGGAGGTGTCTCAATCTTGAAGAAATGGTCACCCATCCTAATACCGGCCTGGCTAGTTGCTGCTTAACCTTTGCAATATGTTAACATACTCGGTTACCACTAGACCACGAGCCCATCGAGAATGAAAGTAGAAAGTACATAGCTACTAAAAAAAAAATTACACATGTTGAAGTGGAGTCGATTGTACCGATAACCGAGACCATAACCAATGGACGGTAGAAGCAACACTACTATGATAATAAGGTGCTGCGGGGTGCGTTGCCTGAGGGCGTCGGTGTAACGTGCTACGCCGACGATACCCTCGTCCCGGCGCGGGGTGCAACGTACCAGGAGGCAGCACTCAAGGTCACGACGGGTGTTGCTCAAGTCGTGGGTCGGATACGGCGGCTGGGACTGGAGGTGGCCTTGCACAAATCCGAGGTTCTGTGTTTTCACAGACCTCGGAACGGTCCACTTGAAGGTTCCAGCATAAATGTGGGGGGCGATAGCATCGGCATCAAGCCCTCGATAAAGTATCTAGGGATCGTACTTGATAGCCGATGGAACTTCGGACCACATTTCCGAAGTTTGGTCACCAAGGTGACACAGGCATCGGTCGCGCTTTCGCGACATTCGACGACATTGTTCCAATGGCGCAAGGAGGCGCCGGAGCGGGACCAAAGGCCTGCGTCTCGAGAATTCGATGACCAGTGGTCCCAACTCCGCCAGGATCTCATGGAGTCATGGAGGGTGCAACTTGAGCAACCCAAGTGGGGTACCACCATCATCGCGGCGGTGAGACCGATCATGGACGATTGGCTGCAGAGGCAGCATGGTGACCTCACGTATTGTGCGACGCAGATCGTTACCGGGCACGGATGCTTCGGTAGCTTTCTGTTTCGCATCCGTCGTGAGGTCACACCCCGGTGTCAACACTGCGAGGTTTCAGACTACGACACCGCACTCCACACGTTGGTGGAGTGCTCAGCGTGGGCGAGTCAGCGCCGGGACCTCGTAGTGGGTCTGGGCGTGGATACCCTCTCACTGGAGACCATGCCTCAGGCCATGGTCTCCAGCGGGAGTAGGTGGAACGCGGCCATGTCCTTCGGCGAGCAAGTCGTGCTCGCGAAGGAGGCGGCCGAGAGGGAGAGGGAGCGTACCCTTCCCGCCGAGTTCCGTAGTCAGCGGCGAGGCCGCCGCAGACTCATCTACGCCCAAGACCATCGACCTCCATGATCGGGGCCTGAGGACGGCGGGATCGCCACCCGTCGTCCTTACAGAAGAAGGCTAGAAGGGTTGCGTGCTGCGGGGCTTTTGCCCCATAGCACGCAACCAGATTCACTCACTGCCGCGGGATAAAACCCTACCCCAACGACGCAGGATTCTCATCCCGACCCAACCCCCGATGAGACCACAGAGGTGGTCAAAGTCCGCCGGGCGCCACTGGAAATACGTTCTGCTTGTAACCAGAGACGCCCGGCAACGGACGTTAGAGCGGCCGCGGCCCCAGGCCACTAAAAAAACGGGAACTAAAAAAACAAAAAAAATCTATGATAATAAAGATCAGTTCTAGATCAAGGCATATCACTAAGTTAGGTTAGAGTTGTAGGGTTGGGTTGGACATAAAATGATATTCTTACTTTACTTCTCGACATATGTGAATTCTATTATTGAGGAAGTTTTAATAACACCGAGCTGAGCTTACAATCCGATGTTTAACGACTCTGACATACCATAATCTCATCTAGGACAATATAAATCGTGGTTGTCGCTCCCCCCTCTTCCCTCCGCCGCTCACAGCACCCCGCCAACTCCCTTCAAATCACCTAATGCCGTTTTTACATTCTCCTCATCAAATTAAGAGTCGAGCTTCAAAGAAATATACGAGACAGCAATCTTACTAAGTACCAGTTCTTTTCGCCCCGTTTACCCGAAAAATCTTGTATTATTTTGCTAGGAATCATCTATTTCCTCCCAACAAAAGCACGCGGTAAAAAGAAACCGAATTTTCTTTTGTTGTAAAACCGTGGTGAATCTACAAAAGTCCGTTTCATTTGATGAGTTTCAATTAATTTGAGTGGAACATGCTTTACAATTTGATATAAGATCATTAAATTTTGGTTTCGCCTTCTTTTACTATCTGAGAAATAATTCGTTTTCATTTTTAATTATTATGTTATTTATTTATTTATTATTTATATTTATTTAGCTTTCATAAAGAGTCAATTGGCTTAGAACTGAACCCGAATAAATGTGAGATTTTTATATCTGAAAGCACAGATAAATTAACAACAATCTCTAAATTCAACTGTTTGGCCCCTAACATAAAAGTTTTACACAAAACTTCTCTACGCCTCCTGGGGTCCCCGATTTTAGAAGATGGCTTTACCACTTTTATCGAGGAAAAAATTCAAAATTTTGATCAGGTTATTGATAGTCTGTGTAATATCACTATTCATGTAGCTTTCACTATTCTTCGTTTTTGTCTTTCTGTACCCAAATTTAATGTTCAGGACAATTTGGGAAAAATGTAGAAATTTTGGGCAGACTAGACAACTTAATACTCAATATAATCTTTATATCAAATTTTTAATTTAAATATTAATGACCGAGGCTGGGTCCAAGCGTCTCTTTCAGTTCGCTTGGACGGGCTAGGTATTCGTAGTCACAGATTCAGTCTGCCAGCATTTCTGTCGTCGGTCCATAGCAACGAAGAATTAGTCAGGAAAATTTTGTCAAATGCACTGATTGATTCCGAGGTGCGATTCAAGACCGATGCCATTAATGCTTGGAGGATGTCTTGCCCCGACCAGTGTCGGGGCAAGATATCCTCCAAGCACCTGCCCTCACGCCTAGGCTCACAGCGACTGTGGGATTCGCCGCTCTGTAAATTGAGAATTAATACACTAATTGACACTTCTGTCAATATTTCAGAGCGTGCACGCCTACTAGCTGTTGGAGAATGGGAGTCAGGGTTATGGATCCAGGCGCTCCCATCGCCCAACATCGGTACAATGTTGGACGACACAACCTTTCGTATTGCCACTTGCCTTCGGCTGGATACACCTTGTGTATCTCAGCATCATTGCACCTGTGGAGGAGCCGTCGATAATCTGGGACACTATGGCCTTTCTTGTAGCAGAAGCGCAGGTCGTATACCTCGGCACGCTATTTTAAACGACATAATTCGTAGGGCTCTTTCCACCGCAGGTCTTCCGGCTGTACGTGAACCAAATGGTTTAGCACGAAGCGATGGAAAGAGACCGGACGGTATGTCGTTGCTACCGTGGAAGATGGGAAGGCCTTTGGTGTGGGACGCTACATGCGTTGACACCTTAGCACCTTCACACCTTCCAAGCACATCCGGATATGCCGGCGCTGCTACTGCATCGTCTGAAGGCCTCAAACGGCGTAAATATGCTAACCTAGCAGGTGATTACATATTTGAGCCGTTTGGGGTTGAGACACTCTGGGGTCATGGGGTCCGAGTGCTCGCCGCCTTTATAGAGACATTGCTAAACGCCTAATCGATGCTTCTCAGGACCAGAAGGCTGGCTATTTTCTGGCCCAAAGAATAAGTATCGCCATCCAACGTGGCAACACAGCCAACATTCTGGGAACCTTCCCAGTCGGCAATGACGAGCAAGATTTATTTAACTATATTTTGTAATGTAAATATTTTTAGTATATCATTATGTACTAGCTGTTGCCCGCAGCTCCGCCTACGTGTTATAGCTTTTTTGATCACCAGTTACTGATTTATTATGTATAGCTGTTGAGTGATATTGTATCATATAAAATATTATAGTATCTTAGCCGTGTGCAGCGCCCCTTAGTGAACTCCACTGCGGGTGACGTAACCTACGACAAACTTATTATTTGCGGTTGGTACAGTAATCGGGTCTAGGGATCGAACCGCAAAATTAAGTTTGTTTTTTATTCCGGGATAAAAAGTACAGCGTGGTGCCCAGGATATTAAAGAATAATTATACCAAGTTTCATCGTAATCGAACCGGTAGTTTTTGCGTGATACCTGAACAAACAGACAGACAGACAGGCAAAAAAAGTTTTAATCACATTTTTGGGTTTGGTGTCGGTCTAGTAACACCCCCTGCCATTTATTTTTTTGATATTTTTAATGTACAGAATTTTCACTTCTACAGATTTATTATAAGTATAGATATTGTAATTCTTATTGTAGGGTGACATGGTCAACAGTGAGCCAGTGGTACACAGTTAACCAACACTCGTTCGGTACGAATGCGACGTTGCAAAACCGTGCTACGAACTGCATTCGAATCGTTTTACGTATCCACCCGCTCTTCCCTGTCGACGGCGCGCTTCCGCCAAGAACGCACATTTCCCGCGTTATTTTACTGTTGGCGTCAAAAATACTACGAAAAAGTAAGTCCAGTTATTATTTTTCTAGAATCGTTGTATGGTCATTTTTATTATTTCTCACCAACTACACATGGAAAGTGACTATTCTTAAATATATTACATATTTTGTTACCCGTTGATATTGTTTTAATAAAAAGTTACGTGATTTCAAATGTAAAATGGCATTCCCGGTACACAGTGGCCCACAAACATAGGGTACACAGTGAACCATGGTTCACTGTGTCCGGGACTGTGTACGTATATTGTAGTACTGTATAAATTTATTTTTTACTACATATTCTAATTTAATAATTTTACTATTTTAGAATGGGTCGAACTAAACCCGAAAACAGAAAAAAGGTGGTCATGATGCAAAAGATAATTATGATGAAGGCGATACATCTTGTAAAATAATTTTATACTGATTTTATTTCTATTATGATTTTATTCTATTATTATTATTAGATATCATGTGTGTGTTCCTTGCTGACGGCTACTATGTTACAATTTCTAGATTTAGTTTCTTTAAACTGTGATTATAAGACTGATAAAAAGTTTTAAGCTTATTTTAATTATATTGTCAAGTTCCTAATTTAATTTTTAACAAGTGTTTTTTGTACTGAATTTATAATTATTATTGCTGTTAAATGCAAATAAATATATTATTGACAAAACTGACTAAAATATTTTATTGCTTTCTAACAACGTCTTATTCAAACTCTCATTAAAGAAATGTTTATAACAATGGTTCACTGTGTACGGGAGGGTAGTCGACAGTGGACCACTATGGTCCACTGTCGACTACCCTCCCGGTTCACTGTGTGCCCATGGTTGTACACAATGAACCAATCCCCGTTTTTTAAAAAAAATATAAAAACTCTTATATTATTATAAAATAAAATAAAATAAATAAATAAAATAAAATAACGTTTATTATCTTTGAAATTTTTAGAAAATTATTTAGATTCGTCAAAAGTTGGTGTGACTCTACCGAGGGTTCCAAAATGCAACGAGACTGAGAAGAGCCCTCAAGAAACTCAGTTCGGCTTTTTTCCAAAATATTTCATCTTAAATCTAATACAGAGTTATTTAGAAAGGAGCAATTCGTGTTACAACCAGGCAGCCGTGTCATCTAAGAAATCATTAATACTATAATAAGCTTTATGGCACAATTTACGTTTTATTAGTTTTTTAAATTTATTAACAGATAAATTTGCTATTTCGGTTGTCAATGTATTATACATTCGAATAAAGTTTCCCGCAAAAGAATTACTCACTTTATGAAGCCTAAATTTAGGAACAGCCAGTTTATCCTTATTTCTTAAGTTTAGATTATGATTATCACTATTTTTCACAAATTTGCTTTTGTTCTTGTGGGTATACAATAAAATTTCATAAATATACTGTGAATACACTGTAAGGATGTTAATATGCTTAAACTTATCTCTTAATGACTCCCGAGACCCCATTCCATAGATAGTCCGGACAGCCCTCTTCTGCAACACAAAGATGCATTCAATATCGGCAGCGTTACCCCACAGCAGTATGCCATATGTCATGATACTGTGGAAGTAGCTGAAGTAGACAAGACGCGCCGTTTTAATGTCTGTAAGTTGTCGGATCTTTTTGACAGCATAGGCTGCTGAACTAAGCCTGGCCGAAATTTTCCCGATATGAGGCCCCCATTGCAATTTGGAGTCTAACGTTATGCCCAGAAAGACAGTGTCATCGACTAATTCTATTATATCATCCCTAACCTTAACACTGGTTTTAACAAGTCTTACATTAGGTAAGGTGAATCTTACACATTTAGTTTTATTTTCATTTAATAATAAATTATTAGCACACTATCTACTATCCTAGAGAGGGTAATGTTTACATCGTCAAGTTCGCGCTGTCCACGTTTAACTTTAAATATTAAAGAAGTGTCATCAGCAAACAAAACTACCTCGTGCTCGCCTCTTATGAGGTGAGGGAGATCATTAATATATACTAGAAAAAGAAAAGGTCCCAAAATTGAACCCTGCGGTACCCCCATTGCTACAGGAGAACCAGGTGACTGTTTACCATTGATCACTACTTTCTGGACCATATCACTTAAGTAAGAATTGACGAAATTCAAGGCCGTCCCCCGGATTCCGTAATGATCAAGTTTCTTAATTAAAGTCTGGTGTTGAACGCAATCGAAGGCCTTAGATAAGTCACAGAATACACCATAAGCATCATATGACTCATCCCAGGCCCTGTATTTACACTCTAATAATTTAATTCATCAGTGGTGGACCGACCACGAGTGAAACAGAATTGTTTTGTATGTAAAAGTTTATTAACGTTAAAGTGATTTTGCATTTGATTAAGCATAATTTTTTCAAAAATTTTACTAAATGGTAGTACAGAAATGGGACGGAAATTGGACGGATCTGAAGTACTACCCGATTTAAACAGTGGAATTAATTTACTAGATTTCATTTAATCAGGGAACACACAACTATCAACACAATTATTAAATATTATTACTAGTTCAGGAGCAACCATTTCAATAAAAGAATTTACTAAATACACAGAGATGCCCCAGAGGTCAGCTGTTTTCTTGATATTTAAAGATTTAAAAGTTTTTAAGATGGTGTTTATAAAACAATGGTAAGTAACAACTTTTTAAGAAAAAACTTAGAACTAGAGAGAACAACTGTTCTCTCTGAGACAGTCTTGATAATGCCTCGTTTAGAGGCGAAACAATTGTCGACGTTTTGTTGTCCTTTTGATTCTGCGAAAAATTAATGCTATTAATTAATGCTAAAAAGTTTTTTCTTAAAAAATTTTTACTTACCATTGTTTTGTCATGGATTTTCGCCAAGTAACGCCTGTTTCTATCCAATGGTGTTTATGTTAACTTTACTGAATTTAAATATAACGTTACAACAAGGAACGTTTGCTTTTAACAAAGATTCTGCAATGGGGGTTGAAGAGCCTAGGGTTTTTGTCAAATCTACAGGAATTCGGGAGAAAAAATTTTCAAATTCATTAGCAACCTCGAAGTCTGATGTTGTTATTTTACCATTTATATTAAGTTTAAAATTATTATCATTTAATTTTTGTTTAAATTTATTGACCTCTTTCCGCCTTTATAATTTTCCAAGTAGATTTAACTTTGTCTGCACTATTGAGAATTTTATCACTTATATATTTTGATTTAGCTGCTAAACAATATGCTTTAAACTTTTTTGAATAAGTTTTAACATAATCTAGAAATTCAACTGATCTATTAAGCTGTCTTTCTGAGTATAGTTCATAAAGTTTTTGTCTACTTTTGTGTATACCCTCAGTGGCCCATTCACTGAAAGTAGGACTATCACTAATCATGACCTCCTTAGACTTGAATATGGAGTTGAACTCGTAGTAAAAAGAATCAAAAAATAATTTATACATTACATTAGCATCTAAGGCAGTGTCTAAGAATGGAATTTTATTGCAAAATCCAACCCTCATACGTTCCAAGCGGTCACCAGTTATTGGTCTACATAATATTTTATGTTTTATAACTTTTTCTTTAGTGATTTTAAAAGATGCTATTTGCCCACAATGGTCTGAATCTAGCTTTTTTAAAATACTTTTACTTTCTGGCAACATATCGCTGTATATATTATCCAGGCAAGTGGCTATTGTAGCACAATATCTAGTAGGCTCCAAAAATAAGTTTGTAAGATTGTGTGATTTAAATAAATTTAAAATATTATAACTCATAGGCGTATTAACAAGTAAATCGACATTAAAATCACCACAAACTATTAGGTACTTATTAGTTTTTCCAAGTTTACATAGAACTTTGTCAATAAGTTCCTCAAATTCGCAAAAAGGCGAGGTTCCAGGTTTATACACGCATACTACTATGAATTGCTCCATTTCCACGCAAGACAGTTCGACTTTACACTCTAGAGAAAGAGACACAATATCTTTCCGTTCTTTAAATTTAAGTTTTTTATTTAATAAAATCAAAGATCCCCCCCGTACTGTGGTCACCCTGCAGAATGCACTACCAACCCGGTGATTACTGAAATTGAACATGAGCTCATTCGACTTACGCATATGTTCTGTAATACAAAAAATATCGATATTATCTGAATTCATTAACAGTTCCAACTTTAACTCTTTGCCATGTGTTAAACAACCAATATTTTGATGCCCTATGTTGATATAATTTACATTTTTTGATTTGGTTTGATTTGGAGGGCATTTTTTAACATAATTAATATTTGTAACTAAATTTAATTCAATTAATTGACTATGTCTGCTAAAGGGTAATATTGCCTCTGTTGTCGTAGAACTTAATTTAAATTACTTGGAACAGATTCCAAAGTCTTAACACTAAATCTACATTGCTCAATAGAAGCAGTTTTGTCAGCCAAGTTCTTGGCTGAAGTGTAAAAATAATTGAATAGCAAACTAGCTATTTGTCTCTTATAATGCTTTGGTAGAAAATACCTACCTTTGTTTACATAAACAATATGTTTGTTATCGTTAAACTTACTGTCAGAAGTTGACAAATTGTATTTATATACAGTTCTCTTAAAAACAGAATTAAAGTCAATTACATGGAATTTATTATTATATTGGCTAGTTAAATTGAGTTGTAAATTTATCTTATATCTAAGAGAATTTTCCACGTCTGGCACACCTTTTATATATGGTAATGTAAACATTACTACATGTTCAACATTTAAGTTTTGCATTTTGTCAAAGTATAGGGATAGTTCATTTTTGTTAATTTTACCCCTGTTTGAGCAGAAAATAATTATTTTACTGTTTGAGTCAAAATTATATTCTAATATCTTTTGCATAATTTCATTTAAAGATGCACCTGGATAACAGTTATTAATAATTGAATAACAATTTGAATTACATTGTTGTATCAGAAAAGAACCAAAATCAGTTCCAATATCATCACTAAATAAAATTAGTTTAGTATAACCAGTATGACTATTACTTTTTACACTGTCACACAATTCATACACTAATGAAGTAGAAGCCTGGTGCTCCAAAGATTGAGGAGGACTTGTGCAGTTGATGTTACACGAGTGGTTATTTATAAAGGTATTAAGGCGCTCAGTATTATAATTAGATGTTTTGAGTACCTTATCTATACTTGATGAACACTTATTAAAGTCTTTTAGAGACCATTCATATTTCTTAGTTACATACTCTAACTCAAATTGCAAATTTTTTATTTGTGACTCTAAGCGTTGTGTGTCAGTGTAATATTTTAAATGACTTTGTTTAAGTTTTGTTATGTTTTTTTTAAACTAGAGTTAACATGTTTACACTTTTTGATTAAGATTCTATGATATTTTAATTGTTTCTTTGATTTTAAAATGAATTTCTTTATTCTTAGGTATTTTTTTAGTTTATTCCTGCTGCAAAAATAAACTGGCTTGTCCAGTTGGTATGAACTGTCATTGGTAAGATCTATAGTAGACAAGTCCAGGTTTGGAACTGTTGCAGAAGGAACAAACTGCGGAGTACCACTCATTAGCTCGTTATAAAGGTTATCCGTTTGTTGGACTACGACTTGCTCGGCAGCTGACTCCAGCTGTAAGATGCGCCCCTGGGCATCCCGTAGCTCCTGTTCCAGCAAGGTAGTCCTCCTCAAGGTCCCTTCATACTCGTCACTGCACTCTTGAAACCTATCTACTATTGATTGAAGGTGGTTCCGCTGCATTACAATTTCATCATAACTAATATGAAGCCTAGCTAGTTCAGATTTTAGTTTTTTACTATCGTCTAAAGCACCTATCAACAAGTTTTCATTTTCTTCTCTTTCTTTTTCTAATTGTAAACAGAGCTCTGTTTTAGATTTAAGTTCCTGCAACACCAGCTGAAGTTTGGGCTCCTCCTGCTGGCGGGATAAGGCTCTACGGCTACGGGTATTCATATTCTCGACAAATAAGTGCAATTAAACGCAATTTAGAAAATACAAGTCGGTAGTTCGAGGTTATGTTAGGTACCGGTAAATTAAAATCAAAACTTTTCTGTACTTACGAAAATAGATCGCCTGTTTTCAATGTTAAGTATATGAATAAACACGTATAATAAAATAATTTTACCTATTATAGGAGAAACATTATGTGTATGTATTTACGTGAAATAACATTGAACAATACGGTCAGCTGATTCGTCACTTTTTAGCTTATTTTTACACTAATATACACAAAATTCTTTGAAATGATTATTTTTGCACTACTATTGTGATGATATTGGAGTTATCTGATGTAATTTGTATTTATTTCACTAATAAATTTATAGGAGCTAAAATTTTACGACTGTTCAATAGTGTTGCCAGACGCAGAAAACTTAATAGGCTTAGAGTCCAAATTTGTATACAAAACAAACATATAATGTATTTCCTCTCCTCTAATCAAAATAATTCTTTAATAAAGCTATGTAAGGTGGATTTTTGAGTGTTCAAACTTTTACTGGTTCATTGTTGACCATGTCACCCTAAATAAAAACTCTTAAAATCATTATAATAACTTGTAAGGTCTTCTGTTAAATTAAAAATAACCATAATAATCGTATTGCCGTAGAAACATAGGAAATGCCTACCTAATCTGAATACCTTTTGGGCCAAAGTACAATAATTATTGCCCTGTCCATTTTATTCGTTTCAAACAATAACAGGTTTAGGTTGTGATAAATTGAAGGTCAACGTTCTTTTTATTTGACGCGACCTGTATTGGCCTTTGCCCCATAGCACGCAACCAGATTCACTCACTGACGCGGGATAAAACTCTACCCCAAAGATGCGGGATTCTTATCCCGACCAAACCCCCGCAGAGACCACAGAGGTGGTCAAAGTCCACTGGGCGCCACTGGAAATACCATCTGCTTGTAACCAGAGACACCCTGCAACGGACGTTAGAGCGGCCGGAGTAAAAAAAAAAGAAATACGGGTTTAGACACAGATCTTGTAATTTATAGAAGAGTAAACCAACTGCATGTTATTCATGACGTCTTTAGTAAATACAATTAGTAAAGTAATAGCATGTGTACTTTATTCAGGGTTTAATCGCCTATTGACATTCCTTAGAGGCTTCTTAAACCTAGCGCAATGATTATAAATCACTTATCGAAACATAGCTACAAGTTCAAGTCGTAATATTGGAAAAGTTTCAGCGGATTCCCACAATCTGTAAATGTCTGTGGAGATATCAGTCACAAGCTGTTTGCTTAACGACCACTCTTTGGAACACTTAAGAAACTATTGAGTGTAATGAATGAGTTAAGTGTAATGAAAGTAAAACGTTGACTGTAAATTGTGAGTAAAGATCAAAGACCATACAAACCACCAAATTATAAGGGTACGAATAAAGCACTGTTCACATTTATCTGACAGATCGCATCGGATATAACTCTTATTGGTGGATTAACAAATCAGCCAATGAAAGTCCGCTCAATTGCTAAACTATCTTTTTTTTTATTCCGCGGCCACAGGCCGGTCTCACGTCCGTTGCCGGGCGTCTCTGGTTCGCACACAGAAGGTATTTCCAGTGGCGCCCGGCTGCAAAACTATCTTTGGTAGATACAGGAATTGGCCAATGAGAGTTCTGTTCTAGTTTGCTATAACAGCTACATTTCGTCATAAGCTGTTCGTCCCACGTAATAGAGAACGAGCTTATTGCCGTTGCCGGGTACTTTGGGGCCTGACAGTGCACCGCGTGCCGGTGAAGATGACTTACGGCCGGTGTCTGAATGGAGAATTTGAAGTTATGTGGATACTCAGTGGATACTCAACTTCAAATTCTCAATTCAGAAACCGGCCGTTAGCACCTTAATAGACTACCTATATAATAGCTAGGAAAAGTCCCAATCTTCACCTCCTTTAAGATATTACCCGAGTCTTCGAATAGTAAGACAGACCAAGATACTTATGTCGGTCACGTGCGAGACCCAAATGAACAAAATTTTCAAAAGGCCATGCAAGCGAGGTAAACTGCGTCACCGCGCTAGTTTTACATTTAATAAAAATAAATATTAAATAGGTAATATTTTATACCGATGTAAATTTGTTATGAAATAAATTATATTTAACTTATAATAATTTTAAATTGTGAAATTTCAAACCGTAGTTGCGACGCACTGAACTGTATTAACTAGTATTAACAGTCCGTTATTTGCTATGACTATTTGCATATACATATAATATGGCGACTATCTTTGCTGGCTTTTATTTTCCCATGTAAACAATACGATACTAAACGGATTATTGCTTGTTGCGCAATTTAAGAGAGTCTATGAGATATACTATAACATTTTTTACATTTATGTAGGTACCTTGCAATTGTCACTTTTTAATTGCAGTTAAACCATAGAATAGGGAATACGTAGTTAAACGTGCATTTTACTTTGGGTATATGGGTACATTTGTTCTCTATGATATACCACCGTTACATTTTTATTATTGCGAAAAATAACAGTACAAAAGAAAGAAAGAAGAAAGAAAGAAAGATTTGATTATTCCACAAAACAAACACTTACACAGGTTACAAAGCAAGAAAAATACAAAAACTAAAAAATAAAAATTGGACCAATTTTTACTTACAAATACTAACATGGAATAAACGGCCGTCCTTCAGCGTAATGCTGTCTGCGTGGTGGTGCAAGTCAGACAGCCCTGGTTTTCAGGGACGGCCGGATAGTTAACATAAATATATCGAAATGAAACGTCACGTGAACACAAATAAACAAAGAGAAAGAAAACAAAAGAGAAAAAGAAATACAATCATAATGAGAACATTTAAAATCACGGGCACGATGCGTATCATTATGCCCATAACTTATAAATATTATGGTACATCCATGCCAACATAACAAATGCGTTCTATCTATATAATATTATTACTACATATTATAAAGAGGAAAGATTTGTATTTTTGTGTGTATGTTTGTAATTAATAAACTCAAAAACTACTGTGCCGATTTCAAAAATTCTTTCACCATTGGAAAGCTACATTCACCCTGAGTAATATAGGCTTTTTATCCCGGTAATGTGTTCCCACGGGAACCGGGTACGAGTAAACTAAATCACGCGGGCGGAGCTGCGGCGATCAGCTATAGTTACTTATAACGCGGAGTGGCAACATTCGCCCTTCCTTTCGTAAGCATGTTTTTATCTCCTAAGGGATAGTCAGAGGCGCTTCTTACATCCACATTTCGCCAGTCACTTTTGTAACTCCCACGCAGTCTTACGTTCCGTTTCCAAGAAATTTGGGTATATTTACCAGAACCTTGTTCGTCTGCCAGCAGGTGTATCGCTTGCAGATGATCCCTTTTAGCTCGAAAACCGAAAATAAGCTAAAAAAATATGTTTTTCAGCAATCGTATAAATCTACGAGGTAAACGAGTAAATATTTTACCTGCATATACCGAGTTCATTAAGCTTATTAAAACGTTGAGGACACAAGCAAGCAGTCTGAAAACTTCGCAAGTCCTTTATATGCAAAGCGCGAACAATTAAGTTAAAATGAAAACAAAGTACGAGTACGTTCCCTCGTAGTCTACATAATAAACGAAAACTTGCAAAATAATGAGCTACAATGTAAAAGAAGGAATAGGTTGATGGTTAAATTGTTAAGCACTCTGGACTAATCTTTGATTATTAAATGGCCAAAGCGCTCAATAGGCTGCGTTCCGTATCCAGGTTGCCAGATCGTAAGGTAATTTGTCCAGATGATACATTAACTCTAGCGAGAGTCAGGGATTATGTGGCTTGTCACCATGAGCCATGAGACACAACATGATGTCGTGTCCGGGTTGTCCAAAGTCGTGTACCTATGCACGGCCAAATTGAAGCCGCACTAGGTCAAGATAATATAAGAACAAAATATTATAGTGTTGTTCATCAACACCAAACGAAGAAAAAGGTATCTAATAGTCTAATAGTATCATTGATACTATGGGGATTTTGTGTGTGTGTGATGCTAGTATCACTATCACTACATATTACAAAACAAAGTCGCCCGTTCCGTATGTATGCTCAGATCTTTAAAACTACGCAACGGATTTGATGAGGTTCACCAATGGATAGAGTGGTTCTCGAGGAAGGTTTATGTGTATATAAGGGGTCCATATTGGCTCACATAAAATTTTTAATCCTATTATTTTTCTTACTACCAATTTGTGTTCATAATCATCACTCTTCATAATTTTATTTTTCATACTTTTTTTATTCATACATTTTTAATACTATCATCGGAACTCATAACAGTAACCCAAGAACCAGTTTAAATCCATAATTTTTTTTTCAGATCTTTTTTCTTCATAACATTCTATTATCATATTGCTTTAATTTATAATGTTGTTACTACGAACATAATTCAACTCATAACGTCGTTGTTCAGAATAGCTTACTTTATAACAGATAATTATCTGACGCTACGCTGGCCGCTGCCGCGGCACGCTCGCTTCGCTCGCTCGGCTCGCGCGTTGTTGTGGTCACAGTTCTAACCTAACCTAACCTACTTGTCTGGTACCATCTCGTTTCTGGTAGCAATAATTATCTGGCGCTTCGCCGGCCGCTGCCGCGGCACGCTCGCTTCGCTCGCTCGGCTCGCGCGTTGTTGTGGTCACAGTTCGGACCTAACCTAACCTACTTGTGTGGTAGCATCTCGTTTCTGGTAGCAATTTGATTTTCACTGGAATATAGACATCATAATATGGAGGAAAAAACTTATGATTAAGAAATTTATCAAAACAAATATTAGAATAAAATACATTTATGAATATTATAGTTATTTATTCGAATGATAATGAGTTTCGATCATTAGTATAAACAAATATATTAAAACAAATATTAGTAAAAACTAAGTGTATAATTTGTGATATTATGAATTTAAATGATTATAAAACAATGGAGAATATGATGTTTAATTTTTCGTGTTTAAGTTATAATGATTTCGCTAAATAGAAGACATTATGACGTCGACATATTTATATGTTTCACCTACTCACGAGGCATTATCACGTTGAGACAGTCTTGATAATGCCTCGTGAGTTAAATGATTGTTTTTTAATATTTAGTTTTAATATTTAGTTTTAATTTTTTTTATGAATAACGATCATTATAATTTTAAATGGTATGAGAAACATTTTCGGAACTCCGATGATAGGAGTTGAAAAGTTATGTAAGACAATACGCACCCGTATATAATATGTCAAGCGAGCGAAGCGGCCGGCGTCCGCTAGTTCGTTATAAAAATGCATGTTAACTGTATTAATAATTTTTATAATAATGAATTAGTTTAGATTTCGCCACATTTTTAAGCATATACAATGAAGTATGTAATGATATTACTTATATATTATTATATCATTGCAATGAAGTAATTAAAAAATTACAAGTTACGAATATTTTTACCACATCATTTGACTTCATTAAGCATACAAGTAGGTACTGGCACTTCTAAATCGTTTCCAAAGTTCAAATTAGGTAGACAATACCTCAGATTCCAAGGGCGAATAGTTTAGTGAACTTTAATACTATTTTATCTGTGCTCCTACACAGAACGAAGTCACGTTGACATAATATCTCTTGTATTTGAAACGTACTAATTGGAAGTCTGAAAGTACTCGATGAATTGAACCCGCGTCTGTCTATCCGTCATTGGCAGAATCTGGCACAAAGGACTTTATTATTTTCGACTGTCTATCAATTATTCAAAAGTTCGTGATTTACCATTGAGATCATGATGACTTTTTACGGCCAAGAGAGCATACAAGATGTAAATTGTTGAACACTTTTTGAGTGATTAAGAAAACAAAAGATAAACGACAGACCAGTAAGCTTTCTAGGAAAACGGCGCTTACCCGAGGCGACCGGCAATATACGAAGGGGTGGCCGCGGCCCTTGGGAATAAAAAAAATAATTAAAACGGCGCCGCAACTCAACACAGAATCGACCAACGATATCACGGATTTAATGGCATGACCTAACTTACGTTTCATAATCATAGCTATGGTAATTAAAAAAAATTGATTTCAAATTCGGAATGTGACCAAATAATTGTTGGAATGGGAACAAATTGAAATGGGAATACATGGAAAACACCACAGAATTTTCAAAATCTGTTCACCTTTTGCAAAATTATGAGTTAACAAACATAAAAAAATCATACCGTGGAAATGAGAACCTCCTCCTTTTGAAGTATTGCAAGTATTGTATGTTAAAAACGGATTACAATCTCATAGAATTTAGTATGGTGGTCGAGCACTACGTAAAAGCCACAAACATTTTTGGACAAAACAAAAACGTAAAGGTTCACAATGTACATTTTCTACCGCGCTGGAGGTTTACTCGTGACAAGCATAATTTCATGACCTGACCAGTAAAATTATGCAAACAATTTACACAGTGACCCTATCTCAGTAATTGCCTCTGCATTTTACAGTACCTAACGAGTAAATGTATGTTACATTGTCCAAAACATTGTTGTCTCTTCACAAATGGTTATATAGTTAACTGAAACATTTTCTGTTTTGTACGTTTTCAAGCTTAAATTTCTTAGTTTCACTTAAATGTAGTACCTACTTACTTATGTTCGAACTTATCCAATTAAGAAACGAATAGGATTGGGAATTCGATTCGAAGTTTATAACAGGTTTTATTAGAACTCATTTATTGGTCTGATAGTCAGCGAACATCAAAGGATACTAAAGAAAAGTATTTACCTAAAATCCGCGATTAACTTGAACCGTTTACACAGCGCGAACTATATAAGCTTTGAAAAAAAAAAATCCATTTTCGCAAAGGAATTATTGCTACTGTGGTTTTATTCGTCACGGGCGTGGCGTTATAATGCCTATAGCATCATCATCATCCACGGAGCCTCTTCCAAACTCAGTTGGGATCTTTCCAGTATAACTGCGACGTCATGATATAACCTTAACCAACCATGGGTGATACGAGTATCAAAGTTCTGTAATTAGACCAGTCGAATTTTTGGTTTAGGGCTCCAAATACCCGTAACGACTGCCATAGATGTTCGTATGACAACTTGGACCGACGCGCGACGGCTTAACGTGCTCTCCGAGGCACGAATACGTCATAAAACCTGTAGCATATCTCAATAAATAGGTTATTCAACATTAAAAGAAGTTTTCAGATGTACCTAAGATTAATTGAGTAAGTAAGTACTAGTATGTAATATCGGGTGTGGTGGTGTTCATTCCAAACTTTGTTCAAATACAAACTACGTAGCCTTACCAAGTGTAATTGGCTGTAGTACCTGCTTTACTCTTATGTACTCGTAAAATACAACATCCTTATGAAAGTCAAGTCGCTATTTGTATGTTAATAAACCGCTTATTAACGGTGTATCGGAAAAGGGGGAAAGTCATTTATGTTATGCAAACAAGTGGGGGTGAGAAAGGCGATTATGCGCAACGATGTTGACGATGCAAACATAGGGCGGCTTCAATCTATTGGGGTAAATACGTGCTCGTAAATGTGGATATGATGGAGAACTTTCCTTTATGCAATGATTGTGGTAAACAAACAAAAAATATATAAATGCCATCGACGTAATGTGTGTACACTGTACGACAAGGTATCATTTTGGCCTATTTAACTAGTTGTATATTTTTGGCCATTGTTGATTAAGGTATAGGTACTAAGGTAAGCCACGACTATTCCTAGAAAAAAATCATGTAGGTAGTCCATGTAATAAACTTTGAAGGAAAACTATAACGGATGGTATAACTCTTTTAGTTCAGAAGTTATAGAGGCTTTTATGGGTAACTACAGAACCCTATCTTATGCGTGGCTCGACACGCACTTGGCTGTTTTTTTTTATTTTTCAAAAATTCTTTTATTTATGCTTAGGGGCCCTGTCGCATCGACAAACGCGATACTAATACTAACAGACGAACAGACTTGCATTATATCCAAGATATCCGGAAACGGCAATATGTTCGCCTCCTATGTCGTGGGACCAAAAAAGTGACTGGCAAAATTTGGGCGTATTAAACGCCTTTATCATCTACCTCGTTGGGGATAAAGGCGTGATTTGTGTGCGTTCTTTCATTTTATAATGATTCACACAATATTATAATAATAATATAATAGTTTGTTTATTTGCAATCCACAAACTTAAACTAAAACATTTGAACAATTGTAGATGGCATAGACAATAATCCTACTAATATTATAAACGCGAAAGTTTGTGAGTATGTAAGTATGTATGTATGGATGGATGGATGTTTGTTACTCTTTCACGTAAAAACTACTCAATGGATTTTAATGAAACTTTACAATAATATAGCTTATACATCAGAATAACACATAGGCTACAATTTATAAAGATATTGTGTGAATTGTTCAAAATATGATGCGGCGCGACGGAAACGGGAAAAAATCCAAATTACCACGCGAATGAAGTCGCGGGTGACCACTAGTATACAATAGTTTAGAGTGTGGATGGCTGGTGCCTGTGGTAGGTAACGAGACCTGAATTACAGGTCACCAGCGCCCCACTGACATAGATGTAGAAAACTGACCACAATCAGGCCATGTAGCAACAACATCGTACATTACACAAAATAATGATAGTTTTGTAGATATTTTTGTAAGTACAATAAATGAAAGAACGCACGAACGAACCGTAAGGTTAAGTGGTTGAATTCATATTTTACCACAATTCTATAGCCGAATTACGAGTATATCGTAAAAGTATGATGTTTTCCGATATGTTTGACATCGTTTGCAAGATGTCTTAAATTATTCCGAATGGGTTTCGCGAATAAGTGTAGCCGCAGGCTGTTCTTACCAAAATTAAACAACGTTGGCATTCAAAGATTAAAGGTGCTTTAATTCCTAAGAGAGGTTTCCATACCCAAGCAAAGATTATAAATTGCTTATCAACGAATTCCTTAAAGTTTGTGTAGCAATATTGGAAAAGTTTCAGAGTATTTTCGCAATATGTAAAATCTTTGAGGAAATAGCAGTCCCAAGTGATTCCCTTCGCGCTGATGCCACTTCTGATCTCTCTATTTATTCTACTTTTGATTAATATTTTGGTTAAATGTAAAAGTTTTTATGCTTGTTCGTTTGTTTATTTGTTGCTCTAACAAACTCTCAAATATCACGTTTACCTGGGTAGCTGATAACCTGGAAGGAGACTTTGAATTTGAAACAAATTGAGTAGTACCTATCCTATGTTTTCTAAATTGAATAGTATCCCATTCAATTCGGAAATAAGATCAAACAGAAATGACAATGGATATTCAATTTGGCAATAAGTTCCCATGGGAAACAACATGGGCGTCCGCCTGTTTACAAAATAAAATATACTGATAAGCACTTTTAAATTTGCCAGAGCCTGGTACATTGATAGACAGGTGTACAAATGATGGCGAGACTGGAGTGCTGGCAATGATTGGGCCTCTGATATCTTTATGGAACCAGCCCTGATTAGTAGGAAACTAATGTTACAATTTATGACCCAAGGCGGATACCTACGGCATTTCTTCTAATACAACAAGAATGACATTGTTAGTTGAGAAGTACTGGAACAGTAATTATTAGGATCAGTTACACGAAGTACGAGTACACAGAGTAGGTATCTACATTTTATCATCGCGATAAATATAGAGGTTTGCAGAAGCACATTCATGATAAGCGTAATTAAATGACCTGAGAAAACCAGTGAAATTGCGCAAACAATTTACCCAGAGGCAACGCAGTTCGATCTCGGAAATTGCTTTGACATGCAAAGACTAATACGTATATACGAGTAATATTACTCACGACTCTGGCAGAACTAACTTCGCTAATATAGTTTGTGATACCAAAAATAATGTCAATATTTTGTATATGAATATTTTATATAATCGTACTAATTTTATTAACTTCACTTTTTAAAATTAATATATCATTGCCAACCTCGGAACCTCGAAAATTAATACAAGTGCCTACTTAGTAATAAAATGGAGGACTTTTCTACCAGTCAAGCTTGAGTGGAGTCAATAGATAAAGTTCATGTTCACAATACATGTCAAATTTAATGACAAGAAACTTGTCTTGTCTAATAAGGATGATAAGAGTGCTAAAGGGTTACACCGAGACGTACAGCAAAGGACGTTAGTGCAGAAATTGAAAAAAAAAACTGTTACTATCAACATTTTTGTGGTTCAAGTTATCCTCGCCTACATGCATGGCACCTGCTGACAAACGGACCAGGCTTCTGCGAATATACCCAAAGGGTCAAAAGTCTCAATAGTCTCGCCTACTCTTACGTGGGAGTGACTGAGGAAATGTTAGTGTCATAAACACCTCTGTGTACCTATCAATTCGAAACGTGTGAAAATTAAGTACTAGTCATCAGTTTTCGAGAACTTCCACAGTTTTTTAACGAACTTAGTTCAAACGCTAACCACGTAGTTTTTCCAAGTATAATAATTAGTTTCAGTACTTTCTAGAGAAATCTAGTTTAATCTGTACAATATAATCCTCATGAATGACGTATATCCTAGATTTAATTCCTACCTATTAATTTCTAGAGTTAATTATAAGTAACTAGGGGACGCCTACGGCTTCGCCCGCTTGTCAAATTAAATAGGTTTTGAAATCCGTCCTCGAGAACCACTCTATCCATTGGTAAAAACCGCATAAAAATTCGTTGCGTAGTTTTGAAGATCTAAGCATACATAGGGAAACGAAGCGACTTTGTTTAACATACTATGTTATGGCAACTTACATACTATTCCCTACTACTAGATCTAATGATGAGAAATTTGCAGATTACGGTGGATACTAGAAATTTTGGGGGCTTTACAGAATGAATTTTTGATAAGGGCTTGGATGGCCAAATCCTAAACTATAAGGAATAGCGAAAAATGCTCAAAGGAGTCACGAGCCCGATTTTGATGAAACTTAAAACCTCATAATTAGATTTTTGGAAAACAAAAAATTTTAGCTGGGAATCGAACCCGTTGATTTTGTATCTCGCGTATGGAATTAGTAAGTAGTACCGTAATCTCGCGTTTAATACACTATAAGAAACAGGCTGGCAAGTACATGTCTGTCTTTTATCACACTGGGTGGAGGCGGTGGTAGCGCGCGCGCCTCTGCCCAGTGTGATAAGAGACTAAGAGACAGACAAGAAATATGAATTTTATTAAAATTCTAAATTTTCCTTAAATTTGTCGTATATCATTACTTCCCAGAATTTGATCCTTAACAGCAACACTATCATTTTCATTTATACTGGTGTAATAATAAAGGGTGTGATTATTTTTCTTAATCAATGGGTTCGATTCCCAGCTAGGATTATAGGTTTTAAAAAAATCTAATGATGAGGTTTTAAGTTTCATCAAAATCGGGCTCGTGACTCCTTTGAGCATTTTTCGCTATTCCTTATAGATCCGGATTTGGCCATACAAGCCCACTTAAAAAATTCACTCTGTATAATGTTTGTTAAAAGGTACCATTTTATTATTTTTTATTAATTATTATTATTGTTTATTACAACTTGTACTGTTGTACACTTGACAGATGTTAGGTTGATGTTGTTGGAGTGCAGAAGTAAAAGATCTAGAGTTGTAGACAATCACTGAACTAGTTTATTGCATTAGTACGTAGTTAATTACAGTAATTCACAACTGACCTTTCTTTCCCGGTGGTAGTCATCTCACCACGGTTCGGATCACATTAGTATTATATTGGTATAATAAGTAAAATGACTGACTAATTATTATTATATTTTATTTCAACTATAAATTGACTAGAAGTAATTTTAGTAGTTACTCGAGCGCGTCAGATAAGCATACTGTAGGCTCATCATGATGTCCCCAACCACATTGATCAAAAATCTGATGAATATGTTCGTGGGTATCGTTTGACCATCCAAATTCGAGATTGCAAATCGTACAATTATTTGACCCGACCCGGGGATGGAACCCAAGATCTCTGGAGTAGTCTCACGCAGGTCGTAGGTACGTTCAACAAATTACGCCACCGAGAAAGTCAAATTCTATCTTAATCTGTCATACATACTTTAAAATATATACTTACAACACTGTTTAGTTTTTACAATTTTTCATTAATTCACTACACATTTACTAGTCTAGACAAAGTATTCTACTTAGTGAAGACTTCAGTTTACCTAGCTGATATAAGTAACAGCGATTTCCATTATCCCCTTTTACTAAACTGACGTGAGATTACCAAGAGCGCGTATTCCGATGTGCGTATGGTAATGTAAGCACTCCACGAAATTGAATGAGCACGCCTCAATCATAACGGAAGTACCTATATGTACCATAAAGACTAAATGCTTCAAAGGTTTTACACGTTCATTTTCTACGGTTATCTGTAGAACGCTACAGCTTGGTAACAGTGAATGGGCTGCGGTAATAGCAAATTATACTTTAAATAGGTATTGAGCCACGGAATGTGTTTTGATAAAATCAGCGGCAGAAAATTTTACATGAACAATCATATAAAAATTATATGAGAAGAACGAGCACAATTTGCTGATAGATACTATTAGATGGCTTATTATTATTTTTATGTTGTAGTATTACAATTCCTTATACATTTCAACCATAACTTTGCCAGTCGGCGACGAGGCGGAGGAGTTCTTTGACGCTTGTATACTGTCATGTGCATAATTACTTACTATTTGTAATTATTTCATTCTTTTTATATCTTGTTTGTTTACATACCTTTGAGTGACATGATATGTCACTCAAAGGTATGTAAACTTATCTAAGAGTTAAAGAAATGGCAGTCTATTTAGAGAATTATAGAAAACTAGCAACCCTTAACGCTTAACCCTTAACCCTTAACCCTTAACAGGGAGTCCATGACCCGCTCCAGCTGCTGCGCTGGAGACTCTGGGTCAGTGGGGGCGCCCTAGGTCGGAGTTTCTCCCTAACCTGTAGGTACGGGCGCCCCCATGGGTTCTGCTGCAGGGTCTCCAGGAGATCCTCGCGGGCCGCCGTCTTGGCCCGCTTTATTGTCTCCTGGAGATTACCTTTAGCCTCCCTGTAAGCAGGCGGAGCTTTATCAGGATAAAGCTCCGCCTCTCGGGTTGCCGCGTCGTCTGGGCGGCGATGCTTCCGGCGAAATCTGGTGTACTGGCGGCGGGCGGAGATGCATGCTGCGTGCAGCTGTGCAATCTCCGGCGACCACCAGTACCCCTGCTTCCTTGCCGGTCTGGGTGTAACCCTAGGCATCGCCGCATCACAGATTTCCGACATGGCTCTCCTGAACCACTCCGCCTCGGCATCCACATCGGCAGGCCGGTCCGGTGCCGGAATCCAGGCCTGCACGATGGATGCCTCCAGGAGAGCCTCCCGATCCAGATGGTGAATTTTCAACCGGCTGTGGGAGGTCAGGTGGGACGACGACATCGAACCGGATGTACCGATGATCCGAGTGCGTCTCCTCACCCTCCTCCACGTGCCAGCCAGTAATACGGGCGGCGAGGGCAGAAGTCGCGAACGATACGTCCACGACCGAGCTGGTCCCCCGCCGCCAGAAGGTGGCGACATTCCCCCGGTTGAGGACCTGCAGACCACGCGTTCTGGTCCAGTCCTCAAGAAGCCTCGCCTTGTCCCTGGTTTCCCGGGAGACCCACGCCACAATCCAGGCGTTGAAGTCTCCCAGGAGCAGGACAGGGCGAGGACGGCACGCACCGAAGACGACGTCGAGCTCAGTGATCCATAGCTCAAACTCGTCCAGTGTCGGCGAGATGTAGGTGGCCACGACTGCCAATCCATCATAGTCCGCCGCAACACACCCGCGGCCCCTTGCAATGATCGCAAAGCGCGAGCTGTCTGCGGCGGACCCCCCGAAGATAAAACAGGCCGAGCCGTCCTCGTCCACCGGGCTTCCCGGGTGGACGTAGTACGGCTCGGCGACCACCGCCAAGTTTGTGCACGGCAGTGGTCCATCTGCCGGATGCTCTGGTACAGAAGATCCTGAGCAGCGCGGCAGCGGTTCAAATTCACTTGCAGGATGCGGATATGGGCGTCAGACATTAATGGACGTCCATATCAGCATCAAGCCGCGAAACTACTGGCCGTGCGATAGCGGCACCTCCACCGCTCTCAGCGGACGGACGAGGCTTTGGCCTTGAGCAGGCGCAGGTTGTGCTGCCGATCCGGTGGTCCGCAGTCTTGCCCTCCGCCTCGCATCTAAAGCAGCGAGGTGGGGCATCACAGGCACTTGCCTTGTGACCGGGCCGGCTGCAGCGGAAGCACCGATCGCCCACGGTGACTCCCGCTGTGCACTCCGACGTGCCCCACCACCATGCACCGGAAACATCTGGTTTCCCGGGCACGAAGGAGGTGCACCTGCGCCTTTAGGAAGCCCCCTACGAGGAGGCTTCGTACGTCCGCCACTTTCAGTGCCGCCGCGACGGGGCACTGGACGACTGCCATCCCATGACCAGTGGAGCTGAAGGAGATGTCCCCAGCCTTCACGTGGTCATGGGGGAAGCCGCCCGCCTCCACGACGGCGGAGATTACTTCCTCCGTCGTGGCCGCGTCATCCAGACCCGTGATGCGCAATGCGGCGCATTTGGTGGCTTCACCCACCAGTGAAGCCACAATCTTCTTCCTCCCCACCACGTTTCTGTTGCCCCGCATGGCAGCGTTCATGCGGGCAAAGACGCTCATCAGCTCCCGCGCGGGCGGCCCACCGATTTCCCTGCGACTTCGCTGGGACAGTACAGAGGACGGAGGAGGAGTTGGCGGCCGCCTTCGATACGCGTCGAGACGCGTACGCACCGTCTTCCTCCTTCGAATCGCTGGAGAGGAGGGACCCCCACCCGGAGCAGCTGGTGCTTCGGTCGCGCGGCGGCCCCCCCTTCTCGAGGGTCCTCTTCTACGTCGCAGAAGAGGAGCGGCCCTTCTTCTTCACACTGCTGGGAGCTGACCCATCGTCAGTCCCAGCAGCAGCAGTTCCTTGGGGCGTCGACGTCGCGCTGCGACTAGACGGCGCGGCGCGAGCCCCCAAATCAATTGGCATCGGAGTCCGTGATGGATGCGTTAAGTCGTCGGTTGATACTGCCCGGGAAAGGCCAGTATCAGGAGGAAAGGGGGTATCGTCGGGTTCACTCATACTAAGCATTATCACAATTTTTGGCAACAAGTTAAGACTAGGACGTTCGGTCACCCAACGAGCAACTGCGTTACCGTGGTCAAGTTGGGGTCCAGGGCGGACGGTGAGGACGTAGTCACTAAGTGTCCCTTCGTCCAGCATACTCACCATGGAATCCTGATATTTCATGAATGCCAAAAAATTGTGCTGAAATAGTGCTAATTAGTGCCCAAAGGAAAAAAATAGTGCTCTTATATTTAAGAAAATACAGCCATAGTTCGATGAGTATGCTGGACGAAGGTTTCGCCCAGCATACTCACCTCCGTTTGAGGAATCTGTGTACGCTTCAACCATAATTCATACTTAAAAAAATTGTGCCCAAATAGTGCCAAATGGTGCCCAAAAAGAAAAAACGGTGCTCTAATAACTCCGGAGTTATAGGCTTCGTTAAGTGAGTATGCTGGGCGTAGGTTCTACGCCCAGCATACTCACTTCACTACGCGAATACCGAACGAGCTATAGGTACAATTTACGGCTTAAAAAATTGTGTTTGAAATAGTGCCCAATATCAGTCCAATTTTCGCTTGACTTTTGACCTAGAAAACCATTAAATTTAATTGTAAACTTCTACATACCAACGTTAAATGAGGTACAGTCGTTCACACATGTTTTAAGATAAACATTAAATTTTTTTATTGTAGGCGGTTATGTGATTGGGAATAATTGTGGAATTTTCTCACATATCAAAAACTGTCGATTAAATGCTAATTTAATTTATTTTAATTTATATTAATTATTTTTTTGTATTTTTTTATAAATAAATGAAATTGTAAGCGTAAATGAAATCTACTCGTATTACGTCATTGCTTGTAGGGTGAAATATTTCCCAAAAAAAATGTCTGGGCACTAATAGTCTATGGCAGCCAATAAAATAAATAAAATAGGTACCTACCTATTTTATTAATTTTAGATCTATTTGAGATCTTAAAAATTTGTAAAAAAGAAATACGTAGGTCACACTATAAGTTCTGCGTAACTTAAAAAACATACATCATGCCTTTTTCCCCGAAGGGGTAGGCAGAGGTTTGCAAACACACCCACATCTCACCAGCTATGTTAGTTCCCATGTAATAGGGGGCGAGCCTATTGCCATTTACCGGGCACAAGTTCTGGAACTTGTGCCCGAATCTGGACTCTGGGATAATTTTCTAGGTAAAATTTTAAAGAGAATTATACATTATCCACCAGACCCGGGAATCAAACCCGAGACCTCGAGCGTGGCAGTCCGTACATATTACCACTGTGCCACCGAGGTAGTCCTTAAAAGAACAACATGTTAAAACCATACCCCACATCCCGACTAATTCACCTTACAAAAAAAAAACAAAATCCAAATCGGATCATCCTTTCGGGCGCTACGATGCCACATACACACACATGTTCCAATGTGCAGACGATACTTGCATAGTGTCCGCCGGGACTAGTATTATCGAGGCCCAAAATCGTCTTCAAGGGGACTTTGAGAGACTCTTAACATGGTCACATGATACTGGGCTGGTTTTGAATGCACAAAAGACTAAGGTTATGTATATTAGCTCCAGCTAAAACAGAAAATCTTTTACTCCCAATCTTGGGAGCGCGGCACGAATGTTTAAATAAGAATAAACTAAAAAATTCAAATACGCCCTGTAACTGTGACCTTATTGAACACGTCGAAAATCAAATGTACCTCGGTTTAACGATGGATAACCGCCTTAACTGGAAAGATCATGTTAACCTAGTGTGTAATAAAGTAAGAGCAATTCTAGCAAAAATTTCCATAATTAAATTTAAAGTTCCTTATGAAACCCTCCTCATTCTCTATAAATCGCTAGCGAAT
Source organism: Nudaria mundana (assembly GCA_963556515.1). Lineage (NCBI taxonomy): Eukaryota > Metazoa > Arthropoda > Insecta > Lepidoptera > Erebidae > Nudaria > Nudaria mundana. The sequence continues at coordinate 6,363,265 of OY748297.1, forward strand.
CCATAATTTCATATGGATTATCAAGCTACGGAAGGACTCGGATTTGAGGGGCTCGTGGTCTAGTGGTAACCGACAATATTAACACATTGCCAAGGTTAAGCAACATCGACTCAGGCCGGTCTTAGGACGGGTGACCATTTCTTAAGACACTAAAACCCCTCCGTGCTTCGGAGAGCACGTTAAGCCGTCGGTCCTGGTTGTCATCATCTATATGGCAGTCGTTAGGGGTAGTTGGAGTCCTAAATCGAAAATCCGACCGGTCTAACTACAGAACTTCGATATCGCCCATGGGTTGTGAAGATCAGATGGCAGTCGCTTCACAGAAAAATCCGTTCAGCCGAATCCTAGTTAGACTGGAAAGCCGACCCCAACTGAATTGAGAAAAGCCTCGGTGAATGATATCAAGGTACGGAAGGACATTTAAAAGCCACCTTGACCAAATATACGTACTTCAATTAAGAATCCTAAAAGAAATTGTTCCTGAAAATATAAAAAAGAATTACACAAATGACTATCATCAACTCTTCCAGTTCTGCAACATAATACCGATACATGAGAAAGTGAAATTGAACAAACTTAACGAAGAGTATTTCAATGAGAATTTTAAAAACCCTAAATCTTCGGAGGACTCTAATCGTGTAACCCGTAGTATCACTAATAAGAAACTTTCACTACCTCGCTATACGAACCTGTACGGGAAAAGAACACTTAAATATATAGTATGTACCCCATTTAATAAACCAACTTTCTGTCCCTCAAAGATAGAATCACCAACAAAAATTTAAAACGAAATCTCAAAAAATATTTTCTTGCAAATTAAAATAAATAATTACTAAATGTGACTTTTTAGTGATGGAGCATCCTGTATTGTCACAGCCATGCGCTGTACTATGGTACCTACATCTATGTGTGGCTGATGCTCGAAGTGGCGGCAGCGGCGGCGCGGTTTCGTCCAGTGTGGTGTCGACTCACTCGTCACCGATATGTGCCAAATTTGTATTTTTCTACCTCCCATGATAATATTCATTAGGTGCTTAACGTAAACAATTGTGCTTAGAATACCTACATTAGAATTAATAAGATTGACGACCCGAATGCACGGTAAAACTCGAAGGAGTTTTTATTGCATCTATTATTGCAATTCATATGTATGTGTTTTTCTTGTAAGATTTATATAAATAAATAAATAAACATAAACACAGACACGTGAAATTTCCGTAGTTTTTGCGTCGGGGGTTAAAAAATTGTTTTACAAAATGTAAGTTATTAGAAAGTTTTGAACTCGACTGTACTAAATCTAATGTTATGTAAAAGTTTACAATTAAATTTAATGGTGTTCTAGGTCAAAAGTCAAGCGAAAATTGGACTGATATTGGGCACTATTTCAAGCACAATTTTTTAAGCCGTAAATTGTACCTATAGCTCGTTCGGTATTCGCGTAGTGAAGTGAGTATGCTGGGCGTAGAACCTACGCCCAGCATACTCACTTAACGAAGCCTATAACTCCGGAGTTATTAGAGCACCGTTTTTTCTTTTTGGGCACCATTTGGCACTATTTGGGCACAATTTTTTTAAGTATGAATTATGGTTGAAGCGTACACAGATTCCACAAACGGAGGTGAGTATGCTGGGCGAAACCTTCGTCCAGCATACTCATCGAACTATGGCTGTAATTTCTTAAGTATAAGAGCACTATTTTTTTCCTTTGGGCACTAATTAGCACTATTTCAGCACAATTTTTTGGCACTCATGAAATATCAGGATTCCATGGTGAGTATGCTGGACGAAGGGACACGTCACTAATCACTTGGGGCCCCGCTCCTTTGTTTCTAACTTAGCTTAGCCACAATGTCGATCAAATTCCGTACTATTTACCGGAATAAAATATAGAATAAAAATTGACACAACAACCGACTTCAAATTACCGAAATGGGACCAAATAATTGTCGGAATGGGACCAAATTGAAATGGGACAACTTGAGACGTAGTAGCTTTCATTAAAAAAAATCAAATTTCTAAATCAGTTCACCCAGTTCAGAGATATGTAACAAACATAAAAAAAATATAGAGTCGAATTTAGAACCTACTCCTTATTTGAAAGTCAGTTGAAAAGTATTCAAATACCAATCTGTACATCAGTTTACGCGGAATTACATAATCCTTCCCAAATCTGTTACAAAACTGTATATACTAATTCATTGCGTTCAACAAAAAGCTCGGACTGCAAATCTTCTATTTAGTGGTATGTTACATCTGTCCTGGTTGTAGGAAATTTGGTTTGAACTACAGAGTGACTGAAAACCGGCGCTGTCTGCCTTGCACCACGCAGACACCATGACGCTGAGAGACGGCCGTTTATTCCACGTATTATTATTATTATTTTCCTTTTTTTTTTTCTTAGCTATTGTGGTTTTCGTTGTTTGTTATTTTATGTTGTAAGGTTGTAAAGTGGAGTAATAAGTGTTTTTCTTTCTTTCTTTCTTTCTTTCTTTCTTTCTTTCTTTCTTCCTTTCTTCCTTTCTTTCTTTCTTTCTTTCTTTCTTTCTACAGTGGTTATACATTTTCTTTATAGTGCCCAGTAATGGCAATAGGCTTGCCCCTATAATGTGAGATCAACAAAATTTCTGGCAAATCGTGGCTTTGTAATGCACCTCTGCCTACCCCGTCGGGATATACCAGATAGGCGTGTTGTATGTCTGTCTGTCAAGAACAAAAAGCTGCAATGCTTATTTAATGAATACTTCTTTGTTTGTACACAACATGCGATATTAACTTCCTGTGTGGAACATGAAAATTTCATTTCATTATGAATAAATCAAATACGTCACGAGTTCAATTTGCTGTTGAATCACGAATCCTAAAGAGATACACACGGTTACAAATTGCCAATAAAAAGCTAACAAAATTCCGTGGGTAAGCATTTCGGTCAAAGCTGTAAATCCCCGAGCTTCGGGTAATAAATCTGATGAAAAAATATCGAAAGCAGTGTAGGTAATACAGTTACACTTGGATTGTGCTTGGATAAGGGCCGTAGGGAGCCAACCACATATGTGGAAGTTGCTCCTTCAATTCAGAATATAGAGTAGAGTTCGTGATTGACCCCTATTTCGTTGCCGTGCAATAGGTACCTACTTATTACGAAGGAATTTATTGACGAAAAGTATCAGTCACTTCAGAACTTATGAACTGCTTTGAAATGGGAACAACCTTTCAGTTTAAACATAATATTATATTATTGTTAAAACTAAAGGATGCAACCACTAATCTCTTTCTAATTACTAATTTTCACCAAGACATATCAAAGTTATGTGCAGTTGTTTACAGTGCCAGTATTTTTATAAGTGCGAAGAAAAAAACAAATAAAAAATATTTTTTACTACAAGCTTTAATATTTTGGAAGATTGTTGTGTAAGCAAATTGAAAGTCCTGATGCTGTTGATTTACAAAATATATAATATAATATAATGTTCAAACCAAGCAACGGTAAAATTATACGTCGTAATAACAAAATAAAAAACATAAAACAATGTCGCCCGTTCCGAATGTATGCTTAGATCTTTAAAACTACGCAAAGGATATTGATGCGGTTTTCACCAATAGATAGAGTGGTTCTCGAGGAAGGTTTTTGTGTATTATTAATAATTTGCCAAGCGGGAAAAGCCGCAGGCGTCCGCTAGTACAAATATAAAGTAAGAGATTATCTACAAACGGTGTAATTCATTTAAAAAATATCTTTTGCACAAATGCTGTGTACAACTCAGTGTCATCTCAGAAACAGGGCTGGCACTGGCAAGGTCTGGAACCGGTTCGGTATGACCAGTTTCAATGCCGCCGGCACTCGATTGTAACAGTTAACCGAATTTCTTGTACTAGTACCAAGTTCAACCGCATACCGTTATACAATACTGCACAATTTCATTTACAACTATCTTTTTAATACTTTATTTAAAGGTAGTTACTGTTGTAAGTATGACGAATGTATTTATTTATGAATAGAAAAAAACCCTTCGATTTGTGTTTGAATTTAGAATAACATTCGATCGGTGATGGTAAAATTCCAAGCAATGGGAAACGTTTATATCATGTAACGTAGCTGCGTAATTTGTGGATCGAATGAAAATAAAGAAGAAAAACTATTTATAAAACACTGAGTAGAATACCAGAATATTAATAAGAAAACAAATGGAAATAGAATAACTTATGTCACATTATAATATGTCACATAGTAGGCAACTTAGTACTTAAAAGGTGATTCTGACAACAAAACGTCCCACTAAAGTGTTGTAAGTAAAAGCCAATGTACAACTTAACTGGGACATCATTAGGGCTGTCGCAAAATTTATGTGAATATATTTAAGAACGTTTTTACGTTGCTAGTTTTCTTATAGCAAAATGAATATTGCAGGTACAGTATTGTATTAAATAAATGTTGTATAATAATATAGTAATAAAACTAATTTTAGTTTTTGTTGAGTTAGTCTCGACTAGGGAAGTATAAAGGAACTAATGAGGATTGGTGTCGTTATTGTAAAGGTTTTGAAATTGTTTGATGCATGAAAACATAACTACACAATATTTCAAAGATACATATGCATTAAATTTTTCTTTGTCCAATGAACAACTTGAGTATTCATATGTGCCGCAAATGTAATATCGGTACATTAAAGTACCTACACTCACCCATAAACTGCATGGGTGGCGTGGACGCTAGTGCAACGGCTTTCGACTCCAGAGTCTCAAGTTCGATTCCAGGGTCGAATCCATACATGTTTGTTTCGGAGTTTGGGTGTATTCTATGTTTGTATTCAGAAATATGTAGGTAATAGAAATATGTATAAACGTTTATCAGTTACTGAATGGAGTCACGCGTTACCTGGCGAAAGTCCATGATAAAACAATGGTAAATATGATGTTAATTTTTTTATATAATAGCATAATTTCGCACAAAAAAGGACAGGCTGTTCTCTTTGAGACAGTCTTGATAATGCCTCGTGGAGAGGTGAAACATATGTCGACGTTTGTAATGTCCTTTTTTGTGCGAAATTATGCTATTATATAAAAAAATTAACATCATATTTACCAATGTTTATCAGTTGTCTAGATCACGTTGTGTGACAGGTCCATGGTATTAAAAAATAATTTAATAAGGACAAAACACTGAATATGTCAATTATACATATATTCGTTCTTAAACACTTGATTATTGTGAATTTCGCCAATGATTGAACTTGTAATGTTTCTAATTTGTAATAAGAGGCACCCCTGTGGCAAAGTAAGGTACTCGTCTCAGTAGTCGCGGTTTGACCAATTATCGCTATCGGGCCCCGTGGTCTAACGGCTATTACCTTACTGGTAAACGTTAGGTACCTTGTTTGTTTAACTGTGCATTACTACAGACAGAATGTGTGAGAATACAACTGTCAAGACACGGCAATGGTTCCACTCCCTAATACGTAGGACTAACAAAACGACTGACGAAATGTAGGTGTAACAAATGCGTCTATCTACCCCTTCTAGGATAAAAAACTGGCCAAGTGCGAGTAGAATTCGCGCACAAAGGGTTTGGTACCAAAATGGCAAAAAAAACACGTTAGTTGTATGGGAGCCTTTTTTTTTTTTCAATTCCGCGGTCTAAGGTCGCGGCCGCTCTAACGTCCGATGCCGGGCGTCTCGTTATTAGCAGAGGGTATATCCAGTGGCGCCCGGCGGACTTTGACCACCCCTGTGGTCTTTGCGGGTGTTTGGTCGGGACGAAAATCCCGCGTCGTTGGATAGGTACCGAAGCATCCATGCCCGGCAACGATCTGCGTCGCACGGTACGTGAGGTCACCATGCTCCCTCTGCAGCCAATCGTCCATGATCGGTCTCACCGCCGCGATGATGGTGGTACACCACTTGGGTTGCTCAAGTCGTTGGAGTTGGGACCGCTGGTCCTCGATTTCTCGAGACGCAGGCCTGTGGTCCCGCTCCAGCGCCTCCTTGCGCCATTGGAACAATGACGCAAGGGCTATGGGAGCCCCCTTAAATATTTTTCAGATTCTGTTTTTTAGTATTCGTTATAGAGTATCTGTTTTATAGTATTAAACAGAAATACATTATCTGTGAAAATTTCAACCTTCTAATTATCACTGTTCAAGAGAAACAGCTCAAGACAGACGGACGGACAGCGAAGTCTCAGTAATAGGGTTTCCGTTTTACTCTTTGGGTACTGAACCCTAATAAAAACGAGAATCTGTGATTGTACTTATATGTAGCTCTATCGCGTTCTAACACCAAAAACTTTTGAGAATTTGAAAGATATGTCAAAGGAGTTAAGTACTACAAAATTGCGACAAGATACATATGAAGCAAATATTGGATGTTGTTGGTATGGTTATATCGTAGCTCAGTCAGAGTATTATCTTTGTTATGGAAAGACCGCGGGTTCGAGTCCTGCTAAAGTCATTTCAGTTTTTGTGGTATCCAAATATTTAAGAATAGTAGAAGCAAACTCGTTGCTTACAAATACAGAAATAAATTGATTAATGAACCTGATTCTTGTAACTGCTCTATGCTTACGCTCAAATCTCGAGCCACTGTAAAAATGTCCTATGTAAATAGCTCTATATCTATATGCTGGTCATTGGCAAGTTGTTGCAAGAGCACAAAGGCAACAAGAAAGAATTGAATTATCAGTATTAGAAGCAAACGTTTTTATTAGTAACTGATACAGATTGATTGGTGAAGTGTGTTATTGTGCAATATAACTGTCCTTGTAAACATTTTGTATACACGAAGTTGCAAGAAGCCTAAAGCAGGTTTTCACTATACCACAAATAATATTTCGCAGTGCAATTTAAAGCGATTAACCTCGTTCACAGCTTATTATATTTTAATGTCATATGACACACATTAGAATCTACGCGAACTTGATTTAATATTTTTCAAATTACGAAAAACATAACGCCCATTTGACAATACTGATTTAGGTATATGTGTGTCAGCCGAGGGTCCCCTTTGTTTGACCGAAAGGAATTTGACAAATGTTCACTTCCCAAAAAAAATTTCGCATAATTTCATTTGCCAAATTATTACTTGGCAAAAAATCTATTCACAAAAAATTGTAACGCAAACCTAATGTTTGGGAAATGAACGTTTAAACGATAACTTGTTTACCAACTAGTACTTTTAACATTTTTTATTTAGTCAAATATTTCAGTTAGAATAACAGTTTTTACGCAAAATCAAATAAGCCAAATATTTAGTAAGCAAGTCGTATCTGGCACTCGCCAGCCGCTGCCGCGGCACCGCTCGCTTCGCTCGCTCGGCTCGTGCGTAGGAGGTCACAGTTTTAACCTAACCTAACCTACCCATTTTGTTTAAAGAAGAAATTAACCTAATCTAAATAGTTGAGTTCCGGGTAACCGGGTGCAAAGGGGCCCTTCTGGGTGCAAAGGGGCCCTTTGGGTGCAAAGGGGCCCTTCTTGCATCTATCGGGCCCCAGCGACCTCACCTGCTAGTGGCGCACCTGCTGATTAACGGACGAGGTTCGTATATTACGGTACCCATGTGGTGGCTTCGGCCCCTACGTGGATACCAGGTGGTACAACAGTGTTGGTCCGGGGGGGTACCACCGTGCAGCTGTGCTAAAGCCCCCCAAGTAACCCAGCCCAGGCTGGGTTGCGTTAGGGGTTCAGCAGCTGCACTGCCGGGCCCAGGGCGATGTATGGTGCGGCAGGCAGGGGTCCAGTGGGGGCGAAGCGGAGTCTAGTGTGGGTGGTGTGGGTCGATTCGCCGGCCAGGGAGACCCTTAGCAACGGCGTTGCCGCGGCCGCCCGCAACATAGTCATGGGGCCCGCCTGGGACCAACCACCCCAGGAGGCTACCCCACATGTTGCGCATAATCCTGATGTGGGGTCGCCGCTCCGGGTGGTAACCGGTGTGGGGTAGCGGCGGCCTTGCATCAGGGGGGGTTTGGGAGCCCTTCCGTCCGGCGGGTCGGCTCCGACCTAGCCACACGGTTCTAGACGAAGCCAGCCTCTGCACTTTGTCACTTACTGCCGCACCAAGTGACGCCCTGTCTTCACGCTTCCCTATATCTCATCATGACAGTAAGTTATAAACGGTACACAGCGGCCTCTAGAAACCCCACAAAGTCGATTCCTTTTGAGGTAGAGTTCGCGAATATCCGCGGACTCCATGCGAACCTAGATACCATCCACCATCACCGAGAGACGGCACGGCCTTCTGTGATGTTCCTTACGGAGACACAGATACACCGCCCTGACGACACGTCTTACCTCAGTTACCCGGGTTATGTCATTGAGGAACAATTCCGCGACAAAGCCGGAGTGTGCGTGTTCGTTAGGGCGGATGTCTGCTGCCGCCGGTTGCGCTGTCTAGAGAATCCCTCCTACTCCGTCCTTTGGCTGCACGTGGATCATGGCTCTATGAGCCAGATCTACGTGTGCGTCTACCGCTCCCACACAGGGGACACTGGGACAACAAGGCTTTTCGAATACCTCAGCGAAATGGCTGACGATGCGCAGGTGCGGTCCCCGAACGCTGACCTGGTTTTCCTGGGGGACTTTAAAGTGGCTGGGGTCCCTTAGGACCGATCATGCGGGACGATCCGCCCATGCATTCGCCCTCTCCCACGGGCTTACCCAGATGGTACAGGGGATCACCCGGATACCTGACAGGTCAAACCACACGCCCGCCTTGCTGGATCTACTGCTGATGAGTCGCCCAGCCGAGTACAGTGTGTCGGTACGCGCCCCACTGGGCACTTCCGACCACTGTGTGGTGCACGCCAGCTTCCAAGTGCCACCGCCTGCTCGTGCTGAGCAAATGACTCGACGACTATGGCACTACTCGTCGGCAGACTGGGACGGTCTCCGCGATTACTTTGCGTCCGTCCCGTGGAGCCAACGCTGCTTTGTAGGGAAGGCGCCTTCGGATAGCGCTGCTGCCGTTGCTGGCGAGATCAGTCTAGGGATAGAATATTATATCCCTTTCACTGATGTCGCCAGCATCCGCAAAGCTCGCCCCTGGTTCGGGCGTGAATGTGCCTAGGCTGTCCCGAAAAAACAGTCGGCGTATCGCGCCTGGGTCCGCCTGAACCACCTCAAAGCAGCGTACAATAGGGCCACTAGGTTCAGCAAGAGGGCCTTCAAGAGAGCGGATGCCCAGCGCGTTGCGCGGCTTGGTCAGGAGCTCACATCCCACCCCACGGGCAGTCGTGAATACTGGCAACTGGCCAAAGCCGTACAGTCAAATTTTTGCCAACCCTCGCTGCCACCACTGCGTTTTCCTGATGGATCACTGGCTCACAAAGCCCAAGAGAAGGCGGACATGCTCGCAGACCTCTTTGCGGCTAATTCCCGCGTCGATGACCGTGGCCTGCAGCCCCCCGCCATCGCCAACTGTGGCCACACTATGCCTGATATTGTTATCAGGCAATGTGATGTACGGGCAGTGCTGCGGTCGCTCGACACGCGGAAAGCCAGTGGCCCTGACGGCATTCCGATGGTGGTGTTACGAAAATGTGCTGCTGAGTTGTCTCCAGTACTAACGCGTCTGTACCGCCTGTCATACTCTACAGGGCTCGTGCCGGAGGTCTGGAAAGAGGCGAACGTACAACCGATCCCCAAGAAAGGGGATCGCTCCGATCCAGGCAACTATCGACCCATAGCTGTCACCTCAGTCATTTGCAAGGTGCTTGAGCTCCTTATCAATAAGCAGCTCATGCGATACCTGGAGGATCACTTGCTAATCAATGATCGGCAATATGGCTTCAGGCCAAAACGATCAACGGGTGACCTCCTGGCATTCGTCACGCATGTATGGGGTGAGGCTATGGAAAAGTACGGCGAGTCCTTGGCTATTAGCCTGGACATCGCTAAAGCTTTCGATAGGGTCTGGCATGCTTCGCTCCTTTCCAAGCTTACGGCATATGGTCTACCTCCTCAACTGTGCAGCTGGATTGCCAGCTTCTTAAACGAGCGCCGAGTGCGGGTCCTCTGCGATGGCCAGGCTTCTCGCTTCTTGCAAGTGAATGCTGGGGTACCGCAGGGGTCCGTACTATCACCAACTCTCTTTCTTCTGCATATCAATGATATGCTATCCCTCGGGAAAATTCATTGCTATGCAGATGACAGCACACTGCACGAGAGTTACTCGGTTCCCCCGACGGCGGGGCGATCTGAGATTGAGGAGGAGAGACGACGACTCGTGGCTGATCTCGACCGTAACCTCGACAGTATCTCCCAATGGGGTGCCGAGAAATTGGTCGAGTTCAATGCCCGCAAAACACAGGCGTGTGCATTTACAGCGAAAAAATCCCCTTTCCTTCCCCTACCCACTCTTCAGAATGCAACATTACCAATGAAGGATAATCTTGACATCATTGGCATAGACGTACGTCGAGAGCTCAATAACACTAAATACATTGAGAGATGTATTGGGCTAGCTTCGCGGAAACTAGGAATACTGAACAAGGTAAAGCGATTCTTTACACCGCACCAGAGGTGTCTGCTGTACAAAACGCAGATTAGACCCTGCGTCGAATACTGCTCTCACCTCTGGGACGGCTCCGCGAAGTATTTGCTGGACGCACTCGACGCTATGCAGCGCCGCGCTGTTCGCATTATAGATTGTCCGGAGGTAACGGGAAGCATTGAGCCGCTAGCCCAGCGCCGAACAATTGCTTCCTTGGCCGCGTTCTACCGTATTTACCACGGTGAGTGTTCTGAAGAGCTCTTCAATCTGATCCCACCCTCTCCCTTCCGATCCCGAACAACGCGTGCCGGGCAGAGATGTCACTCTCGTACCGTGGAAACCGTCTTCGCGAGAACTGAGCGTTTTAAACGTTCGTTTCTCTGCCGAACGATGGTGGCTTGGAACGCCCTGCCCGCGCACGCGTTTCCTCCAACATATAACCCTGGGTTCTTTAAGCGAAGCGTGAAGAGGCACATTACTGGGTCGTCAAGTTGAGGGTCACTCTCTATAGTATTCCTGTGTACTGTGAGAGTTGCCCACAATCGCCAGACGTTACTAATTACTTACTTTGTTGATTAAGCTAGGCCTTCAATACTAAGTCTATGCAACGGTATCCCGTATCCGTTATGTAAATTCCCTGAATATTCATTACCTACTACGTCGACACCGACCCAAGAATTATTTGGCAATTTTTTTACGTCTGAAAACATTTTATATCATGTCATACCTCTAATCTGTGGTAGAAACCTTCTCACAACCTTTTCAATGGACAATATCATGTTTAAAATCTAAAATATGACATTATATAAGTAGGTACCCTGGAATAATAGGTACCTACTACTATACCGAGGGAATTCATGTTTTTTGTATGTTTATATGGGACCGATTTCAGAAATTCTTTCACCGTTACAATGTTACATGACATCATTATAATATTCATAAATAGTAGCGGACACGAATGCAGTTGGAGAATACAGAAATGTATAAATTTACATGTTTCCAGATGCGGTAGTTGTAATTTTCCAGTTATTCAAACTTTAGTTGTGGAATTGGCAAAGGTATTTTAAATATTTATGAAAGTATTACTGGCTAAACCTATAAGCATTTCAATTCCTACTTAATAGCTCCGTAATTTGCAATGTAACAGTACGTTACAAGTTTTACACTCTGGGTTGAATTTCAAAGAACTTATTCTGATGCTGACCACGTAGGACGACAGGAAGAGATTACTTATATTCTAAACAAATGGCATACTAATGACGTCCTGAACGGAATGAAAGACATCTCTGTCCTTAGATAGCCAATATCGAAGGTATCTAATGAAAAAGATTAGTACCTAGCTACAGATGCCTAACCCAATATCAAGAAACCATCTTTTAGTGTTAAGTATGTGTTTTTTTTTGTGTATTTATTTAGTTACATTGTATGTTACGTATTTATTTGTATTTTTTCTTATTTTGTATTATTTCTTCTAAGTGTGTAACGCGGTGTTTGCGTCTCTTCTCTCTAATGTTAATTTTTTTTCTACATAACTCTGGGTCTGCTGTATGAAAAGTCATCGATTGACTTAAGCACGCCTTTTTTTAATGTTTATTTTCCTGTCCCCGTTATAAACCTAGTTTCCTTTTGCCCGATACCCGTGGGAACACATTACCGCGATAAAAAGCTTAGTGTAGTTACATATCAATGAAAGCAATTTTAAAATTGGTTCAGTATCTTCGGAGCCTATTAAATTGAAACCAAGTAACAATTTTTTTTCCTCCTTCTTCTTCTTTTTTAAAAACGTGGCTCCATCGATGTTCATCGATGATTTCGCCGATGTCAAGGTATTGCTTGATTTTTTCCCATACAGAAGAACTAGTTACTCTGAACTAAGTAGTTCGCGATGCGGGAAAAGGAAACGTTGTTCGGCAATTGAACCTAAAAGGCAACCAGCCACGCGCTCCGCAAAAATCCAAGTCCTTTTTCCTCTTTATAATGTTTAGATGAGTTTAACGTTCTAGTCATTGACATTTTGCATATTCCTAGGTTGCTAAAAAATGGTAGTAAGTGGGTACATTTTACTACAGATAAATCAATTAAATGGTCAGTTTGTTCCTTGTCTTACAGAACCATAACGAAATCAGAAATGTTGCTTACAGATTACGAACTTGAGAGAGAGAGAAATCTGTGCAACTACCTTATAATTGACTGTTACGTAATCTAGTGTTTAATTAAGTCCAAGTAATAGGTGTAGAACTTCGTAGAGAATTGAGAATTTAACAATAGTTGAACCTTAGATGAACTACGAGTATATAACACGTCACTGAGTTGAACTTATTTTCGTTGTGTCTATTACTAAATGTTACGTTATTGAGAAAATATTGTTGCTTTCGCTGTAACAATGTATACACCGTGGTCACTGGTTAGGTTTGAATAAGTGATACAAATTGCTTTTATACTACTATTTTCTAAAACATAGCGCACTATTGTATAATGCATTATATGTACTGTCTTTTGTTTTATTTTACAGTTGTATCACATAAATTTTTCGGGTCCATATTGACTCACCTAAAGTTCTTTATCCGAAATTGTTCTTCATAACGATTTGTAATCCGAATGATCACTCCTCCTAAAATTTTTCATCCTAAAGTTTTTATTCATACTATTTGTAGCGCTACCGTCGATGTTCATAACACTCATGTTTCCGAAAATTGTTATCAATAAAATCGTTAACATACAATATTAAAGCTCCTACTGTTTTTTATCCTAACGTTTTTAAACCTTTTTCGTTTTCGATTCGTTTCTGGCACTTCGCCGGCCGCTACCGCGGCACGCTCGCTACGCTCGCTCGGCTCGTGCGTTGTGTGGTCACAATTCTAACCTAACCTAAACCAAGAACTATAAATATGACCGATTCGTTTCTGTAAAAGTCCGTAAAAGTTACGCAAAATTAATGTAAATAATACTGATTATTATTAATAAAAATAAATCTAAACAAAAAAGGTATGACTTTCAATAATAGTGTAAAAGATGGTTATGTTGACAAAATATAGGAAAAGAAATAATAGTATAATAGATGTTTATTGCTACCGACATTATGAAGTTGAATGATTCGGAATTAAAACATTAGAGACAGAGTAGTTAGGAATTGTGATTGTTAGGATGAAAAATGTTAGGAAGAACATTTTCGGAGTTCCAATTTTCGGAGTTGAAAATTTAGGTGAACTTTGGCGCACCCAAATTTTTCTTCGGCTGCTTCGGTGGCGTGGTCGGTAGTGCATCCGCCTTCGACGCCGGAGTCTCGGGTTCGATTCCCGGTCGGGACAAATTTTGTGTGAAGACAGATACGTTTGTATCGAAGTCTGGATGTTTCCTATGTATAATATGTATGTATTTACAAAAAAAAATGTATTTAAGTATTTATATCAGTTTATCTAGTACTCATATTACAAGCTTTGCTTAGTTTGAGACTAGATGGCGTTGTGTGAATTGTCCTGACTTATTTATTTATTATTTATTGTTGTGAAACAAAATTGATGTTATTTATTTATTTGTGCTTCGCCCGCTTGACAAATTATATAGGTACACAAAAACCCTTCCTCGACAACCACTCTATCCATTAATGAAAACCGCATCAAAATCCGTTGCGTAGTCTTAAAGATCTAACCATACATACGGACGGAAGCGACTTTGTTTTATAATATGTAGTGATAGTGATGATACTTTAGTTATGTAATGTAAGAACTGGTATATTTGTTTTTTGGTGCGGTTTCCTGTTCATGTTTTGAAACTTTAGTTTTTAGTGTCTTCCAGCACGCGATACGCAAACTATTGATTTAAAAAAAAGTCCGGAATAGTTTGTGGTTAGTGTCTAAAATGATACTTACCTCCTATTATCTAAACGCAAATCATTCAAGAAGAAAACAGCATTATCAAAAATTTACAAACTAAATGGTGAATTACAATGTAGACATCAGTAAACATCAATTACGGTCAACCAACGGCATATATCTCTATGGTACAGAGTATACTGTTACTGTACAGGTATCGTCCGAGTCTTTTTAAGCTTTACTGGGACAGTCTGGTTGCAGTTACAACTAAATGAACGGTACGCTTAGCCATGTTTTACTACTTATAACTCAGTCCAGGTTGGACCTTTTTATGTGATCTTGAACATGTAAAATATGTCGTTCATTGGATGTCTTCTAGCAGAACTTGGTGCATCAATTTCTGCGTAAATACGGAATTGGTTTTTTGTTCCAAGTAGGTTTATTCCATTTCCAGATCAAATCTTTACGAATACCCGTAAATACCGTATATGTGGATCTAACCAGATGTAGATAAACGCAGAGTAAAACACTAAACAATATATGAAATCAGTTGGTGCTACAAAACATTATAAAGTTTTTTTACAGAATTATTGAAATACATAAGTATATATACCATATTACTCGTATACCTACTAAAGCTTCCGTTTCAACTTATATGATTTAACCTAAGTTTATAAATATATACTGACAAAATAACCTTATTTCTATTAAAACCTCGATGTTAGCAGATTAACCTTTTAGACACGGAGCGTCTCCTCTAAATTATTAAATTGGAAGTTTAATAAGATAGAACTTGGTGCAGGTATATTATGTGCCGGGTTAACATATGTACACGTGGGCACAGTCTCATTTAGCTTAGAGCACTCGTGTGGAAAACAGGAAAATTCGTTTCAAACCTGCGCGCTCTCTTTGAATATCCTTTAACCGGTAAAAATAGGTCTCTGAGATATTTTTTGTTATTATTTTGTCAAGATCACAAAGCAATTAGTTGATATTACATGTGGCGTTAAGACTAGTTTTTATTTCTACTGATCGTCAATCAGCACAGTTTGTTCCGGTATTAGATTAAGTCAGAGAACCATTTGTGTAACCCGAACAAGTCTAGTACCAGGTTGGTCGTTAATCTAATTCTATACTAGTATATCCTAGATAAGAGTGAAAAATGTGTTTTTATAGTGGAAAAATTTGGATGTACAAGAAATGTTTTGAAAATAAAATAAATTATGTATTACAGAGACAATTTTTATGCAAAATCCAGGGTAAAACCTACCTAAGTAGGTACCTACCTAAGAGATATTGTGAATTAGGTAAAATTATCTAACTTTTAAATATTCACGTTTCATTATCTATACCCAGCTAAGAATACCTATTTATATATATGGCATCTATTAAGAAGATGACGTAGATAGAGAAACATAGAAACATCAAAAAAATCCAGAGATAATTATATAAAACTTTGATTCAATTGTTGCCATACTAGTCTTAGCGTTCTTGTATAGAAAACAATGTAGGTATGTTTATAACACACGTTTTGTTTTATACCCACCAAAAGCATAAAAGCATTTTCAGGCAAACTTTTAGGCAAACCGGTTAAGCTTTTAAAACGTTTCAGCTACCGGCGGCTTCAATGTTTATGGTTCTGTGCAGTTAAACTGAAACAAAATAATGGCTATAGTTTTAAAGCTAGCATAGAATTGCAATTAACAGTTAAAGTTCAATTTATATTTCACTACGTGTACCTACAGTAATTAACACTCAGAGAGGGGCTTGTGGTGTAATAGGTACCTCTATATCTACATATTATCATTAGATAACTTTTTTTTATTATTATTGGGTATTGATGGGCTCGTGGTCTTCTAGTGGTAACCGACAATGTTAACACATTGCTAAGGTTAAGCAAAATCTAGTCAGGCTGGTCTTAGGATGGGTGACCATTTCTTAAGACACTGAGTCCGCTCCGTGCCTCGGAGAGCACGTTAAGCCGTCGGTCCCGGTTGTCATACGAACATCTATGGCAGTCGTTAGGGGTAGTTAGAACCCTAAATCAAAAATCCGACCGGTCTAACTACAGAACTTCGATATCGCCCATGGGTTGTGGAGGTCAGATGGCAGTCGCTCCACAAAAAATATCGAAGTTCAGTCGCGGTTCAGTCGCGGTTTGACTTGAAATCCAACCCCAACTGAGTTGGGAAAAGGCTCGGTGAATGATGATCTACAGTAACCAACTTAGCAGCAAATACCACAGCCCAAGACATCGAAATAGCTATCCAGCTTTTACATGACATTTTTCACTCTAAACTGACGCTGGTTCTAATCCAGCTTTGTTTATGATTCACTCACCGACAACGCGGGATAAAACCAGACCCAAAAAATGCGATATAATACCCGTACCAACCGCGTGACAGAGGCCACATGATAGGTGGCCAAAGTCCGCTGGCGTCGCAGGGAATTATTACTACCACGGTTCATGAGAGCTTGGATCCAGACGGTTGGACATAACTCTTAGTAATAGTGTTCCCGTTTTACTCTTTGGGTACAGCACCCTAAAAAAGACTTCTTCTCTAGACCGATATGGATTATTTTGATCTTTAAATATTCACTGGAACGACGACTTAGTATACCTACCTATAAACCATTTAAATAATTTCTCCAACTTACTACCGCATTAGCTTTTCTAATGTTCCGCATAACTTTTTTTTTTCCAGTAGAACCTTCTCCTGATAATAACGAACACAACAAAAAAAAATTAGGGAAATCGGTCCAGCCGTTTTCGAGCCATTAATCTCTTAACCAACACGACTATGTTTTATATATTTAGATGTACAACAATAATTAATTATGGTATGTATTATCGCGGACTCTTTAAAACCATCTCGAAATTCATGATCGACTCCTCTTCTCAAAACCGGAAGAAGGCTGGTTACTTTTTAGCTCAAAGAATAAGTATTGCCATACAACGTGGCAATGCTGCCAGCCTTCTGGGAACATTGCCAGTCAGCGACGAGGCGGAGGAGTTCTTAGACGCCTGTATATAGTGTAGATTTTAATGTGTACCTATAGTATAGTTTTTAGTAAGTGTAAATAATATTATCATCTACTATTATGTATATTATAAATATGGTATGTATTTATGTATTTTCGATTTATATAAAAGAGTACACTTATAAAAAATGTTTGAATGGTTTCTGTAACATTTGCGGAAATGAGAGAAAGTTGTCACTGCACCACCATACGAGTACGAGTAGGTACATGTGTTAGTTACACACTGTGGTTTTGTACGTTTTCACACTGACAGGAATGCTATCTAATTGATTTAATTACTTGTCTAACATCCGCTGTGTGATGTGCAGTTTTGTCGGAACAACTAGTTATGAAACAAGCTGGTTTAAAAAAAGAGTATTTTTTTCTATTTTTACTCGTAAGACGTCAAGTAAACATGCAACAATCAAAAATAAACAGATATAGGTTTACACACACATATATATCACGCCTATATCCCCGAAGGTGTAGGCTGAGGCGCATTACACACCCAAAATTTGCCAGTATTTTTAGTCCCACGTAGAGGGTAAGCCTATTGCCGTCACCGGGCACTCTAGAAAGTGGGTTATATCCACAACTTAATTTAATAAAATAAGCAGCTATATTATAATTTTGATAACTAAACCCTGTGGCACAGCCAATTACAGTCCTGGGCGTATCGGACTCAAATAAGAATATAAGTTTACAATAGAATAGAATACACATCATTGTATTATTGTGTGTAATCCAAATATGTATGAATGTGAATAAAAAATTACGGCTTTAAATAGCCTTATAAACTAGGTACTATAAATAAAAAGTTTAAAGAAAAAAAGAAACCTGTGAGTTAATTTGTGAGTGGCAAGTCTATTGCCGTTTTGCGGGGAATGCGTTGAAGGGTGGCTTGGGACCTGGAGATGTTGGTAAGGCCCTTTAGCACCCATCCCATAATAAAATGGAGTGTTTTTGAGAACATTAAAGCTAGCGAAAAGAGATAAATCAGTTTACAGTAGATTTGAACTGCAATTCGTTGTGTCGGTTTGGTTCAACGAACTGAAGAAGTATCGATAGCTCATTCGGTGATGTTGTATGTAGCTCACAAAGTATTACGTTTATTTATTGCGGTTTTATCAGATACATGAGAATATTATGTTGAAGTAGCATAGTACAGCTTTCAAAGAGTACTAAGTGTGTAAGCATCATTGAATACTGTCAGGTGTAATGACAACACTACTTGTATGTCACATCCCTAGCTATATTATTACGACTCTTGAGGATCTCGATTATGTGTCATGGCCGGATGACTGAAAATGTGCTTAGAAGTAATTAATACGCTTTGATACTATTTCAGTGTTTTATTTAAAGAATTGAGTGATGGCAAACATGTGTACCTGTATAAACCTATGGATGTTTAATAAGTGTGTATTCAAAAACATTGTGATTATTAGCTTTTAGATCTAACAAATAATATTTTTTTTAATAACGTGTTCGCCAAATGACGCCGCCTGCCTGACGGAAAGCCGTTGCGACGTCTGGCGATTGTGGGCGACGCTCACAGTATGCAATATTATACTATTGAGAGTGGCCCTTAATTTGGCGACCTAGTGATGTGCCTCTTCACGCTCCGCTCCCCGCAACCCGCCTGCTTAGGTTATACACAATCTGCATCTTTGTTAAAAAAGGAGCAATTGAATTGTGATTTTGTTTTATTAGATCGTGAGTTCCAATTTCAAATATCATTCTGCACTATAAAAAAATAGGCCTCATAGGACAAGGCTCGACCATACCGCCGCCTTAACAGGCGTTCCCCTCGCTCACATGATTAGGGCGTATAAATAAATATAAATATGTTAGGACAATTCACACAACGCCATCTAGTGTCAAACTAAGCTGAGCTTGTGATATGAGTACTAGATAAACTGATATAAATACTTATATACATGTTTTTTTTGTAAATACATACATATTATATATAGGAAACATCCAGACTTCGGTACAAACGTATCTGTCTTCACACAAAGTTTGTCCCGACCGGGAATCGAACCCGAGACCGCCACCGAAGCAGTCATGGTGCATAAGTTACGAATAAAACAAATTGGCGTCTTGACAACTCACTAGACTAGATCTAGTTACGCGGCTGATATGACTTTACACTAAAATGTTCAGTTTTTTTTCTGTAAAAGCGATCTGCTACATCAAGTTAACAAGAAGATGTTTTTACCTTTAATTTCTATCTAATATTTAATCAAATTACATTATTAATTTCTTTTTAAACCTATTTATTTGCAATAATCACAGTATTGCTTATATTAGGATGTTTCTATCAACATGGGGTCTATAGTCCGCGGATCGATCGAACGACTGACATGAGTAAGAGTAAGGGAGAGTGACAACCACTCTCCCTTACCATGGCGCTCGGAGGAGTTTGTCGTTATCCAATAATATCGCAGGACATTTCAAAAAATGTGTTAATTGAGTCACGCGTTCGGAATTTTCTGCGATATCATTGGTTATCGATAAACGCATCCGATGCCATGCTAACAGGAATCCTGACAACTACTTTGTTACACGTCGCCATGACAACACGTTGTACCAAGTTAGATATCGATAAAAAATTGCAAATGCAAAGAGGTTCAATATAATCATTATTGTAATCTTAACATGGTATAAAACAAGTCGCTTCTTGCCGTATGTACCTATGCCTATGCATAGATCTTTAAAACTACGCAACGGATTTTGATGCGGTTTTCACCAATGGATAGAGTGGTTCTCGAGAAAAGTTATTAGTACCTACCTACATAGTTAGTTGAAGATATTTTTTTCTGATCTGAGAATAACGTAAATTCCCATAATGTTAACTTTATTTCATTAAGTTTAATGCCTATTAATATTTGTGTCTTTTTTATCTAGCGCGACTTTGCCGGCGTGAACATTTTGTTAATACACATTAGCAATACGGACCTTGGCCTCATAAACTAAGCCCGCTATTTTTATATTTCAAACATACAGTTAGCTCTCTTTTCCAATGGACTATGGTATTCTACTTACCAACCTGTCCATCAACACCCGCCATATGTACTGAGCTGTTTCATCAACCTCCTTTCATCCATCTTTTCTACGTGCCCGAACCATCTAAGCATCCCTTTATCTAGATCACTACACACCGCATAGTTCCCGTATCACGCGGCTGTTCCTCACTTTAGCCATACTTTTCAAACTTCTCAGTTTCACTGCACACTGCATTTATTTTACTTTCATGCTTCTTCTGTCACTCCCAATATTCACTACCGCACAAAAGTGTAGGGACAAGCACTCCTCTACGCACAGCCAGCCGGGCCTTCTGACCGGACCTTCTGACTGTTTATAAAGGTATGTAGTGACCCAATCACTTGATTACCTGCCATAACTCTTCGTTTAATATCAGCGTCATAATACCGTTTATCCCTTTTAAACTTGGACCCTAAGTGCACGAAGTATACGACGACTCCCGTAGTATACGACGACAGCGTATACGAAGTCCGCGTTGCTCTATGGGCTCGACACCTCGTTTTATTTGGGCATACTTGTTTGTTTTTCTTTATCTGTGATTATCTGATTTAGAGTGGTTCGTTTCATTTTCAATTTAAATTGCGGACCGTCTGAGGTGGGTTTTTATAATATTTCAGACATGGTTTTGAAGGTCTTTATGCCATTCTGTGCCGCCTAAAAAAATAAATACTGCTATTTAAAAAAAAAAGTAAAAAATAATTAAAACCCTTGATATTAATCCTAATTAATCCATTTTGACAACGTGACAGTTTAATCACTCGTTATAATACTTAAAGTGTAATTTTATTTCTGGAAGAAAAACATAAAGGCATCATTTTACAAAAAAATATCCTGTTACGAAAATGTCCGGGGGTTTGAATTATCCTTCACCCAAGTGCTCTTAATCTTTCCTTGAACGGCTTCCTATTAGGTACAATTATCATATATAAGTATTCAAGCTTTAGGTAAATTTAAAAACAAAACAAAGAGTAATAGTGATGTCTATGGTATAACTAAATGTCAAATGAAAATCTGTCCATAAAGGTATTGAAGATTTGGCAGTATGGGTAAATACCTTCGCCTATCCCAAAGGAAGAATTTTAAAACAACAACAACGTTAATGGACGAAAAATAACGTCTTCGGTAATACTAAGGCCTATTTATTTGGAAAATGTTAAGCTCCGATAGAACCAGCAAAGACAGGAATTGTGTAGTATTAATAGATTTTTATTTTGAAATGTAACAATACTCCTGCACAGTGCACAATATACTGCTCCAGAGAGAGACAACGTGAAATTGAAATTGAATGAAAACGATTTTCTAGTGACGGATATTATCTGACGTCGGCGTCGCTTTGATAGCTGCCACAATTCCATGACGTGCGATTGCTATTGGAACTCATACTCTTATTGAAAACTGTATTGGGGTACATAGCATAAATGAGAAGACCTAGGAAGTTTTCTACCATAATTACCTCATAACTGTTCCTGACCTACTTTTTATATAGTTGACTTTAAAAGAAAAATTAGAACATACCTTCCAGTAGAAAAGGACGAGATAGCAGCTTGCAATGCGATTGGTGACGACAAAAAAGTTGACGTTAAATAAAAACCTTATTTGTTAGAGAAGAGTTTACTATTGCACTATTGATAAATTAGAATTTTGAATTTACTAGTAAACCAGTAGCAGGCTTATGTCACTCGCCTAACAATCGCAAAACATACGTGACGTCAGCGACAACTTGAAGTTGTAAGTCAGTGAGGTATAACGTCATAATTATTGGTCAAATTATGCTGGCACTTTCCTGTTAACCCTAACGTTCGGATTATGTTCTCTGTAAACAAAATAATGTACTTTAATTTACGTAGGAGTGCAAGTTCTGTATGTAAGTACTATTCCCTTTTCTGTGCCCGTAGTCAGTAATAATCGGATCCGTTTGCTAAATTCAAATAATCTGTGTAAAACCATTCTAAAGCTGTCTACGCTACTATCTACAACTGACAAAATTATTTAAAGTACAAAAGTCGCTGAGTTTAACTAATACAAATTCATTTGCCAAA
This sequence comes from Nudaria mundana, assembly GCA_963556515.1. Lineage (NCBI taxonomy): Eukaryota > Metazoa > Arthropoda > Insecta > Lepidoptera > Erebidae > Nudaria > Nudaria mundana. Next base: position 6,385,661 of record OY748297.1, read on the forward strand.
TCATCATGAGGACTGAACTTAGAAGCTAATTTCTTCAGTTATTCCTTCAATGGAGTAACTAGGCCTTCGAGCATAAGGCAGACGATGAGATACCGGGCAATTTAGTCGATACGAGTCTGACATCTGCACATCGAACGAGATACATAAAGAACCTTATATGCTTCTACTTTAAGGTACACGAAATGACCCCTTTCGGTCCAATTTTTCCGCGTGCCCCCACTGATTCCTAATTACGTTTTGTTTACAAACCCAGCAAACACTGTAATTAGAATAAACAACAGGGAAAATGTTCGTTTTCATTAGGGTTCAGTTCGCCACAGATATATTTTACGAGATTATAGTGGAGGTTTTGGAGAATAGATGTATGTGAGAGGGCGTCTCAGGTATTTTGGGCAATGATGGCTCAAGTTCCACTGTTTGACCTGTTCGATCATCCAGGTGATAAACATATTGTCGTCTTTCTTTTAATAGAAAATGAATAGGTAAAACCAATAAAGTGCTTTTCTTTGAGTAGAAAAACCAATAAAGTGTATTTTAAGGGTTAGTGCTATAAACATGAAACTTTGTATGGATATGTATATTTACTACGCCAATAAAGTGCTGCAATAAAATTTTGAAAATTATTTTTTTTGGGGTACCTCCTCTGCGCGTAAGGTGGGGATGATATTTTTTTCTCGGGTCTACTCCACCGTGTGGAATATCATAAGATGGGACTTTTAAAAACATTGAAAGGTTGCTAAGATGATTTTTTGATTTAGGTATCCGTTTACGAGATATTTAGCTTTGAAGAGCAGATTTTTGCAAAAACCTGACGTGAAGAACCTGAAAAAAATCACGCTGGTAGACTTTTATGGGTAATTACGGAACCATATTTATGCGTGCCTCGATACGCACTTGACCGTTTTTTTTTCAAATCCGCGGCCGCACCTTCGTCCATTGCCGTGCGCCTCTGGTAAGCACTTAAAGAATTTTCCAGCGGCGCCCGGTGGACCTTGGTCAACTGTGTGGCCGCTGCGTGGTAGTCGGGTTTTACCCCGCATCTTTGGGGTCGAGTTTTATCCCGCGTCGGTGAGTAAAGGCGTGCGTGGGGTGAAGCCCTGTAAGGACGGTGGGTTGCTAGTCCATCGTCCTTAGGCCCTGATCATAGAGGTCGATGGTCCTGCGCGTCCTCTGGCGGCGCCCCCGTCGCACACTTCGGCGGAGGGTCTGCTCCCTCTCCCTATCGGACGCCTCCTTCACGAGCATAGTTCCACTGGCTCCCGCTAGAGACCATGACTCATAGCATGGTATCCATCGAGAGGGTATCTACGCCCAGGCCCACAACGAGGTCCCGTCGCTGACTCGCCCACGCTGAGCATTCCACCAATGTGTTGCCTTGTAGTGTTGACACGTGGATGCGATACAGATACTCAACGAAACCCGGTGATGATCTGAGTCGCAGTGTGAGTACACCTCTGCAGCCACTCCTCCATGATCAGTCTCACCGCCGCGATGGTGGTGGTTCCCCACTTTGGTTGCTCAAGTCGCACCTTCCATGTCTCTATGAGATCCTGGCGGAGTTGGGACCGCTGGGCCTCGATTTCTCAAGACGCTGGCCTGTGGTCCCGCTCCAGCTCCTTCTTGTGCTATTGAAACCATGACGTAAGGGCTCTTGCTTCTTGGTCACATAGAGCATAATATATAGAATTCCACTGCTTAATCATTTTAGTACACTTAACAATTTTCGAATGATATTATTGTTCAGACACAACTGGTCTCGTAGTCTAGGTGATTCAATAACTAAAAATATTGGCAAAGTTTACAACAATCAAATCCTACCTATCATATCGGTGCTACTACCGCAACTGCTACCGAAGTTCAAATAAGTAGCAGCCAATAACTGTAGACATTAAGGTCGATACAAGTTGTAAGCTCGTCGATATTGAATTCTTATCTGCAGATCATTACTCTGTCGGAAGCGAGTATTGGCTTGTCCGGATATTGCACTACCGATCGCTACATACGAGGACATGAGTAAATAGACGGAACAGAGCGAAAGCTTCATATAAACGTTGAAATCGGTCGCACCACTACAAGCACTATTTAGAAAATATATCAGTTTGTTTATCAAACTATGTTTGGAGAAGGAAAACTCGACACAAAACCCTATACCAACCCGTCTGGCCAGAGTAATATATGTAGGCTAAATTCCCCCCCTTTTCGGGGGGAGCCTATGCCCAGCAGTGGGCGTCAAATGGGCTTAGATGATGATGACTACAAGCACGCGGGGCTAAAAGCACGGACACATACACTGGCCGTTAGTCACCTAGGCTGGAAACGCGCATACAAGAGCATCAGTGGACAATCTTAGGCTTAGTTCAGCGCACGTTGTTTGTTTGCAATAAAACTTTTACGTTGTTAGGAAGCTTTCGCTCTGTGCCATCTGTTTGCTAATGTGATACGAGTACTTACCTATATTATGTAGCCGATATGCTACGGTCGTTACGGATGTCCTTAGTATTTTCTGTATTGAACTCCTTTATTGCCTTACAAATTGTATATTGTTCTCGGTGGGGTGGTATTACCTTTAACTCTAAATAGTGTATACAGTCAAACGAGGGACCAATTTTGTAGTGGCTTTTCTTCGAAAGCTGATGTAATCGAGATAGTTGTTATCGCGTGAAAAGCCATCTAATCCAATGGGAAAGAGGTGTAACTTTGTGTACTTAAGTGCAAAATAATTCTAATGTTGTATGGGAAATGTATTTGACAATGGGTAGGTACTTAAAGTACCGTTAGTGATGAGAAAGTTACAGCTAAACACAATAAAATTATTGCATAATTGTTTTTTGTTTAGACAGTTCTTACACTAATTATAAGGTATGCCTTCCACGAGTGCGGATTTTATTCAATATGTAAAGGGTCCAAGCTAATAGAAATGCACCGCTATAAAAGCTTAATTAGAACGATTAAATAAATTGTAATGTGAAAAAAAAAACCTAAAAAAGTGTTATGAAATATTGTTTATAAATAATCCTAACATAGTATAAAACAAAGTCGTTCCATGATCTAAGCGTACATACTTAGATCTTAAAAAACTACACAATGGATTTTGATGCGGTTTGTACCAATAGATAGAGTAGTTTTCGAGGAAGGATCTGTGTAAATAATTTGTCAAGCAGGCGGGCGTCCTGGTTAAGAAATATATATAAACTAGTGGTCCCGGCGAACTTCGTACCGCCTGAAATTTTGCTTATGAACCTTCACTGAACCTCCACGAATATTTTAAGACCCAATTTAGCCAAATCGGTCCAGCCGTTCACGCATGATGTCGTGACCAAGGGAAATAGGGATTCATTTTTATATATATAGAGATACCTACCTACCTACATATTACAGCAAAGCACTCTCTAGGGATGCGTCAAATACTTGTTCACAATGTTCCGTAAAAAAATCTTGAATATCTATGAATGTCAAAAAGTGTCGAATTTACGATACGGATACGTGTATGAATATAAAGTCGTATTTCTTGCGACGAAAAACTGATGATTGCAGTGAAGAAGAAGTTTTGAAGCAAACTATCCTACTTTTGGGCGTGAGCGTACAAACTTTTCACATAAATCGAGCGTCGTTAATAATTTAGCAATTCGGAATTCACACACTATATACTCGTTTTCCAACTATCAAATACGAACCATATTTCTATATTAATAAAAGTTATCACTGGTTTGATTTATGAATAATATTTATATGTAACAAACCCAAGAATGTTTGGATATGGAACACATTTACAGATGACATCACTAGTTAATAATTAATTATTTTCGATTAAAAACTATAACGAAGATCCTTCTTTTACAGGACAAGATGTGGTTGCTTCTACTACTGTTCACGATTCCATACATCATGGGCCAGCAGCAGTGGGTACCATGTTCAGAATTGAACGACGACCTACGCTACCCATGTCGATGTAAGGTGCAAGTAGACCGGTCTCTTCAACTAAGGATACTGATGAACTGTGATCACGTGGTGTTCAACGGTGACTTTCCAACGCTGCCATATGGAGCTCCCATCATATCGTTCAGCCAGCGATTCGCTGGACAGCAAGCTTTACCTACTCAGGTTAGTAGTAAATTTCACTTATTTATTGCTCATTGTATCTATGCGACCAAAAGCTGCGAATCATGCGAGAAGCGATATCAAAGTTCTGTAGTAAGACCGGTCGGATCTTTGATTTAGGACTCCAACTCGTTAGGGGTTAACGACTGCCATAGATGTTCGCATGACAACCAGGACGGCATAACGTGCTCTCCAAAGCACAGAGGGTTCTCAGTGTCTTAAGAAATGGTCACTCATCCTAAAACCGGCCTGACTAGATGTCGCTTAACCTTTGCAATGTGTTAACATTGTCGGTTACCACTGGACCACGAGCCCCTCATAACCCCATAATAAAAAAATCTAATAAGTTATCTAATGATAATACGTGGATAGGTAAATATTATATTTAACTAGCAAACCAGTTGAAGTGTTTTGGTTCACAATTCTCACTGTTATTTCTATATGATTGGTCGGTTCAGAATGTAAAAACACAAATTGATCCATATAAACGTCACAAACCAGGGCACGAGTTGTCGTAGCTCTCTACGAGGCTCACGCGATTTTTCATGATCTGATAACTATACTAGTTGTTGGATCGAGTACACTGATTGCATAATTTATTGTAGTGGTTGCAATTACTTGAATGTATCGATAGAACCTTGGATTATTTCTGAATTTTAACCATACGATAGGTAATATTTATATTTCTTGAACACTTTCACTGTTTTGAGCATTAGAAATAATCGTGACTGTTAAAATATAAAAAAACAATGAGATTTTTGACTTCTTTGGTGGCGTGGTCGGTAGTGTATCCGCTTTCGGCGCCGGAGTCTCGGGTTCGATTCCCGGTCGGGACAAACTTTGTGTGATGACACATACTGTCCTTTACTTGTGTTCACTAATTTTAATTATCTTTCTACTTTTCATATTATGCTAGTATTGTTTACGTTTCTATTAATTACTAAAACACAAAATGACTACCCGCATTTCACATAATAGTTCAAACAATTTATTTCCGTCCAAAGGTTGCCTGTAAGAGATCGCTGTTTAGTGTTTACCATTATGAATGCAGGCCGTTGTCCACTCACCAATGTGTGAGATTCTTAGTACGTGAGTAGCCCCCTAAGCCATAAGGCCGCCATTTGTACATTCTCATAAATTGTTTCATATGCATATTTGTATTGATGTACAAAAAAGTTTAAAAATAAATAAATAAATAAATACGTGTGTACCGAAGTCTGGATGTATGTATTAAAATAAATGTTTATAAGTATTTATATCAGTTTATCTAGTACTCATATTACAAGCTCAGTTTGAGACTAGATGGCGTTATGTGAATTATCCTAACATATTTATTTATTATTTAGTAACTACAAAATTACCATAAAAATATAACGTTCTCGCATTAACCTCTCCATTTTACATGCACAACATGCCAATATTATCTGAAACACAAAGTAAAATTTCCAATAAAGGGGAATCATTATGACGCATCTCATTTCAGCGCGGACGGAAATTTAATGCTCCATTTATTATAATGAAAAGTATCTATTTTGACGTCATTGTAAGCATGCGTACATGAATTTATAGTGATGATAACATTTCACGTCAGTACCATATCTTTTATAGTATAAAATTCTCGTGTCACAGTGTTAGTTACCAGACTCCTCCGAAACTTTTTTTAAAATTTTATATGCATATTCAGTAGGTCTAAGAATAGATCACTATCTATTTTTCATACCCCTAAGTGATAAGGGTTGTCCAACCCTAACATTTATTTTTTATTTTGCGGACATTTTTTTTTTAATTTTTATATTTTAATAATGTGGCATTGAAAATACATAAAACCCTGGAAGCATTACTTTGTAAAACAAAAAAAAAATTTATGAATTTCTCAATATTTTTTTTTAATTTAGCGTCGGCGTCGTTAGTAAAACGAAAAGTAACCCAAACCCAGTTGAGTTCCGTTGCAGTTGAGTAAAGAACTTCGTTCCTGACGGGGGTCCCCCGACCGCACTTTTTTTTTATTCCCCCAAGGTCACGGCTGCACCTACGTCCATTGCGGAGCCGTGGCGGACACACACACACACACACATTTTTTCCCGGACGAAAAACAGAGGCTTTTTGGCACATAGTACCTACCCCACCTAGTTTACCGTTTTAGGGGCTATGCGTATACTTATAAGTACCTCGTCACTGCTGTCCCGGTGATCTTAGTGACTAAAAATACACTAAGTATTTCTTATAACACACGCAGTATAATTTTCCATTACACAAAAACTCACTTGAACTCCCAATATTTACTCGAATCTAACTTACTTACAATATCATCACACATATTTCTAATGGGGTAGATGATAAACTTATTGAGCGAAGCGTGCCGAAGGCGAGCGGAGCTCTCAACGGGTGACTCAAATTATTTTTCAAACGATTTATGTTAAATTGTTTCTCGGCGAATACTCGGCCGATTTCGGATTTTCTTGCACTCATCAAAAGCTTACAGAATTACCCAGGTTATTACGAAGCCAGAATTTTGAATTTCGACTCGCTTCGCTCAAATATATGCTGCAGCGTAACGGTACATTTCGCGACTGCGGCGACCTAGTAAGCTTACTGAGACTACTGGTTACTGTAATAAAGAAAGAAAGAAATAAATAATTTATTACTCCACAATAAACATGGTAAAAAAAAATAGACAACATATGGCAAATAAACACAAAAAAAAAGAAATTATAAAAACTAAAATAAACAACCGTGAAGTGGAATAAACGGCCGTCTCTCAGCGTAATGCTGTCTGCGTAGTGCAAAAAAGATTTGAATGTCAAGGGAACATAGGTACCATACGTTATACACGAGAACGTATTGTACCTATGTTCGTAACGGTAGGCAGATGTGCTTTACACACCCACATAAATAGGAGGTAAGCCTATTATTGCCGTTACTTTTATGCATTCAAAACACTAAATAGAATCTCTGAAGTCCAAGGAATCGAACCGAAATCAAATCGAATTGTCTAATAAAAATAATACGTTCCAAACTATTCGTATTCGTCAGATTTTCGTCAAATTGAAAAGGATTTTTAAAACTTTTATTTTGGGCAGACAAAAAAGGAGCTACCAATACATACATGTACTCCGAGTTCATTTCATTTCGATTCATACGACACGCGTAGGGTTGTCAGGAAATTACCAGCATAATTTGAACAATAATTATGACGTTAATGCCTCAATATCAACTCTATGGTCAATGCCATCATGTATCACAAACTAGAGACAACACTTACTTACAAATTCAAGGTGTCGCTGACGTCACGTATTTTTTGCAATTGTTAGGCGAGTGACACAGGCCTGGCATTAGGTACTTTTAAAAATACTAAAAGTATGTAAGTGTTCTACCAAGACCAACCTACTTGATTTTACCGTAAACCTGTGACATAATTATACAAAAACCAATAGTTAAAGTTCTATTATTTACTTTCAGATATTCTCATCTTATGGATTACCATTGAAAGAGCTGGATTTCTCCCACAACAGTCTCCGCCGACTGCCCGACCGACTTTTAGCTGGTGTGAGAGGAAATATCACGAAGCTAGTTTTCTCCGACAATTTGTTTGGAGACAATTTAAACCCGATATTTTCTACAGCTGAACTTCATAATTTACCTGCTTTAGAGGAATTAGACTTAAGTGGTAATCGCATCAGGGGCTTAGAAGAGGGGCTTCTTATTGGCTGTGAAGTATTGAAGGTAAGCCATTCATATAATATTTTTGATAGTATTTATTAGCAACTACTTACTGGACGGATGAGAAACAAGCGGTGTTAGTCAAATAAATGGAATCTGATTTGCAAAGACAAATTGAACCTGCTACCCTAATCTCCGAAGTTATGGAACGGATTTTTGTGAGGATCTTTTTGCCAGATTTGCGTCCACCTTTTGCATCTTTGGCAATGAAGCACAAACTGGAAATGACTGGGGTTCCAAATAATTAAGGGGCTCTTAAGGCTCCCAAATATTACCTTAATATAAAGGTAAATTTAAACAGGTGGTGATTCATAGAATAAAAAGTAGGTACGTACCTAGCTTGACCATCAGCCTCTCAACACTAGTACTGTTACTTAGTTAAAATACTACAAATGAAAGAAAACCGCAGAGTAGTAGTTTTTGCTCTTTAGTAGTAATTAAAGAGATTTTATTCAATAAAATCGGTTTATTTACCATCAAACAACTATTTTACGCTTTTCCAGTAAATCTGTTCTCGACACAATATCGGCAGCTCAAAGTAATTAACATCTGTTATTTAATTAAACTTTTGTGAAAAACAATTCATTTCTTGTTTAGTTTTTACGACTGGATCGCAATAACATGAACGATGTGCCTTCATCTTCATTGAACGGACCGCAGGCGCTCAAAGTTCTCTCTTTGAAGGAAAATGGAATAGGTAAGTTTTATAATAAACAGTTTACTCCAAGGTCAAGATAATGTGAACAATGTACGAGTATGTTAGCACTTTACTAGAAATACATATTGCACAAAAACATATATACTTTTCTACTGTAATAATTTTATTTTTACTGACCGGTTTCACCTGACGGCATCATCAGAGATTTATACAAAGGTTCAATAAATCACACAATAATATCCATAAGGACATCAAAACACTAGGATTCCTAGTAGTGCAGATTCCACCATGTGCCGTCAATCGAAAGTATAAATAGTTTACTAGAAATATCTAAGAACTTTTAAAGTATTATCTTTCTTGTTAGTGTAAGTTTTTCTGTCTTTTCATTACCTTTATAGCGGTAGCCGGTAGTGACTTGCCTTGTACAGTGGGCAAAGAAATTCCTTTACCACCCTAAGGTTGAATGCAGATTGAATATTATCAATTAGGTACGCAGTGAACGGAAATTATGTCATTATTATGCATCTCTTTCACTGATATCTTTTTGGTATGAACCTTCTTGTAATTTTTGATGACTAGGAAACAAGATCAAAATGGTAAAGGACTTTCTTGGACATGTGATCGAAGTCAGGTATCCTGTGTTTTATCACATGCACATCACATGCACAGTCACTCACAAGTGGGAGGCGCTTTGTCATTACTTTACTGGGTTTACTTGGGTCCTGTGATGGGACCTCTAAATCTCACCGTACATTCGATATAAAAGAGGAATGCCACTGACTGCGATTTAATTTTGCTTAATCTTAATCGAGGTATTAGGCCCTTTTGTTCAAACACGTTTAGCGTTTTTAACGATTTATAATTTCTAAAGAAGACGCAAACTCATTGCTTTGAAATACCGGAAAATTTATAAAACCTGGTATACTTGTGATTTATACGAGTACATTTTGAATTTAAACGTTTTCTCAAACAGTCTTTAGAACTACAATTGTGGTTACTTTTTTTCAGCTTTAATAAGTCAAGGATCCTTTATTTCTCAAAAGACGTTACAAGAAATAGACCTGCATGGAAATATGATATCATCAATAGAAGGTGGAGCTTTTGCTGGCCTTGTGGACTTGCAGACTCTTGACCTGGGACGGAACAGACTTTCTAAATTCAACAGTGACGTATTCCAAGGAGCGGAAAACTTGGAGAATTTGAACCTTTCAGAAAATTTCATAACAGATTTTCCAACGGTCGCAATGAAATCATTTAAAGCCCTCAAACATTTAAATATTTCAAGTAATATGATAACGGTGAGTTCAAACTGTATCTTTCTGTTTAATGCTAATAAATATAATATTAGGATGCAAGGTCTGGATGAATGATGGTTGGATGATCTTAATAGGAACTTGGACGAGAAGAAGGTGAAGTGGATGAATCCCACTAAATCACCCAATAGTCGAACAGTAGTCTTTGCAAAACAATGGTAAGTAAAATGTTTTTAAGAGAACAGCTGTTCTCTCTGAGACGGTCTTGATAATGCCTCGTTTAGAGGCGAAACAATTGTCGACGTTTTGTTGTCCTTTTAATTCTGCGAAAAATTAATGCTATTATATAAATTTAAAAGGTTTTTTCTTAAAAACATTTTACTTACCATTGTTTTGTCATGGATTTTCGCCAAGTAACGCCTGTTTCTATCCAATATTTTAGTAGTCTTTGCAATCATTAAAACATGATTCTTTGCGTGCCAAATTTCGTTGCGATCGAATGAAAATGTGGCTGCTAGCCCAGAATACACCTACAGACCCTTTCGGGGAGATGAAAGGCGTAGGCTCACTTCGTTTGCTTAACTATACCTACTCAAAAGGTTTAAGACTATTTCCTGTTATTGCCTGCCTACACTATTGGGGCTATAGGCATGATGGTATGTTTGTTTAAGGTGTATAATTCAAATTGTATCGCTACAACACTTGAAATACGCAATTAAAAATGAAATATAAAGTTTTGAAACATGGTAAAGCGTTACTCCAAATTGTGCTCAATTTATAATTTGTATTACGATGGAATACTTCTAGTAGAACAAACTAAAATTGGAGTACTTAATTTCATTACAACCATATATAGTTTACCCTTGCAATATGATAAAACAATAGATTATTCAGTTACAAAGTTAAACTCTCCGAACCACATCACATAAGTACGAGTATTATTAAGTTATCCCAAGCTTAAAGCAAATTTCAACAGTTAATCTATCAAAACTTAATTGAACTTTAAATTCCATTTACCGAGCTAATCAAAACCTTTGACAGTACCGCTAATATTAGTGTTATGTACTGATCCAGCTTAACGTATCGAAGCTCCACGAGCAATCTATAGACTCAGACCCCGTGACTCGCTGAAAGAACTATGTAAAGAAATTAATATTTTAACAGTTGCTTCTCAATATGTTTACGACAACATCTTATATGTACGGAAGAACATAGATCTCTTCAAAAAAAATCCGATAACCATAATTTTAATACAAGAAATAAAAATAAACTGGCAATGACAAAAATTAGACTTCATAAAGTTGGTAATTCGTTTGTAGGCAAATGTATAAAAATATTTTATAAAATTCCTCAGGATTTGGTTGACATGCCTCTTAATAAGTTTAAAATAGTAGTTAAAAAGGTTTGATGAAGAAAGGCTAATATAATGTAGACGAATATCTTAATGATAAAAATGCAAGGTCACCCTAATCTTCTGTTGTTGGCCACTCGTATAATACAATATAAATTATAACAATGTAAACAAAACAATATTAAAAAAGAAAATGGATATTCTACCTGAGTTTCTTGCTGGTATCTTCTCAGGAGAACCAACTTACCGAACTAGCGAAAGAATCATTTTCAAATGGTTATTTATGTACTTAATTTAGTATTTTTATAAAATTACTTGACAATAAATTGTAAAATTTTGACATTCATATGTGCTCTTTATGTGCCTAAACTGAATAAACGAAATTGATTCTTGGATTCTTTGAAGCTCTTAAACTATATTTGTAGTTTAACAACTATGATTTCATAAAATATTTATATGTAAATTATAAATATACAAAAACTGAAATGTCATCGACAGGACTCGAACACACGACCTTTCCCTTAATAGCTTTCTCCAATGATTTCAGTTTTTGTGATTAAATAAATATTGTAAGAATAGTTTTAAGCAAACTCATTGCTTTGAAATACATACCTACCTATATGATTTTATAGTTAGCATAACTGTCTACTCGAATACATCAAGTATTTTATTTTGTGTCTCTTGCCTACTGGTCTACAAGAACATAAATAAAACGTATTAAACTAAGTATATTATGGAATAAAAGTACGTACTTAAATTTGCTAATTATCCTTTTCAGAACATAGACAGCAGCCATTTAAGCTCTTTGGGCTCTCTTGAGGTTTTGGATTTAAGCAGAAATAATTTAGTGAAATTATCTCCGGGCACATTTGTGGGTCTGACTGAGCTTCGTTACTTGGACGTGGGAGTGAACGCCCTTCGTACTGTGAGTAGTTTCTTATTTTATTTTTAGGTTACATTATATAATTAGTAGGTAATTAAAACTGTAACTCATTTCAGTAGAACTCATTATGAACTATCTCTAACCTAGTGCTAACCAACTTAATTCTGACTTAGTCTTTGGTATATTTTAAGGTGGTTAAATAAATTCATTTAGTTTTCATAATTACTATTTACTTTCACTATATATTCTATAAGTAGAAATATTTGTGATCGTATACAAAATCGATTTTGAATTTTCCATGATTCCTGAGCTCCCCTGAGTTTACTTGCTTGTACTATTATTCTTGTTCCTTGCCCTGAGCGAAACAAGTGATTTCTGGCAAACGTATACATATATGTGTCCGTATGCGGAGAGCTACAGCCTAAACCATTAAAACTTCAATTTCCAACCATGAAAGATCGAAATTTTTGGTTATATATGCAATTTTCCAAAAAAAGGTGCTACCGACCCGTTACGATAATTTTTTTATTCTTTAAATAGTTACATTAGTAATGTTCTAATAATAAGTAACCATTTTTATAAACTGTATTTTTATTTTCAGGTTGAAGACGATGCTTTTGATGGACTAACAAGTCTTGAAACACTATTACTTCGAGACAATAACATCCTACTTATTCCAGCCACGGCGCTTTCACGTCTGCCCAGTCTAGTCTCAGTTCACCTCGGCTACAATAGAGTTACTGCTTTATCCAGTGACATACTTAAAGCAATTTCTGAAAGAGTCACCTCACTAGTGCTATCACGCAACGTCATACGGGAACTACCATCGTCAGCCTTTGATCATTTCACTAACCTTAATCATCTAGATCTGTCTGGCAACCTTCTGAATTTCATTAGTGCAGAGGTGTTTAGTGGCCTGGAACAATCTCTTCAATTCTTATCGCTAAGTCAAAACAAAATTGTAGAGTTTGTTGGAGAGCCATTGAAATTTATCAACCTTTGGTTTTTAGACATTTCTGATAATCAACTTTCGGAAATACCTATAGATGCCTTTCAATTTATTCCAAGTCTAGTTCACCTAAACCTTAGTCGTAATGCACATATTAGCACACTCCCTCAAAGCGTATTTCAAAGTAACTTAGGACTAATGACTGTCGACATAAGTTACGTAAACTTAAAAGCGCTTTCTGTTAACTTGTTTACCAAAAACACAAACTTAAAAGAAATTTATTTATCCAACAATCTTCTTCAAGAAGTGTCTGAACATACTTTCAAGAACCTTAGAAATCTAACTCATCTAGATTTGTCGTATAATAACATAATAAATATTAGAACACCGGCATTTGTGAACGTTATGTCTATACAATACTTATCATTGAAAGGCAACCAACTTAACGCATTTAAAGGAGAGTTCTTTAACACTGGTACTAGTCTTGAATTTATAGATTTATCTGATAACCAACTTAGTTACTTGTTCCCCTCCTCGTTTAAGATTCACCCCCGCTTAAGAGAAATTATACTTACAAACAATAAGTTCAACTTCTTTCCGTCAGAACTTATAAGTACTCTACAGTATCTTGAATTAGTAGATTTATCTGGTAATGCTCTTAAGACCGTAGATGAGCTTGATTTTGCTCGGCTTCCAAAACTGAGGACTATATTGCTGGCTAGAAATGAAATTGATTCAATAAGTGAAATGGCTTTTCACAATTCAACACAAATTCAACATTTAGATTTGTCAAGTAATAAAATCGATCGCTTGGGTGATAGGCTTTTTGAAGGTATAATACGACTGAAGATTTTGAATTTAGGTAATAACTTACTGAATGAGTTACCAGATAATATTTTTGAGCGATCAAGAATACACATGCTAGAGAAAATTGTGTTGAACAATAACTTGTTTGAGCACGCTCCCTTAAGAGCACTGCAAAAGCAGTATTTCTTTGTATCATCGGTAGACCTTTCATATAATCAAATTGTTGACATACCAGCCGAAGACAGTGTGATGGTTAATATTAAAAAAATAGATTTGTCTTTTAACCCATTATCTGTAAAAGCCATTAATAATGTATTGACGGAACCAAAAACAGTGCGTGACCTAAATCTAGCAGGAACTGGTATTAAATCTATCGGACAGTTAGAAACACCATTCTTACAAAACTTGAACCTGTCTTTTAATAACATTACAAAACTGTCAGAAAAAACTTTCATGAGAACAACATTGCTAGAATCTTTAGATCTTTCAAGTAATGATATCAATGATGTCTCAGGATCTCTCGCAATGTCTTGGCCTAAGCTTAAAATACTTCAACGGCTATACATTTCTGGTAACCCGCTTGTAATGATCATGGAAAATAATTTTGAAGGTCTCACATCTCTTCAAGTCTTAGATATGACAAATTTAGAAAAATGTACAAGAATTGAGAAAAACTCTTTTAAAACGTTGCCAAATTTAGTTGAACTTAGAGCGTATGGGTATCCAAGATTAGGTTATTTTGATGTACAAGGTGCATTGCAGTATCTATTGGCGTTAGAAAAATTGGACGTTGAAGTAAAAGATACTACAATCGGTGCTGATCAATTGCATACGATTCTTCACCCACGTCTAGAAGAATTAGGCATTAGAGGTACACGTCTCAAAACTGTTTCTTCGGGTGTACTAGCTGGGTTGAAGGCTCCGGCAATAACTGTGAAGTTCAGGAATACCTCTGTTACTAGTTTACCACCAGCTTTACTTTTCCCCCTACCACGATCCTCACAAATTACCATAGATGTCGCTGGAAGTCAGTTAACAACTCTACAACCACAGTTATTGGTAGCTTTAGATGATCGTAGGGCTGATCTATCTATGTTTGGTTTAGATACTAACCCGATTCGTTGCGATTGCAACGCTCGAGCACTCAGAAGGTGGCTTCCCAGTGTAGGAGTAATGGATGTAAAATGCGAGTCACCAGAGCATTTATCCGGTTTCTTGTTAGTTGAAATAGGAGATGACGAATTAACATGTGAAACCAAGCGACGAACTACAGCAACATCTACAAGTTTATCTACTACATCCACTCCGAGAATAATTCGTACATCCTCAGAACCTGATATAATATGGTCAGTAGCACCAGCGCATGATCGGCCAAAGGCTAACGAACCAAAGGGCGCTCCTGTGGTAGGAGTAGCAACCACGGGTAATGATGATAATCTCATAATTGGGATAGTCGGAGGAGTAGTGGCGTTTATAGTGATTTTGATAGTTGCGATTTGTATAGTTAGATTACGAATGACGTCGACTTCATATAGAGGCGGTCCTTTAGCCAGTAGTCCAACAGCAGGAGGGCCACCTATGTGGGGACCTCCTTGGCCGGGCTATGCTGGCACATTACCACCACCATCGTTATCTAATGCGACATTACCACATAAAATACAGTCTGGCCCAGGCTCGGTTAGGTATTTGGCTCAGCCGCCACCAGCACCTTATTTTATAAGCATGCCTCCCCATCATGATGAAAAAATCTACCGATAAAAAATTCTGTAAAAACTTAGATAGGTCGAAAGTGCTTTGTAAATATTAGATGTTTTAAGTGAGTAACCATATCATTATTGAGCTGAGTTTACGAATCTCTTTCTTAGGCGACTCGTGTATTTCGTTCGTGATCGAACTCCTCCTAAACGACTGGACCGATATTTTTGAAATTTGGCACGGTCATAGTGACCATCACCGTGAGTGCATATATCTGAACTCATAAAGATCGGTCCAGTCGTTTAGGAGTTCGACCCGGATCGAAAAACTCAGCTCAATTATTGCAACAGCAGAATGCATTGCATACCTAGTAATAAATATGTATGACTTATTATTATTGTGCAAGGTTTATATCGTTATAGATATCAATAACACAGTGAACTACTAAGAAATTAATGTGACAAAGGTACATCTAACACGCTGTAGCATTATTTTATGTAAAGGCTCGAAATAGGCTTGGATGCATCTATAGTCATCATCAACTGAATTTAAACGAAACTAATTGTAAGAATAACTGATTATTTGTATGTTTGAAAGTGAAATAATATGAAAATGTTTGTGTACTATACGTATTTATAATGGAAGTGTGCAGAATCGATAATGGTGAGTAGGTACATATTGTTAGTTTATTAAGTATTCAGATATCTGCGAGTATAATTCGGTTGTGTGCATTCCAATATGTTTAGCTTCAGTAACATTTAGCGTTATACGATTAAAACTATGATTATTATTATTTTAAACTTGCGTTTCATTTTGTTTTTCTATGGAATAGTCGTTTTGCACTTTTATTCTGAGGACTTAGACAAGATTGCATCGTATTGTAAATGCCCTTTACCTTTTCAATTGTACCACTTCTTTACTTACTTATTTTATTTATTTATTTATTTATGTACACACAGTATACATATACATTTTAGTGAACATTATCTGATTGAGAAATGAAAACTCAAACAATTTGAAATTGGAAGACATGGTGAGTAATTGGTAGGATAGATAAGTACCTACTATATGATTTTTAATACCTTTTGCTAACTACATTTAGCTTTTGAAACCAATTCTAAACTGGTAATTTTCCTTTAATCACCGTGATAAATTAATTGTATACTCACGTGATCCTAAAGTATATTGCTTGAGAAGAACCGAGGTATCAATGTAAAATAAAGTTGGCACTGCACACTTTACAGTATTAATGTTCCAAATCACAAAAGGCTGGTAGGTTCTATTTACTGTAATGTTTTCTTACCATATTATTTTTTTATATTTATGTCGACAAATGAAGCCACCATCGTTCGGCAGAGAAACGAACGTTTAAAACGCTCGGCTCAACAAGTTAACAGTGACAGCATTTATAGGCTATTTCTTTTTTTTTATTCATTTATTATCAGGCTACGCCAGAAAAGTTACAGATCTTATATTGACTTATTCTACGGCCCATAGATACATACCTTAAAACTAAAAATACATATATATTGCTTTCCATAGAATACGATAATAATAATTATACATGTAAAGAAATACATACACCGTATATTTTACAGAAGGGTATAGTAGCTATAATTTTTATAATGTCCACACTTCAACAGTTTCTTAATTTGGCTCACTTTTATTTTTATACCGAAAGTTCTGCTGAAAACTCAATTCACAATTTAATTGAACATGAAACTTCACTCACTGTGGGCATTACATAAAAACATGGTATTTCAATTGAACATCAGCTGCAGAAAGAAATTCTTTGTTAGAGAATTCCATAAAACGTGGCTTTTATTGGTCGATCAATATTTCACGTGGTTTACGAACATGAATGCTAAATGGAGTAACCTAATTTTATACCTCAACGGGTTGGCAGAGACTAGTATTTGCCTTAAA
Source organism: Nudaria mundana (assembly GCA_963556515.1). NCBI lineage: Eukaryota > Metazoa > Arthropoda > Insecta > Lepidoptera > Erebidae > Nudaria > Nudaria mundana. The sequence goes on from OY748297.1 coordinate 6,403,001, forward strand.
TGTTCCGTAGTTCAAGTCTCGGAACCGTTATACGAAACGTCTGACGTGACCTCAATTCTAACGCACAAAAAAGGTTAAAAGCACTTAAAGCTGGTAACTCTCATTTGTTATTGCTAGAAAAAGATAAAAAGTGTGGGCCCAAGTTAACCACTATTAATTTTTATAAAGGGGTGACTGGTCGTAAGTCTCAGGGTCCAGTTGACCACTGTCCTGGGACGAGTTTCATCGTAGACGAATCGCCCCTAACCCTTTTCGTTTTGGCGAATTTAATATCAGCAGTAGATTTTCACATAAATATTTCGCGAATGTTCATGCGTGGAGCATTTCTGTAAAGTGCGCGTGCTACATGCACATCGTAATTTGCGTTATATGGTGCATCATTAGCACGCCTGCTACACAATGTCAATTAAACCAAGATGCCGCATTGAAATAAAGTGTTTGTGGATTACTACGAAATAAAATTACGCTAATAATTATCTAAGTATTATATTTGTTTCAGAGCGAGCACGTTTGCCGGCTGTGGTAGAGTGGGAGTTTGGATTGTGGATCAAGGCACTTCCTCTACCACTTTCCGCCTTGCCACCTGTCTTTGTTTAGGTGCGCCATGTGTTTCTTCGCGTCGTGGCCACTGCGGAGAAGTATTCGATAACCTTGGACATCACGGTCTTTCATGCAGTAGAAGCGCAGGTCGTATTTCTCGACACGCTAACCTTAATGACATAATCCGTCGGACTCATTCCACCGCCGGTATCCGAGCAGTTGGGTTGGCACGTGGCGATGGACGGAGACCTGATGAAATGTCGGTATTGCCATCGAAGATGTGAAGGCCTTTAGTGTGGGACGCAATGTGCGTTGACACTCTGGCGCCTTCTCACCTTCCTAGTATTCCGCTATCAATTTTTTCCACTCTATGTTTTTATGTATCCCTAATTCCCTACAAGGTATAAAATTATCTCTTTATTTAAATATTAAGTTTGTAATGGTGTACAATAAAGTATAATCTATCTATCTATCTAGTACAGCGGCTTGTGCCGGCGCTGCTGCTGCATCAGCGGAAAGCCTCAAACGGCGCAAGTACTCAAATTTAGCAGGAGACTACATATTTGAGCCGTTTGGGGTAGAGACGCTGGGACCTTGGGGTCCGAGGGCTCGCGGACTCTTTAAAACCATCTCGAAACTCATAATCGACTCTTCTCAAGACCAGAAGGCTGGTAACTTTTTAGCTCAAAGAATAAGCATTGCCATACAACGTGGCAATTCTGCCAGCCTTCTAGGAACATAGTCAGTCGGCGACGAGGCGGAGGAGTTCTTTGACGCCTGTATATAGTGTAGATTTTAATGTGTATAGTATAGTTTAATTATTAAGTGTAAATAGTACATATTTTCATTTACTATTATGTATATTGTAATTAAATAATAAAAATTGATATGTTTTACGAATGTGGTCTTTTGAGAATATGATATACAGCGACGGAGCGAAACATATATGTTTGGATAGTGGTCACTTGGTAATGGTTTCACGGAAAATATCTAAGTTTAGCCGCTTCATAGTTAGACTGAACCCCGACTGGTCGTAAAAAGGTTTTGCTTTAACAACACATTAAGCCAAAACCTTTTATACTCATAATTACAAATTCTAGGTACTAAGTTAACGAGATCCACCTTTGACCCAAGGCCCCGGCCGCCCCTACGCCCGGTGGACTTTGGCCACCTATTTGGCCTCTGTCTAGGGTTGGTTCGGAACTTTTCCGCATCATTGGGGTTCGGTTTTATCCCGCGTCTGCGAGTGAATCCGCTTGCCCTTCAGGCTTCAGCCCGGCAGCACGCAACCATTCTAGCCTGCTTCTGTATTTCTGTAAGGACAGCGGGTGGCTGAGCCGCCGCTCAGGATCCAATCATGGAGGTCGATGGTCTTGGGCGTAGATGAGTCTGGGCTCCGACTTCGGTACTCAGCGGGGAGCGTACGCTCCCTCTCAACCACCTTAAATAAATATTATTAATACATTCGAAGTTCCAATATGAACCTTAAAATGTGATTTTTATACAGACATATCATATCATGTTCATACAGTGTGTATCGTACTCGTAATATAAACCACAGCCGCAACAAATGACGTTGACAATGTCATACAATACCGACACGACATTTCCACGAAACAAAAACGTAAATTCGGTTTTTGTTTTTAACCGACTTTCGACTGAAAGAACTGATCGGGTGAAAAATCACGTTTGTTGTATGAGAGGCCCCATAAATATTTATTATACTCTGTTTTTAGTATTTGTTGTAATAGAGGCAACAGAAATACATCATCTGTGAAAATTTCAACTTTCTAACTAAGTATGACGGTTCATGAGATACAGACAGACGTACGGACGGACAGTCGTCAATCAACAGAAGTCTCAGTAATAGGGTTTCAATTTTACCCTGTGGGTACGGAATCCTAAAAAGTAGGTAGTTACTTATATCTACGTACCTACGCGCCATGTTCGTGTTAAAATAAAATATGTATTTTATAACAGCCTGTTAGTTCATTTTATGAAAATAAAAAGTGTAAAAACCATTCCACCTTAGCTTCTTACATAAAATTCACTTAAGTGTCTGAGCGTAGGTAAGTTGGAGCATGGTTCCGATAAACCAATATTGGTTTAGGTATTGGCTGACTCCCCGCGTAATCTCACTACCAGAGCTAAGCCAGAATAACGGACCAAGCATTGAATAAATTCAAATTGAATTTTGATCTTCAATTTTATAGTCGCGACGGTTTCAAAATATTCTTCTTCTGGTGTCGATGGACAACACAAAAATAGGGTAGATGCCTACATAAATAATCCCAAAGTATGTAGGTACGTATATTGTATTCAATCTTATTATCTTTATTTTATTTATTTTTAATCATCAATTGAATCACTAATACTTGTAGTTACGGATTTGACGATACATAATAGTGACGTCATAGTTGAGTTTTTCATGCAAATTTCTAAAAGGCGTATGGTTTTGACAGTTAATAAAAAGAAGGTGATTTGATTTGACATTCACCTACCCCATTGTCTTTTATATTGTCTTGGCCCAGTGTTCTGCAACGCGTATTGCATTTGGAGTATTGCATATTCGAAATAAATCGAAGAGAAATTGTATAAAACATATTTTCTTTAATTTAAATTTTTATTCGCCTTTGTCTTCCTAATTTCTAAGAGGGTGTTCTAAGTTACGGAATGTCTTCATTTCAATAGTGTTGGATCGAATTGACATCGACTTAACCCAAGACCAGCCTTATCCAGGTTACGGACGTTTATGGTGGGCAAAGTTGTAACATAATTGAATACGAAAAGTGTGTTGTTTATATCATACTTACAGATAAATAAAATTTAAGTGTCTGTCTGTAATTACAAATTAATAGGTTTTCACTAATAATAATAATGAAAGTATATTACGGCACTTACATAAAACTAGGTGTGCACGGCGGGTCGCGGTGCAAAATTGAGCTGAAGCGACTTTCAAATTTTGATTTTATTTCTGATTTCTTTTTTTTTTAACTGGTAGTCTATTTGACCTCTTTTAAGGTCAAAATTATATATGGCAAGCGCATTATGTGTAATTCTCTCGGTATAACTGTCAAACAAAAGTCCTCCTGGAACAGGTTTTTCGGTGATTATTCCTCTGTGGTCACTTCGATGTTTCTGATTTCAGATATATGCACTCACGAGCATGGTCACTGCCACCATGCAAAGTTTGAGGAAGAGCGGTTCAGCCGTTCAGGAGGAGTATTCGGTCAAGTGAAAACCCTCGAGTGTAGTATACTTAATAGGAGCTACGCTCGCCTTCGGCTCGCTACAGCTTAATAATTAGTTTTGGTCTGTCTGGGTCTAATATCTGAAACAGCTGGACCGATTTTAAAAATACCTAATGTATAGGGAGTAAGACTTAAGCTACATTTTACGGGAATGTTTTCCCGTAGGAATTGGGAAGTAGAAATCTATCTACGCGGGCGAAGTCACGGGTTTGCTTTAGTAGGAACCATAAACCTTGTCCAATATAGCTAGAGAATGGAGTGTACTGTCAATATCAATAATAAGGTGTGATTGTCTTACATTTAGCAATCCCCGTTATTATTTGCTTAGCACTTAAACAGGGAATCTTCCTATATGGATTTGTACAAATACGCCGTTGAGATCACAGCGCTCAGGTCTAAACTTATCACACACGAGTATTTTCGTCTGTAAACCCAATATAGGTACATACCTAATCTATTACATTACCTAATCTATTCTATGATCTTTTAAATACATAGTTCGTCACAAATTAAAGCTGATATACTACCTACCGATATCTACTACAACACAATTTCTATTGAATGAAAACTTAAACATAGACCCAAAAGGCTCAATTTTAAGAAAAACTTCGCCAAGAACAATAATCTTGATGGAATGTAAAAATAGTAATGAACGAACTGGTTATCTATAAAATCAGTAGTTTTTAGGAGAGTAATTTTAAGGCGAATTTTTAATAACTTATACACGAAGAATGCTTCTTCAAATTTTGCAATATTGTATTTACATAGCATTGCATATAAACATTGCAGCATATCATTCTAAATTATATAGAGTTTTAAAAAGGCTCGCTAGCAACAAGGTTATTCGATGGAAATATTATAATATTAAAAAGGTATTCAGTTGAAACTGCAATTGAAAGACGCGTTGGAAATCTCATTAAAATGAATTTGTGTAAAGATATTCAAAGGTGAAATCTGTTTTGAATATGACGGAAATATTTGAATTCATTTCAACTGTTTAGTTTGCAAAACAGATTTTCATCATTACCATTAAATCTAATGGAAGATGAGTATTTATAATTACAATTTATTTTATGTATTTATTACATTCTTAATAACGACTGTAATTAAGATAGACTTATAGTTGTCAGTTGCTGGATGAAAAACAGTCGCGAAAGCGGGACCGATGCCTGCGTCACCTTGGGGACCAAACTTCGGAAATGTGGTTCGAAGTTCCATCGGCTATCAAGTACGATCCCTAGATACTTCATCGAGTGCTTGATACCGATGCTAACGCCTCCTACATTAATGCTGGAACCTGCAGGTGGACCGTTCCGAAGACTGTGAAAACACAGAACCTCGGACTTGTGCAAGCCCACCTCCAGTCCCAGCCGCCGTATCCGACCCAAGACTTGAGCTACACCCATCGTGACCTTGAGTGCTGCCTCCTGGTACGTTGCACCCCGCGCCGTGACGAGGATATCGTCGGCGTAGCACGTTATGCCGACGCCCTCAGGCAACGCACCACGCAGCACCCAGTCGTAGCCGATGTTCCACGGAAGCGGCCCTAGGACCGACCCCTGTGGAACACCGCACGACACGCCCCGCCGAGCTGGCCCGAGCCAGCTGGGGAAAGCTATGGCCCTCTCCGAGAGATAGGCCCCGACAATACGACGGAGGTAGAGAGGTGTTTCGTGATACGTACGCGATTGGTTGAAAGCGTGTCAAAAGACACCGTCACCACCACCTTGCCTTGCGAGACTGCTTCCTTCGTCAGGCTCTTCACGCGCATGATCGCGCTCACGGTGGAGCGTCCCCGATGGAAACCGAACTGGTTATCCGCCAGGTCTGGCCCCACACTCGTGAGATGCTCGACGAGGCGTTCCGCGATAAATCGCTCAAAGAGCTACACACCTCGTCGAGCAACACGATCGGCCGGTATCCGGACGGTGAGTCCACCGGCCGCCCCGCCTTACAGATCAGGACCAGTTTCCCCGTCCTCCACACCTTGGGAAACTGGCCCCTTTCGAGGCATGCGCTAAAGAGCCCCATCAGTCGAGGCCCGCGTTCTTCGAGGGCCAGGACCCATGCACGGCCAGGAATGCCCTCGGGTCCGGGGGCAGTGATTTTCCGGCGTTTAAGCCGGAGTACTGCCGCACCTAGCTCCCCCACCCTGACTTCGGGTACGTCGTCTTTTCTGGTGCTATCCGCGTCGGGCAGAGACGAAGCCATGCGCGGAGGGACGTGCTCCTCCGCGCTCGTCGGAAACAGGGAGCCCATGACCCGCTCCAGCTGCTGCGGCTGGAGACTCTGGGTCAGTGGGGGCGCCCTAGGTTGGAGTTTCTCCCTAACCTGTAGGTACGGGCGCCCCCATGGGTTCTGCTGAAGGGTCTCCAGGAGCTCCTCGCGGGCCGCCGCCCGTCTTGGCCCGCTTTATAGTCATCTGTATGAATAAAAATATATCGCCGTTAGTTTGTCTTGCTAAAACTCGGGAACGGCTGCACTGATTTGGCTAATATTGGTCTTGAAATATTTGTGAAGGTTCAGCTAAAAGGTAAAATTTGGGCGATACGAAGTTAGCCGTGACAGCTAGTCTCTTGATATAAAGCTGGCTAATGTTTGGGCACATTACGTGAAAACGGATGATTTAAAAACATTCTCTTTATTCGAAGTAGGGTAGAGTCGATGAAGATTTTAAAATATAGGTAGTCTATTGGTAGTTTTATTTAAAGATTATATTACCCAATTTAAAGATTATATTACCCAATGACACTCAAAAGGTGATCTTTCATTTGAGACCTCATTCATCGTAATCTGTCAAGCCATTAAGTCTATAGAGGCACAGATATAAGAATACTGTATAAGTATATAACGTAAAACATAGGGTATGTTTCGCTCGCTGGCGCAGCCTGATAAAAAGCATGTGTTGACTTTTTTAATATTCAAGTAATAAGTACAAGGGACCAGAAAATGTTTTTTGTAATATCATATTAAAATATTAAGATAGAAATCTAAGTATACTAATATTATAAAGACGAAAGATTTCATTTTGTTTGTTTGAAGGGAATAGGCCCCGAAGCGAATAGAACCGGTAACGAGTTAACTATATCTATTCTAGTTACGTATAAATCACAAAAACTGAAATGTCATCGACGGGACTCGAACTCACAGTCTTTCCATTACAGAGAGAATGCTCTAGCTCGTAGCTCAGTTGGTCAGAGCGTTCCCCCTGTAAGGGAAAGACCGTGGATTCGAGTGGCCCCGATCACATTTCAGTTTTTTATGATTTATTCATAATTTCTATCTTAATATTTAAGAATAGTTTAAGCAAAACTCATTGCTTTGAAATACAAAAACATATTAAAATATTCGTTTTATCATCGTGAATAAATTGGAGATGCCCAAATCATAATTGAACAATCAAGGTCGAGGTATTTAAGATTTATTCGCCATTAAATATTCCGGCTCTATTTTGTGTGCCAGCTGGATCAAATATCGGGTGAAGTCTTGCGTCAACGAAATCAAATTAATATCGAAATACTAAACAACTCGGTTTTAATTTAGTACATGGGCGATGAAGAATATTCGCAAATTGTTATCTATAGGTGAGTAAGTAGCTCGTTACCAACATATGTATACCTACAAAGATGTTTCTAAGAACTCTGAAAGCTAAAAATTTTTTTTTTCTTTATTTTTGTCGAGGCTTTTGCCATAATGAGCCATAATGAGCATGCCAGCCTGGCTAAAAATGTTGCTTTAAATATTATTTTAATAAAATAAAGAAACTAGAATCTGAAAAACATGGGACCTAGTTATTTCGTAATTGATCATGTTCCATTATCAAGGGGACTTTTTGGCGGTGACGGGAACAAAGAAGTTTTGGATTGCTCACTGAACCCCTAAGTGGGTATGATTCGTGTTGTAAAGATAATCTCAAACTCGCCGAGTTTACGAATACAAGATTAAATCAATTTTTTGTTTAAATGTACAAATTTAAAAATATCACGCAGCGTTATACTCGTATATATTATTCTTTTTATACAAGAACGACTCATTAGATTGAGTTTTTGACCGTAGGTTGCGTAGGACTGTAAAATCAATATTTCTGGCTTATCCCATTTTCTGAAAGGTGAACATATCCTAAAATAATGTGTTAATCTAATTAGAGTAGTTGCTAGGTCTAAAAATACTTATCTATATATATAATACGCCAGTGAAGCCGCTTCTCCTCCTAAACTAAGAGTCGCACAGTCAAGTGTGGCACACCGTTGGAAAGGTCGTGGTCTCAAGTGGTGCGATAAGATTAGAAATTTGAAAAAAAAAAAAAAAAAAAAAAAAAAATATTACTTGCGCAGTTTGCGCTAAGGGTTGCTAGTTATTATTATTATACTATACTACTATATATAATAAAATGGAACATCAATCAAAAATATACTCTATGTCGTATAACAAGAGTGGTGCAATATGTTGGCGGTTTCATTATTCAAATTAAGCTCATAGTACGATGTACGCGCAGTGTATAGTATATGCAGCAGTGTAGAGTATATTGATGAACAAATTTACATGCTAATAAAATCCTCGTATGCTGTAACATGATACAGAAACAAAAAAAGTGGGTACGTGGTTATAATATTTACCAGAATACTTAAGAAAACCATCAAGGTTATTACTGCAAAGGTTTCTAGAATGCTTGAATCTTACCATGTTGAATGACAATACCAAATAATTTTAATGAATAGGTTTTCTAATGAATGCCCTTTTAAGGACAGGACCAAACGGGAAGCATCAGTTCACCCAATCGAAAGTTATGAAGTAAGTTACACCTATTTTGAGGTCAGTTAAAAATTTATCAAATAGAAAGAAAGAAATCATTTATTATTCCACGTAAGCCACTAAACAAACAGCTAATAACAAAAAAAATAAAAATACAAAAAAAAATAAAATTAAACCAACGTTTTATGGACTTACAATAATAACGTGGAATAAACGGCCGTCTCTCATATTACTGTCTGCGTGGTGGTGCATGGCAGACAGTGCTGGTTTTCAGAGACGGCCAGACAGTGATTTACCTTTATAAATATAGTTAAAACGTCACGTGAACACAAGTAAAAGAGAGAAAAAAAAATCAATTACAAAGATAGGTTTAAAGATCAACAAAGACATTCTTCTTCTTCTTTTTAAAAAACGTGGCTCCATCGATGTTCATCGATGATTTCGACAATGTCAAGGTAATGCTTGATTTGTTGATAGGCTCCTCACAGAAGAACTAGTTATTCCTATCTAGCTCCTTACGCTTAGTCTCTGGAACCCCCACTCTGGAAGTCCATTTTTGCGGAGCGCCAGAGGTAATCTAAAAGCCACCAGCCACGCGCTCAGCAAAAATCGAACTCCAAAGACATTAGTCACTTATGTGATAACTTATTATTAAATACATTCATCTGTCCGTTGTCACTAGACAAGTAGTAGAGTACATAATAAAAGTGTAGGTAGTGTTAAATTAAAAGTTAATAACTAACACAAGGCTAGGTACCTATACAGTTTTGCCAAAACACGTGCGGCAATTTTGAGTAGGTACTTACAATAGCAATCCGAGACAATAAATCATATACCTACATATAACAGAGTTTTGTCAATTGTGTAGCAAGCGCAACCGCTCATTTATCAGCAGTAGGTACCTTCAAGTGGTATAATAAAGAAGTTACACTATTTATCGCTTTATGCGGTTTAAATTTCTGGTTGGTTGACCAGATGTGTTCTATGTCCCACTGGCCGGCACGTACGGACTATTAATCTAACGGCATTTGCAGCTGGCTCTATTACAGTTATGAGGTAAATTTGGGGACTACGTTTATATTATGTAAAATCTGAATCCAGAATTTTCAAATTAACTAAGTAGTCAATACACGTGACTGCGCCCGCATGTAATCGAGCGGTATTCAAATTAATCACGGAGCTTGATCTATTTAGGCACTCGTTAAACTGTTCATTGGTTACTTTTCTTCGTGTCTGTATTTTTGAATAAGAAAATCCGCTGTGTAATCTTAACTGACTCACACTGTTTAGAGTAAGTTCGAAACTCTTTTTTTTTTAATTCCGCGGCCCATGGCTGCGGCCGCTCTAACGTCCGTTGCCGGGCGTCTCTGGTTACACGCAGAAGGTATTTCCAGTGGAGTTCGAAACTCTGAGTTAACATGCCAGCGTTTGCAGTTAGTTAAGACAATCATTCAAATAATTGACTACTAAAGGCCGAACAACGAGAGTTCACGAGTTCTCAGACTTCGTTCCTGTAGCTAATTGCGCTGTAGAAATTCCACAGAAATAGGAGTAGGTACTTACAGACTGGGAATGCTGTCTCAGCCAAACAGGACTTAAATTTGGAATCGCGGAAGAAAATTATAAAGTTTGTGCCACACTAGCGGAAAGTAATATTGGAAATACTTATAAATATTGTGGAGTGGAACAAATGTTTTGTTCTATATGTGTAGCAGCAGCAAGTTCTACCTATGCAGAGTATAAAACAAAGTCGCTTCCGATGTATGTATGCTTAGATCTTTAAAACTACCCAACGGATTTTGAAGCGGGTTTCACCAATAGATAGAGTAATTCTCGATAAAGGTTTTTGTGTATATAATTTGTGCAGCGGGCGAAGCCGCGGGCGTCCGCTTGTAAAGTCTGTTCACATAATTTTTAAAAAGAATTGTTTTTTTTTTAATATTTAAAGAATACTTGAATACCCTTACTACAAGTCCTCCTTAGGTACTGATAATCCTTTTAGATAAGATTTTATTTAATAGAAATTAAAAAGCTTAACGGATCTCCCTTGTTTGACCGAAAGGAATTTGACAAATGTTCACTTCCCAAAAAAATTTTCACATAATTTCATTTGCCAAATTATTACTTAGCAAAAAATCTATTCACAAAAAATTGTAACGCAAACCTAATGTTTGGGAAATGAACGTTTAAACTATAACTTGTTTACCAACTAGTACTTTTAACATTTTTTATTTAGTCAAATATTTCAGTTGGAATAACAGTTTTTACGCAAAATCATCGTTTCTGGCACTCGCTTTTGCGGCTCCACTCGCTTCACTCGCTCGGCTCGTGCGTAGGAGGTCACAGTTTTAACCTAACCTACCCATTTTGTTTAAAGAACAAATTAACCTAATCTAAATAGTTCAGTTCCGGGTAACCTACTAAAAACAATCTCTTTTTTCTATTAATGCAAGTCGTTTCTGGTCAAAATCATCGTTCTTTAAACTTTCGTGTTTTGTACACATTATAAAGAGCCGTGGTCACGGGTGGACCACGGCTCTTGTAACAGGGCCGAAACGTCGGGTAATAAAGAGGTATGTATATATCTCAATAATCGCGTAAAAGACCCGTTAGTCTTAAGTTTATAATGTGTACAAAACACGAAAGTTTAAAGAAAGTTTCGGCCCTGTTACAAGAGCCGTGGTCACGGGTAGACCACGGCTCTTGTAACAGGGCCGAAACGTCGGGTAATAAAGTGGTATGTATATATCTCAATAATCGCGTAAAAGACCCGTTAGTCTTAATTTTATAAAATCATCGTTTCTGGCTATTGCCGGCCGCTGTCGCGGCACCACTCGCTTCGCTCGCACGGCTCGTGCGTAGGAGGTCACACTTTTAACCTAACCTAACCTACCCATTTTGTTTAAAGAAGAAATTAACCTAATCTAAACAATAGAGTTCCAGGTAACCTACTAAAAACAACTTACAATTAATATTTTTTGTCTTAACAAATCATTTCACCAAACGTTTATTGTCTGAAGATTGTTTGCTGTAATAAATCATTTGATTAAAGACCAAATGCCATAATGACATTATACTTGGTAATATTTTGCCAAGTAAAAGTTTGACCAAATAAAAATATGCGTATCGAAATATTGCAATGGTATAAAAAAAGGTTGCTAAATTTTGTTTGGGTAATGAAATTTTGGTAATGAAGATTTTGACAAAAAATCTTTTCGGCAAAACGGCAGGCACCCAAGCTTAACGGCTCAAGATGGACGTTCCTTTTAATGTGACCTCTTTTTATGAAAGTAGTTTGATACAAAATAAAGCTATTAAAGACCCGACTAGTTTACTTTGCTCACACTTCTAATTAGAACTTGAGATAGTATATTTCTAACTTGTTAATAAGAAGGTTGTTCTATCAAAGTTCTTGATGAATCAGGGAATTTAACCAGCTGCGAGGAAGTACTCGTGATGCAATTGTTTCATTCTACGTTAGTTTAGTATTAAGTAGGTGGATTGTTCTAATAAAATCTCTGTAAGCAAAGCAAAATGGTTTCAAAACACCTCAAACATTGACACAAAAATAGACTTCCAATTATCTGAATGAATGGGACCACATTGAAACGAATTAAAAAAATATCAAAATCTGTTCACCCAGAGGAAGATAAATATTAAAAAAAAGCATTCGAATTGAGAACCTCCTCATTTTCTTAAAGTCGATTCAAAATAAAAAAATGCCTAACATTCTTGCTTCAGCTTGCTTTCACAGTCATGGTTGCAACTGCAAGCTCTTATTTTCTAACTTTCAATGTATTCCATCTTCTTAATTAGGCCCATTTAAGCCCTTAGCTAAAACTTTCTTATATTTAAGTAGCGGACGCCCGCGGCTTGACAAATGAAATACTAAAAACCTTCCTCGAGAATCAATCTATCCATTGGTGAAAACCGCATCAAAATCTGTCACGTAGTTTTAAAGATCCACGCATACATAAAGAACGGGCGTCTTTATTTTATAATATGTAGTGATAGTGATATCTGCGGCAAGGGCGCCGCAGGCGTGACTTCGCCCAGGACCATCGACCTCCATGATCTGGGCCTGGGATTAGCAACCCACCGTCCTTACAGAAGCAGTCTAGAAGGGCTGCGTGATGTGGGGCTGCACCCCACGCACGCCTTCACTCACAGATGCGGGATAAAACCTGACCCCAAAGATGCGGGGTAACACCCGACCACCACACAGGTGGCCAAGGTCCGCCGGGCGCCACTGGGAATTCTCTCAGTCTCTACCAGAGGCGCTCGGCAATGGACGTAGGTGCGGCCTCGACCTCGTTCGTGGATTTAAAAAAAAAAAATACTGATCGTGATAATGAAGAAGAAGAAGTATATACATATTACTATACTTCCTATACTTCCCGTATTTTATTTTAACCTCCAGAATGATGGTATCTAATTTGCTGCGATCATCAATCTGTTCCTTAAGCACAGGGATTTTCTTAAACTCTCCGTAGGGAACGACCCACATCTGGCAGCAATGTCGACAAGTTAGTTTTGGTATTATTTCGATCCTTGGTAAACAACTTATCCTTGTACCTTACTGGAGTAGGTACGTACTCATAATGGGTTTTTGTAACCTATTATTTAACTCTTTGTTGTCTAATTTGTTTACGACAACATCTTCTAATGGTTATTTATGTACTTATGTACTTAATTTAGTACTTAGTAGTAGTTACTTGACAAAATTGTACTATTTAGTAGTAGTTACTTGACAAAATTGTACTATTTAGTAGTAGTTACTTGACAAAATTGTACTATTTAGTAGTAGTTACTTGACAAAATTGTACTATTTAGTAGTAGTTACTTGACAAAATTGTACTATTTAGTAGTAGTTACTTGACAAAATTGTACTATTTAGTAGTAGTTACTTGACAAAATTGTACTATTTAGTAGTAGTTACTTGACAAAATTGTACTATTTAGTAGTAGTTACTTGACAAAATTGTACCATTTAGTAGTAGTTACTTGACAAAATTGTACTATTTAGTAGTAGTTACTTGACAAAATTGTACTATTTAGTAGTAGTTACTTGACAAAATTGTACTATTTAGTAGTAGTTACTTGACAAAATTGTACTATTTAGTAGTAGTTACTTGACAAAATTGTACTATTTAGTAGTAGTTACTTGACAAAATTGTACTATTTAGTAGTAGTTACTTGACAAAATTGTACTATTTAGTAGTAGTTACTTGACAAAATTGTACTATTTAGTAGTAGTTACTTGACAAAATTGTACTATTTAGTAGTAGTTACTTGACAAAATTGTACTATTTAGTAGTAGTTACTTGACAAAATTGTACTATTTAGTAGTAGTTACTTGACAAAATTGTACTATTTAGTAGTAGTTACTTGACAAAATTGTAAAATTTTGACATTCATATGTGCTCTTTATGTGCCTAAACTGAATAAATGAAATTGATTGAATTGACTCAGAGTTGTAGATGATTCAAATATTTAAGCTGCTTTAGATAGAGAACAAAGCTTAACGCTGAAATCGACATCGATTTCTTACCAAAAGTATTTCCTTATAAGTCGATGGATGCCATTCCTTACGAGTACGCGTATATTTCACATAATATAGATAGGTAAATGTGTACTTATCTACTAATGGTTTTTTCACCCTAGGCAATTTCTTCAGAAGTGCGTGACGAATATTCCCGTTAATTTCCCGGTTTACCCTCCGTTCATTCATCATTGGATTTCCTTTTACCGAACGGTTTGAACATACGAGTACATACGTAAGGAATTTGTTGAGTGATGTGTTTTGGACTCACTCAATCCCCAGTTTATAATATAGGTACTAACCGTGGCCTTCAGTTTCAGTACCTACATTAAATTATACACACACACAAATATCACGCCTATATCCCGAAGGGGTAGGCAGAGGTTACACACCCACAATTTGCCAGTATTTTTAGTCCCACGTAATAAATTTAACACACGGTCGAATAAATTTAATTAAAAAATTAGCAGCTAAGTATATTGTAATTTTGAAAAAAAGAAATTTGAACCTGTTGCCTGGCGATGAATGTTCATGCAAGGCAACAGTCTTACGTGCCAGCCGCTGTGGCACAGCCAATTGCAGTCCTGGGCGGCTCAGACATTAAATTATGTAGTAAATAAATGATTTAAACTAATGCAACTAAGTACTTATTTCTATCGAAAATGTTCAAACCGTATTTTCACATCAAAGATGACAATGCAATAAATACCGGACGCTCGGTAAATATCCCGTTTCCGATTGCCTTTATAAGCTTTCCTCGCAAAACAAGCTTATATGACGCGGTAGTTTTTAATATTAATTAGTAGGTCTAAGGATTTTTTTTGTTTTTATTCTTAATTGTACAAATCTACAAAACAAACAATAACAATATGTACAAAGGCGTGCTGAAGCCATTAATGGCTTTTCTTCCAGCAGACCTTAGAGGTATAGAGGAGATAGATAATACTAAAGAGAGAAGAGGAGAGTGTAAACGCGTAATTTTAAATAGGAACATGATATACGTATAAATATATTACATACAACTTAGGATCAAACATAGGATTTAATCAAACAAACTCTCCAAGTTTCTAAGAACACTGTATAAGTCGCTTGTAGTTGACATCTAAACGGGCTTAGGTTTCCAGGAAAATATTAAAATGTTGATATCTACGATAGCAATAGATACATAGGTACCTATTTCTATCTCTTGTCCTAATACTTTCGGTCCAAGAAATAAGGTATCGAACATTATAACGACCAAGTACCGTTTAGATAAATAACTAGTATTAGTGAAGTTTTGAAAGTTTAAATTAGTAGGAATAGAGTTAATTTAAAAGCTTTATGAAAAGCTACCTCCAGTTAATAACCGAATTCCTGGGTGTTTATTTTTGTGCTAATCAGAGGTGCTCGGCAATGGACGTAGGTGCGGCTGCGGCCTTGGGCATCGGGATAAAAAAACCGGTCAAGTGCGTGTCTGGCCACGCGTAAGATAGGGTTCCGTAGTTACCCATAAAAGCCTCTATAACTCCTGAAATCACTTTAGCAAACTCTCAATGTTTTTAAAAGACCTATCTAATGATACCTCACACGATGTAGTAGACGCCAGAAAAAAATTACATCGACACCATACCCCAAAAAAATTTTTCAAAAATTATTTTATCATATATTTTTGTATTTCAAAGCAATGAGTTTGCTTAAACTATTCTTAAAATATGCTAAAACTGCTCTGCCAACTGAGCTACGATGACAATGATGTCATCGTAGCTCAGTTGGCAGAGCAGTCCCCCTGTTAGGGAAAGGCCGTGGGTTCGAATCCCGCCGATGACATCAGTTTTTGTGATCTATTTATAATTTCTTTCTTAATATTATTTTATCACTTCATTGGGATAGTAAATATACATATCCATGCAAATTTTTATGTTTCTAGCACTAACCGTTTGGGAGGAAATCCGAGGACAGACGGACATGACTATTAGTTCCGAGACTTTTACTAAGGAACCCAAAAAAGGGTGGTTACAAAGATTCGAAAGTAAGGTACTACTGTATACAAACTAACGAAAATCTCTTTAAATAAGGCTACTGACACATATAACCAATATAAACCTACGTGACACCTATTCGTTTTATCCAATGTTACCTTTGTGACGTCGTCGCACAACTCAACGTTTCTACGTGCCCGTCCCTTATAAAACAAATAAATGTATTTTCACTGGCCGGCTCACGAAATTTACAGGGCTCATAAAAAACGTCCACTGACAGCGGTCGTACATCTATACTAATATTTGTTTTATGAAAGGTTTGGTGGTATCGAATTCTCGAAGTTATCTCGTGTTATTCGAACGATTCATGAAAATGGGGAATTGGCAATATTTGTAAATAATTTAACTTGTATGTTGTATTCATTCATTTTATATATTATTAGGTATTATGTGTTTTTTTCAGTTTTAAGAGATATATACCTATACTTTGTAATGTATACAAAGAATTATATTAAGAATAATCATAAAATAAAAACGTAATATAATCCATAAAAATACCAAATGAAAATCTTAAACAAAAACCTTAAATTAAATAAAATTATGTGTAATTTAATAAATAAAGCAAAAAATATTCCTCCTCTCTCCAGATAAACATTGTGCTGTGCCCGACAGGGTCCAATAGTTGTAACGTATTTTAAAATCTGTACTACATTATGGAAGCAATAAATGTATTGAGTATTGAGTAATTTTGGTTTTTAAAGCAATGAATAGAAATATTGTAAAATATTATGGACAAAATGTCAGGAAATAATTGAATATCCTGATTTTTCTTTGTTTGTATTCTTTTTATAAACAAATATCCGACACTCGCGGTATAGGTATTCGTTGCAGAAATAAAACTGCCCGAATTTCGTATAGGTTCTATCAATTTCCGTGACATGAAAGCTATTGCTTTTCTACTTTGAAAGCTATTCGACTTTGTCGGTGTACGTTGCACAGATTTGGTTCGAAAATCTGCGTGGTGTAGGTACAAGAGAAATATGGCATCAGTTCAGACATTCCTGTTTCGTTTTGATAAATTTTTATTTTCGGTTACATGATTTAAAAGTTTGATACCTGGGTCCTTGAGCAACAAAACAGCCCAGCCACGTATTTACCTAAGTAGTAAGTAAGGTTTGTAAAGGACTTAGAATTAGGACTCACACAGAACGCTATACGCTAAGATGAGAGAAAGTGTTAGGTTAGGACGTGTATAGAGTTAAGAGCTTGGAACTCCATTAGATCTGACAACTTTTTACAGTACAATCAATACGTACTTGACCTTTGTCCTTAATTTACATGGATTGTTTTTGGTGGGATTATTCTGTGTGAATTGGGAACCAGAAAACTATTCTAAGCAGATAAAGCCGCAGACATCAGCTAGTTAATTAAGGGAAGTATTTATCTGCTTATCAAAAAACCTTCGCTTTATACTAAAAAAAAAATACCTTTCCTAAGCAAAAATACTGATTGCGCAGCAAATAATTACCTCAA
The DNA here is from genome assembly GCA_963556515.1 of Nudaria mundana. NCBI lineage: Eukaryota > Metazoa > Arthropoda > Insecta > Lepidoptera > Erebidae > Nudaria > Nudaria mundana. The sequence continues at coordinate 6,420,576 of OY748297.1, forward strand.
AATATATTAAATTTAGCAGCAATTAAAAGTCCGGGCCGGCGTAAGCCTATAGTCGATTGGAATAGACATGTGAGGGACGCTCACGGTAAGGCTCGGCAGTGTTATCAGAGTTGGGTATTGTGCGGTAGACAGCGCTCTGGACGGCTGTACAATGAAGTGACTGAGTCTAGGCGTTTATTTAAGGCAAAATTGAAATGGTGTCAAAATAATCAACAACAAATTAAGATGGACATAATAGCACGACACCATTTCAATAATGACTTTTCAAAATTTTGGAAGTCAACGAACAAGTTGAATCTGAAGCCGAGCCGGCCCGTGAGCGTCGAAGGTGTGCACGAGTTGGGAGATATTGCCAGATTATTTCGACAGTAGTTTAGCGTTGAACCGCCTACGAGGCGTGCACGACCTGAACTGCTGTCGGGGTCTGGTGGTGGTGCAGCGCCGGGAGTTGTCAATGTCAAGTTCACTGCAAAGGATGTAGCTAAGGTTATTAAATCTATGCAGAGAGGTAAGTCTCCAGGGCATGACAGCCTCAGTATTGAGCACCTACGTTACGCGGGGGTACACTTGCCTAGGGTCCTGGCCTTGTTATTTAATCTGTGTGTTAGTCACTCTTACCGCTACCTTACCTGCCTGACGATCTCATGTACACTATTGTTGTCCTGATTGTAAAGAACAAGACCAGCGATGTCTCGGACAGGTCTAATTATAGGCCTATCTCACTAGCCACGGTTATGGCAAAGGTATTGGACAGTTTGCTTGATGGCCACTTAAAAAATCACATACAACTGCAAGACGGTCAGTTCGGCTTTCGGACTGGATTGTCGACAGATAGTGCGATCCTGTGTCTCAAGCAGACTGTACAATACTACACCGCGCGTAAAACACCTGCATACGCGTGTTTCCTGGACCTTTCCCGCGCTTTCGACATGGTCTCATATGACCTACTGTGGACAAAAATGCGTCAGGATACTAGTCTGCCTAGTGATGTTATAGCTATATTTGAGTACTGGTATAATAATCAGAAAAACACAGTTAGGTGGGCTGATAGTAAATCTGACGAGTACACATTAGGGTGTGGGGTGAGGCAGGGGGGGTTGACTTCATCGAAGTTGTTTAATTTGTATATGGACCGCCTGATTGGGGGGCTGAGCACCGCTGGGATCGGATGTCATATAGACGGAGCCTGCATTAATAATATTAGCTATGCGGATGACATGGTGCTGCTCAGCCCTTCAATCGGCGCAAGCTGCTTCGTATTTGTGAAGGGTATGCGGAGGCTTGTGGGCTCAGATACAATGTGAAGAAAAGTGAGTTTATGGTTTTTAAGGCACCAAAAAAAATACACGGTGGTACCACATGTCTCACTCTATGGCACACCATTAAACAGGGTCACGCACTTCAAGTATCTGGGTCACTGGGTCACCGAAGACCTTAAAGATGATATGGATGTAGAAAGGGAACGTAGGGCGTTGTCTGTGCGTTGCAACATGGTAGCTCGTAGATTCGCGCGCTGCACTAAGGAAGTGAAGGTCACCCTATTTCGGGCATTCTGCCAGACCTTCTACACGTGAAGTTTATGGGTCCAATTTACGCGGAGGACATACGACGCCCTACGTGTCCAATATAATAACGCGTTCAGGATGTTGATGGGGCTGCCGCGGCGCTGCAGCGCAAGTGGCATGTTCGCGGAGGCGCACGTTGACGGATTTCATGCGATTATTCGTAAACGCTGTGCCTCAATGATGACGCGGGTGCGCGGCAGCTCCAACACGATCCTGGCCACGTGCGCGGGCCGGTGGGACTCAGTACTGATGGCGCACTGGATTGGTCTCCACGCAAGAGCAGGCGCCTGATGGCCATTACTGGGTACCTACTTCATGTTTATTTTGATTTTACTAACACTAGGCTAAGAACATTGTTACTAACAAAATGGACTATGTCTGAAATAAATGGTTTTTTATTTATTTATTTATTTATTAAAGTTAAAGGGAACGTAGGGCGTTGTCTGTGCGTTGCAACATGGTAACTCGTAGATTCGCGCGCTGCACTAAGGAAGTGAAGCTCACCCTATTTCTTCCCTTTTTTATTTATTTATTTACGCATAGCTATTTATTTAAAAATTCTAAGCTAATCTAAGCTATCCAAGTCGGATTGATCTAAGACCATTTCTAGGTGTTAAAAAACATATGAAATGAAATGAAATGAAATGAATTGATTTATTTATTTGTATAGGTCACTAAATGGCTCTTACAAACGTCAGTAAGTACTTAAAATAAAAAATGTCATTGCTTCTATATTTACATGTACTGCCAGATTCGCAAAGCAATAAGTAGAACCGAGAGAAAGAACCTGGCAATAAAACTCTCGGTCACTCTTTTCAAATAATTGAATCATTTACACATTTTCTTAAGACTAAATGTGGACGAATGTACATTGGTCTCGTGTCAAAATCAAAAAGAGTGTATAATGCAACAAAAAAAATTATTATAGTCACCTAAGTACAAAATATGCTACAATTACGGCATTTTAGGAGGCACCTGCACCATGCTCAAGCCAGACACTTTTATCATTAAGGTAATCAACTGTCTTATAATATGCTTTTTGACATAAAGTGGTCTTTATAAAGTTTTTAAATTTATTGTCGGGCATACAAAGGACCGATTCAGGCAATTTATTATAAAAGCGTATACCTTCCCCCTTGAAAGAATGACTAACCTTGCTAAGCCGATAACACGGAGGGAGTACTTTATTTATATTACGTAGATTTCGGTCTGTAACGTCACTTACTTTAGTATAGCTAGATATATTTTTCCTGACATACAGTATGTTATCAAATATATATTGGGAAGCTACAGTTAAAATATTAATTCTTTTATTGGGTTGTGGCAACACTACGGCTAACATCTGTTCGCATTTCGTCTTGTATTTATTTTAATTTATTATTAATATTTTCGATAATTAGGGCTAAAATTCATCACAAAACACAATCTTACCATTAACAAAGTGTATCTAGGTAAAACCCAGTGTAAAATAAATAAGAAATTAGTGATATTTGCGTATTTTGTTTTACCGGCTAAAAGTCAATGACTGTTTGAAAATTGTGAAAAAAAAATTGTGAAAAAGTGAAACTTTATCAACTCGGATTTAATGTGATTTGAGTGATTTTTATACAGGTAATCGTACTAATAAATAACTACTTATTATCGTACCTGTTAGTTTTTGAAGTTGTAGTGTATTCAATCAGATTCTTTTTGACATTACTTACGTATTTATTTGTGTACTTAGTGTATTATCAGGTAGCTTTTTAGTATCTAAGTCAGTATAAATTTATAATATCGTAATGCCAGTCACACGTAGCATGTATTCTGCTCGCCGTGATGAGGATAAACAAGAAGATATCTTGAGAAAACTTGACCTGACATTGAAGGAATTAGAGGTATCCAAAACGTTGATTAAACAGTTGCATAGGGAAATAGATGAAAATGAAAAGGAACTATTAGATAGCCTAAATAAATACGACTTCATAAAAAAGCAGATGGCTGAGATGCACACAGAGAATAGGTTAGTGTTAGATGAGCGGGACAGATTACAAAATATTGTGACTGGGTTCAGAGAGTGTAGTGACGAGTATGAACAGGGTCTCAAGCGCATGTCAGTCTTGGAACAGGAACTGCACAAAGCCCACCACCTCATTTCCCACCTTGAGGCTGAGAAACGTGACACCATAGTATCCCATACCCATAACTTGTTTGAGGAGTTAGTTGGTAGTGTGCCCAGCCTTGTTGCTACTGAACCCAGCTTAGAACCCACTATTACTATAGATTTAACAAAGGATGATACCTTAACAGCTCATTGTTCCAATCACAAGATGGGCATAGTTGAGTGCAGTAGAAACAAAATTAAGAAATATGTGAAAATTAATAAATACATAAGAAAAACACAAAAACTTATTAAAAGACAAAAAAGTATGTACAAAAAAGTCAAGTATATTAATGAGAGAAGGCAACTAGGCGATGAACGTGACATGTATTCATTATTAATTGATAATAATATCTCTGATCATAATAACAATATTTTAAAGTTAGAATCAGAAATTAATAATTTAAAAAAATCACTAGACATAATGACTGACTTTTTTGTAATGTAATGTTAAAAGTGAAAAAGTGAAAATTGTAATGTTAAAAGTGAGTATCAGGAATACATTCTGGCCATGAAGGATCTTATGAGTCCAAATTCCACATTGACATCAAACAACCATTTAATTAGTCCTAAGCCGGTCTGTAAGTCCTCGCTGACTTCAAACCCTTCACTTGAGTCAAACAAGAAACCCAGTAGTTCCTTCACTAAACAAAATATGATTAAATCTGAAATAGTGATGTTTTGTGATGAATTAGGGAAATCAATGGGCCAGTTACTTAGTTCATATTTAGAACAAAATGTTACTAACTATTGTATGCCGGTTTTTTTTTTTTTTTTTTTTTTTTTTTTTTTTTTTTTTTTTTTTATGTGCACCTCTGCCAATGGCAAAGCCTATTCGACATCTTATTATTAACTCTAGTCTGCCTATTATAACGACAGCCCTCTCAGGGCTCATTCTTAATTTTTAATCTAAACTTACACTCGTATTCGCTGACCACGCCACGGGGCGCATGGACGCCATGCACTGGGAAATGGTGATTAACCAGTGCACGCGCCGCACACCCCGTGGCGCAGCCCGCGAATACGTCGTTCTTATACTAATCGTCTTTCATTCTAGTTCTCTTGTATCATTCCATTTCTTCTTTTATTCCTCGCGCACTTTCATACTACCTTTCATTCTTTTGTGTGGGGGATTATTATGATATGGCGCTTTATTTATTTATTGAATTTTCAAAAATTTTTAACCTTTACACTTTCTTATTTCTATTTACAATTTTATATCTAACAATTTTAATTTTTTGACATGTGTTTTCTTATTCTATAACAGTTTAGCTCCTATTTTAATTTATTCTAGTTGTTCTTAGTCTACTTCTATTAATCTACACAATTCTACATTTTTACTAACAATGTTGTATTTTTATACATTTATTCTATACCATTTGAACAGTTTTAACCTAAACTTGTATATTTTATTTCTATTTAAATATTTTCTTATTGTTGTTACATAGTTTTAATCGTCTACTTGTGCATATAAGTTGTCTAATATTATTATAATACCGGAACATATTGCTCAATTACCGCCATTCCTCTTATGTACTATATTTATGATCTTTTCACTATATTTAACAAATTCCTCTCTATGGTTTTTTAGCATTATGGATAAGTTTTCCCTGCTCAACGTTATATTGCTCCTAATTTCAAAGTTGTAGCGGTCGATTGCATGGACTGGGCATTCGAGCAGCAGGTGTATTATTGTCTCGTGTACGTCCGGGTCGCAGGCGCACGATGGGCTCGCCTTACACCTGAAACGGTGCAGGTATTCTGCGAACCCACCGTGCCCCGTCAGCAGTTGTGTAGTGGTGCCAGCGACCGGCATCTTGCGGACGATACTATACGCCTCCACTGCACAAGGGAGGAAAAGCTTGGTGACGGAGGCGGTCGTACCTTCTTTGTACCTCTCATTCCACTCATGAAGCGTGCGCTGACGCAGAACACGCTTCATGAATGAAACCGGGTACAAACCGTAGTCCGATGCCTTCTTCAATTTCAGAGCCGCCTCCTTGGCGAGCTCGTCGGCTCGCTCATTGCCCTCCAGCCCCGCGTGGGCCTTGACCCAGAATAAGGAAATTTCCTTGCCCTGGGCCATGCCTTGTCGAATGGCGGTTCGGGCTTCCACCGCCAGGGGATGGAGGGCATGACGGTTAATTACCGTCAGGAGTGCGGCTCTGCTATCAGAGAAGATGCCGAACGTGGTAGCGCCACGCCTGAGGATCTCACTGGCCGCTCTGCACAGTGCCAGGAGCTCGGCCTGGTAGACGGTGCAATGCGGCGCGAGAGCAAGCTTGAGGGCCTTGGTTTCGGCCGCGTTATTCCAAAATGATAACGCCGCACCGACCCGGCCCTCAATCTTGCTCCCGTCCGTAAATATACGCACCTCCAGATGGGTGAATTGATTGACTTGTTCCTCGTCTACCAGGTCCGTAAACTCCAGGGCGGTGTGCACAGCGGGGTGAGGAGCCTCGATTGCTCGGGCCATCCGTTCAGCCTCCCAGTCCCCAAGCCATGGCTGGTCCACTCCTCTCTTGGCCTCATATAATGAGGCCACCTCACGAATTCTGAGGTCCAGAGGGAGCAGGCCAGACAAGACCATTGCCGAGTTCAAGGAGACTGTCCGGTAGGCCTTACACAATTTTTGGGCGAAACCGCGCTGCACCACGTCCAGCTGCTTTCGGACGCCAAGCTTATTCGCCGTTGTGTGCCAAGCACTGGCGGCGTACAATATCGTCGGCTCCACGGCAGCTACGTAGATCGTCCGGATCACCTCGGGGTGTAAACCCCAGCTGATCCGGGCCATCCGCGCAAGCTTGTGGTAGATGCCGATCGCTTTTCTACAGATGTTTTTGATGTGAGTGTTAAATGTGAGCATGTGGTCGATGGTGAGGCCTAGAACCTTTATTTCTTCCGAGAGGCCAATGTCCACCCCGCCCATGTGCAGGCGTGGGGTATCGTATTTGAGTCGCCGAGTGATGAGCATGGCGCTCGTTTTGTGTGGTGCAAACTTAAGTTTATTCTTGATACCCCACTCCCGCACATACGCGAGGGAGGCTGGAGTCTCAATCTCCAGTGCCGAGTCGCCATCAAACACCAACACCACATCGTCTGCGAATGCCTGGACATACGTCATCTTTCGCTCCAGTCCATCCAAAAGTGGATTCAGAAGTAAGTTCCACAGTAAGGGACCTCCGATCGAGCCTTGAACGCACCCTTTGTCCGTAGAGCGGCTGCACTCCTCGCCCGCGTACCTTACCCTTACCTTCCTTTCACTAAGGTAGCTGCTGACCACCCGCCTCAAGTTCGAAGGACACCCTTCCCGGACTTTTATGGCCGGCCACCAGGCGCTGTCGAAGGCACCCTCTATGTCCAAGGACACCATAGTGACTATTCTCTTTGCGTCGAGCTTAGTCACTATGTGCCCCATGAGGTCATAGAGGGCGTCTTCGGTGCTCTTCTGGGGCATAAAGCCGTACTGGCGGGGATTCATCCTTGGTAGAAGATGGAACTTGAGCCGGGTGACCAGCATCCTCTCGTACACCTTTCTCAAGACGGGTAACAGGCCGATTGGTCTGTACGACTTGGGAACTGTGTACGAGTCCTTTCCGGGCTTCTTCAGCACCACCACCACGGCTTCCTTCCATATTTTAGGAAAGTAGCCGTGCCGGAGGCACTGATTAAGCAGCTTGAGGAAGTATAAGGGGTCGGCCCTGACAGCGTGAGTGCAGATGTCGGATGTAAATCCATCCGCCCCCGGAGCTTTCTTGGGGTTGAACCTATGAAGAGCATCGTGCAATTCCTCGAGAGTAAAAGGTGGGTCATTTCCATGATGACCCTCGCCGCTGTCGTCGTCATCCATCTCTGCTGCCTTTTTTCTAATGGCACGATGCTCCTCGTTATCCTCCTCGACTCTATCTTCTGGGTAGAAGGTTTGAGCGAGGAGGTTGGCTGAACCCCAAGAATCCAGGTGGTTTCCATTTTGAATAAGAGGCTGATCTTCTTCCCTCACTGTGGCCCTTCCTAGCACTCGATATATCCCCTCCCATACTCCCTCCCTGTCCTGCTTTCCGCAGAAGGCCTTCCAACTCTCGACCTGTGCCTTTTTTACTTCACTTTCATACATCTCCTTTTGCTCTAGATATCGCAGAACTACCCCCTCTCTTCGGACCGGGCATGCATTCCTGATCCGACGCCTTTTGGTGTTGACGGCCCTACGTAGCTCAGCGAGCTTCTCCGACCACCACGGCATGGTAACAATATCCCTATTCTTTATGTGCGGAATACTATCCTCGCAGGTATCACTAATAATGTTCGTGTACGCTCCAATGACTGTCTCTAACTCCTGCGTATTCGCAATGTTAGTGGGACTAATTTGTTGGTCATGGAGCGCACCGACGATCCGCGTGCCCAGTCTGCCTTTTTTGTGTGATACCTGCGAGTAGTTCTCTTAATGGAGATTCCCCAGGATTTTTCTAGGATGATATTGAATACCATGCCGTTGTGGTCCGAGCTAGGCGCAAGGGATTCGTCAACCCTCCAGCCGTCGACTCGAGGAAGCATGTCACTACTGCATACCGTGATGTCCACGTAGCTGCGATATCTCGTTACACCTCTCACAGTGTCGAAAGTCGGAATGTCTCCACTATTCCCCCGAGGCCCCATTCATCTAGGGCTGCACCCAGTATGACGCCCCTAGGACATTCTGTCGTGCCACCCCACCAGGCACTCTTCGCGTTGGCATCCCCTCCGAAGATGACAGACCGTGGTCCCAACGTACGGACTACTCTACCCAAGGTCTCCAGGTACGGCTCGATGGGTTCGGATGGTTCGAAGTAAAAGGATACCAGCGTGATCGTCCAGGCGCTGGTCCGGATCCCCACTACCGTAACGTTGTCGGTAGTGAGTTGCGGGTACTGAATGACGTCCAACGCCGAGCCAAACACGACGATGGCCGCCTTTGCAGTCCCATCTCCTTGTCCAGCGTTCTGGAAAACCCTGACGCCCTGGTATCCCCTCATCCTCTTCCCATTGCCCACGTAAGGCTCCTGTACGAGTGGAAGCCTTACGCCTGGAGGCCTCGAGCAGAAAGTCTTGGGTTGCCACCTGTTTCTTCATTAGGTTTGCCTGCACGACTCTGTATGGGGTGGTGATGCCCGGGACGCCCTTAGCAGTACTGGGTGGTTGCCCGTGCTAATTCATCCCATCTCATTCTAACTGGGCAGGAAGCGAACATTGCGCTGTGCCGTGTGTTGCTTAGCCCCTCCCTACGGCAGTTGCAGCAGGATGGCTCTGTTCCCACCTGCAGCTCTGGGCACTTGGCCCTCAAATGAAGGCCGCCGCAGTGGCTGCACGTGGGTTCAGTGCCCTTACAATATTTCCTACTGTGCCCGTATCCAAGCCACAGGGAGCATTGCACTAAAGGCGATTGATCCGCAACCCTAACGGGCTGCAGGTCAATGTGCAATCTGCCTATACCCAGGACACGGGACCACACCGCCGGAGAGACTCTAAGCACCACATGACACGTCAGTGGGTTGCGCGCGTTCCTGCGGTATTGTACGGAAATCCTATCCTGGCCCTGATCCAGTCCCCTAAAAATCTCACGATTTCGGGTCCTGATCGTTTGTAATAACTGGTCATCGTTATGGACCTTTAGGACCCCGTACAGCACCAACAGGGGATCTCTATTTTTTATTTCTTCGAAGCAGAGGCCCTTCTCCCTCTCGCCGAGTCGCTTCGCTGCCTTCTTCCTCTCCTCTTCCGTTCTGTACCCTATTATGACTCTCTTATCCTTCGCCTTTCTCACCTTCTCTACCCTCACCCATCCCTCATCTTCATTCGCAGCCTTCCTCAGTCTCTCCATCACTTGCTCTCCCGTCTCCTGGTCGTCCTTTGACGTTATGACCATCGAGTGTAGTGCGGTTCTCTCCGGAATCTGGTGGTCCTTCCGGCTCGCCACTACTCCCGCATAAGTCTTTCGCTCCTCTGTCACTCTTTCTCTTTCACGCATATCCATACATTCTAATCTCTCTTTCATTTCCGTCATAACTACATTCCCTTCTTTTATTCTTCTATCATTCTCTTTTAGTATTTTTTCGTTGTTAACGATTTGGGCCTTTAAACTATTCTCCATCTTTTTTAGCTGTTTTGATAGCTTATCGAGTTCTGTTGCTTGGCCATTTGGCGGTTCACCCTCTGTGGTCACCATCTCGGGGGCCTCGTATATTCCCCTCTCTTTCACTATTTCGTAGAGGGCCTCCAGTGCCCCTATAGCTCCCCACTTGCACTCCGTTTTAATATTCCCGGATCTCATGATACAGCCCTTGCCGTGAACCATAAGATCTCTCGCCCTGGCGATTCTGTTGTGTGGGCCGGGCGGATCTGGGGTGGTTGCCGGTGGTATGTACTCCGTTAAGTCCATGCTCGGAGAGCGTTGCGGTGGTAGTGGGGCGGCGATAGTGCTGGTAGTCGCCGTTTTGGTTGTGGTGAGGGCCGCGGTGGTGGTAGTCGCGGAGCTGGAGGTCGCGATGGTGCTATTCGCAGTTGTCGCGGTTGAGGTCGTGGTGGTGTTGGCGTTCGTGGCACACGTCGCACTGGCTGCGACTTTGGCTCTGGCAGCCCTAACTCTGGTCTTTGGTGGAGTTCGTGGTAAGGCTGGCTTTTTTGGATTAACTTACTGTAACATTATAAAAAAAAAATTAAAAATTGTAATTTAAACAGCAACTGTACACTTTGAATTTTGGTGGGAGATAGGGGAAATGCAGACAGAAATGCAATTGTTTTTTTTTTTTTTTTTTTTATATTTGGTTCGCCAAATTGACGCCGCCCGCCTGGTGGTAAGTCGTGACGACGTCTAGCGATTGTGGGCCACTCTCACAGCACACATTACTATTGAGAGTGGCCCTCAACTTGACGACCTACTGATGTGCCTCTTCACGCTCCGCTTAAAGAACCCAGGATTATATGTGGGAGGAAACACGTGCACAGGCAGGGCGTTCCAGGCCACTATCGTTCGGCAGAGAAACGAACGTTTAAAACGTTCGGTTCTCGCGAACATGCTATCCACTGTGTGGGGGTGGCATCTCTGCCCGGCACGAGTCGTTCGGGATCGGAAGGAAGAGGGTGGGATCAGATTGAAGAGCTCTTCAGAACACTCGCCGTGGTAAATACGGTAGAATGCGGCCAAGGAAGCTATTGTTCGGCGCTGAACTAGCGGCTCAAGGCTTCCCGTTACCTCCGGACAATCTATAATACGGATAGCCCGTCGCTGCATAGCGTCGAGAGCGTCCAGCAGATACTTCGCGGAGCCGTCCCAGAGGTGAGAGCAGTATTCGACGCAGGGTCTAATCTGCGTCTTGTACAGCAGACACCTCTGGTCCGGTGTAAAGAATCTCTTTACCTTATTGAGTATTCCTAGTTTCCGCGAAGCTAGCCCTATACATCTTTCGATGTAGTTTTTATTATTGAGCTCTCGACGAACGTCTATGCCAAGGATATCAAGGTTGTCCTTCATTGGTAATAATGCATTCTGAAGAGAGGGTAGGGGAAGGAAAGGGGATTTCTTCCTGATAACAATATCAGGCATTGTGTGGCCACAGTTGGCGATGGCGGGGGGCTGCAGGCCACGGTCGTCGACCCGGGAATTAGCCGCAAAGAAGTCTGCGAGCATATCCGCTTTCTCTTGGGCTTTGTGAGCCAGTGTTCCATCTGGGTAACGCAGCGGTGGCAGCGAGGGCTGACAAAAGTTAGATTGCACGGCTTTGGCCAGTTGCCAGAATCCACGGCTGCCCGTGGGATGGGAAGTGAGCTCCTGACCAAGCCGCGCGACGCGCTGGGCATCCGCTCTCTTAAAGACCCTCTTACTCGACTTTGTGGCCCGGTTGTATGCTGCTTTGAGGTGGCCCACGTTTGGGTCGCGCACAGCCCGGGCCCTGATCCAGGCGCGATATGCCGACTGTTTTTGTCGAACAGCTTTGGCACAATCTCGCCCGTACCAGGAACGGGCTCTGCGGATACTGGCGACATCAGTGAAAGGGATGTAATAATCCATCCCTAAACTGATCTCGCCGGCAATAGCAGAAGCACTATCCGAAGGAGCCTTTCCTACAAAGCAGCGCTGGCTCCAGGGGACGGACGCATAATAATCGCGTAGACCGTCCCAATCCGCTGACGAGTAGTGCCATAGTCGTCGTGACGTTTGTACAGGACGTGCAGGAGGTGACACCTTCATGACAGCGTGAACAACACAGTGGTCGGAACTACCCAGTGGGGCTCCTACCGAAACACTGTACTGGGCTGGGCGACTCGTCAGCAGTAGATCCAGCAGAGCGGGCGCGTGATCTGACCTGTCTGGTATCCGGGTGATCCCGCATACCATCTGGGTCAGACCGTGGGAGAGAGCGAACGCATGGGCGGCTCTACCCGCATGATCAGTCTTGAGGGACCCCAGCCATTCAATGTGATGGCCATTGAAGTCCCCCAGAAATACTAGGTCAGCGTTCGGGAACCGCACCTGCGCTTCATCAGCCGTCTCGCTGAGGTACTGGAAGAGCTTTGTTGTCTCAGAATCCCCTGTGTGGGATCGGTAGACGCACACGTAGATCTGGCTCATAGAGCCATGGTCTACGTGCAGCCAAAGGACGGAATTGGAGGGGTTCTCTAGGCAGCGCAACCGGCGGCAGCAAACATCCGCCCTAACGAACACGCACACCCCGGCTTTGTCTCGAAATTGTTCCTCGATGACATGGCCGGGGTAACACAGGTAAGACGTGTCGTCAGGGCGGCGTATTTGTGTCTCCGTGAGGAACATCACAGCGGGCCGTGCCGTCTCAAGGTGGTGGTGGACGGTATCGAGGTTCGCATGGAGTCCACGGACGTTAGTGAACTCCACCTCGAAATGTGAAGTTGTGGGGTTTCCTAGGGCCGCTGTGTAACGTTTATTTCTTTTTTGTTGCACTGCCATTGTAGATTTTGAAGAAGAAGCGTGAAGACAGGGCGACATTTGGTGCAGCAGTAAGTGACAAAGCGCAGGGGCTAGCTTTGTCTAGAACCGTGTGGTTAGGTCGGAGCCGACTCGCCGGACGGAAGGGCTCCCAAACCCCCCTGATGCAAGGCCGCCGCTACCCCACACCGGTTACCACCCGGAGCGGCGATCCCACATCAGGATTATGCGCAACATGTGGGGCAGCCTCCTGGGGTGGTTGGCCCCAGGCGGGCCCCATGACTGTGTTGCGGGCGGCCGCGGCAACGCCGTTGCTAAGGGTCTTCCTGGCCGGCGAATCGACCCACACCACCCACACTAGACTCCGTTTCGCCCCCACTGGTCCCATGCCTGCTGCACCATACATCGCCCCGGGCCCGGCGGTGCAGCTGCTGAACCCCTAACGCAACCCAGCCTGGGCTGGGTTACTTGGGGGGCTTTAGCACAGCTGCACGGTGGTACCCCCCCGGACCAACACTGTTGTACCACCTGGTACCCACGTAGGGGCTGAAGCCACTCCATAGGTACCGTAAATTAACGAGACTCGTCCGTTTATCAGCAGGTGCGCCACTAGCAGGTGAGGTCGCTGGGGCCCTAAAGATGTTGGTAGAGCCCCTTTGCACCCAATTGTAAACTGTTTAGAATTACTGAGCTTATTAGATGTTAAAAACATTATTTTATTCACACTTCCTTATAGCCGTGGCTTGTCACAGGCCGAAAACAATCTTAGATATAAGCTAAATCAAACAATACATACATTGACATTTCATAATCCAAATAAATTCCATCTGATTGACATTAACATGTATTTAGAAAATAAATTGTTATTGACGGAAGATAAATTCTATTTGAATAGATATTTTAGGAGACAGATAGCATCTTCGCTATCATATTTTATTAGTTATTCAGCCAAAAACTTGGCTAAACAATCTGCTTTTATTGAGCAGAAAAGTGACAATGTTTGTCTTGTGACCTTGGAATCTGTTCCAAAAAAGGGTGACAATAATTTAAACTTAGTTGTAGGACAATAGAGGAAATCCCTAGCAAATTAAATTGAAGGACAAAGGAAAAGTCTATTTTCATGAATATTATTCATCAAAATATTGAAGGCTTTTCTGGCAAAGAGTTAAAACTAGAATTATTTTTAAATGAAAAACGTATCCATGTACTTTGTTTAACTGAACACTGGTTAAAAAAACATGAACTCTTAGTTAATATTGATAATTATAAAATCATTAGTGCGTTTACTAGAGATTCCGCTATAAGAGGTGGATCTCTCATTTTAATTAATGACAAATTAAAATCAAAAGACCGAAAAGACGTAGTAGCACTCACAAGTGAGCGAAATATTGAACTATCATGTGCAGAGGTAGAACAATATATTATTATTAGCGTCTATAGACCTCCTTCTGGAGATTACTACCTGTTTGAGTCCATTATGGAGGAAGCCTTAAAAAAGGTATGTAAATGTAAGAAGACTATAGTTGTATGTGGCGATTTTAATATTAATATTTTAGAAAACTCTCAGAACGCGCTAAGGTTCCTCAACATTTTTAAATCTTTTAACTTACAAAATCTTTTTTGTGAACCAACACGCACCACAGCCACATCAGCTACTTGCTTAGATAATATTTTTTCTAACAGCGATGTAGATGAGAAATCTATAATACATTTTATAAATTCAGATCATGCAGGTCAGTTAGCTAGATTTAAGTTCCAACATGTTCCATTATCAAAAAATATTGTTTGTAGACCAATCACAACTTATAGATTAGAAAAATTTAAAGAAAACATTAAGAATAAAGTACCTCTTTTGGAGTTGAATAATGATAAACACCCGAATGATCATTACGGAGATTTGTTCGGAGTAATCAAATACGAATGTGATAACATTTTCACTAAAAAAACAATAAATATAAATCAATTTAAAATAAAATTCAGTGATTGGGCTACGCCTGGAATCTATAAAAGTAGAAGGAAATTATATGAATTATACGAGACAAAGGCATCTACTAATGAGCCACAAGTAATTGAACAGATTAAAAAGTACTCCAAACTATTCAAAAAAGTATGTTCAACAGCTGCAACGGCTAAAACTGAAAAATGTGATAATAAAACGAAGGCAATATGGAATGTTATTAACAAAGAAACTTGTAAAGCAAAGTCACGTGATCGATCCTTCGAGTTAAAAATAGATGATAAACATATTAAAACTGATTCTGAAGTGGCCAATGCATTTGAATCTTTCTTCACAAATGTTCCAATCACCACTACAAATAAGTTAAATTCGTCAAAAAACGTAGCCAATTCTCTTCTTAAATCTAGTGTTGATAAATGTAGAATTAACTTTGATTTTCAGTATATTGACTCTGTCACTATACTTAAAACTTTTAAACAACTAAATATTAAAAATACCGAGGATCTTTGAGGCATTTCAACTAATATAATAAAATCAATAGTGCCCGCTATAGCGCCTCACCTTGCATTCATATTCAATAAATGTATAGATGAAAATCAGTTATCTCAACTTATGAAGTACAGTAAAATCATTCCTTTATTTAAAGCAGGAGACAAAAGTGATCCTTCAAATTTTCGACCTATTTCCATACCCTCAAGAAACTCAGTTCGGCTTTTTTCCAAAATATTTCATCTTAAATCTAATACAGAGTTATTTAGAAAGGAGCAATTCGTGTTACAACCAGGCAGCATTGTCATCTAAGAAATCATTAAATCCCTCAGTAAAATTTTTGAAAAAATAATATTTAATCAATTGCTTTCACATTTTACAGATAATAAGTTACTTCATAACAAACAGTTTGGTTTCACTAAAGGCAGGAACACAACGGATGCAGGAGTTGCACTTGTGAAACATATAGTTGATGCTTGGGAGGAAAAGCAGGATGCCATTGGTATATTTTGTGATCTATCAAAAGCTTTTGATTGTGTTGATCATGGGACTTTGCTACTAAAATTAGGTTATTATGGTGTTTCGAACAGCTCACTTGGCTTACTCGAGTCTTACGTCACTGGTAGAGTACAAAAAGTAAACATTAATGGCACCGACTCTTCTGGCACCTCATTAGTCATGGGAGTACCCCAGGTCTCGATATTAGGTCCCCTTTTATTCTTAATATACGTAAACGATCTTCCTTATTTCACTAAAAATCTTTGTGAGATAGTATTATTTGCTGATGACACATCATTAATTTTTAAAAGTGATAGACGAAAAGTAGCACTTGACGATGTAAATAATACCCTTTCGGAAATATTGCATTGGTTCACAAGTAACAACTTGCTGCTCAATGCGAAGAAAACAAAATGTGTAAAATTTACTATGCCCAATGTTAGACAGGTGGATACTCATATTACTATGAATAATGAATTAGTTCAAATAGTCAATACCACAGTTTTTCTTGGGATAACTCTAGATAGTAAACTACAATGGGGTCCTCATATCACAGCCTTGGCAGGAAGACTTAGCTCAGCTGCCTATGCGGTTAGAAAGATAAGGTCTCTGACTGACGAAAAAACGGCACGATTAGTTTATTTTAGCTACTTTCATAGCGTTATATCATATGGTCTGCTGCTGTGGGGCTCAGCTGCCGATATTGAGACAATATTCATATTACAGAAACGAGCTATACGAGCAATCTATAGACTCGGACCCCGTGACTCGCTGAAAGAATTATTTAAAGAAATTAATATTTTAACAGTTGCTTCTCAATATGTTTACGACAACATCTTATATGTACGGAAGAACATAGATCTCTTCAAAAAAAAATCCGATAACCATAATTTTAATACAAGAAATAAAAATAAACTGGCAATGACAAAAATTTGACTTCATAAAGTTGGTAATTCGTTTGTTGGCAAATGTATAAAAATTTATAATAAAATTCCTCAGGATTTGGTTGACATGCCTCTTAATAAGTTTAAAATAGTAGTTAAAAAATGTTTGATGATGAAAGGCTACTATAATGTAGACGAATATCTTAATGATAAAAATGCATGGTCACCCTAATCTTCTGTTGTTGGCCACTCGTATAATACAATATAAACTAATTGTAACAATGTAAACAAAACAATATTAAAAAAGAAAATGGATAATCTACCTGAGTTTCTTGCTGGTCTCTTCTCAGGAGAACCAACTTACCGAACCAGCGAAAGAATCATTTTCTAATGGTTATTTATGTACTTACTTAATTTAGTATTTTTATAATATTACTTGACAAAATTGTAAAATTTTGACATTCATATGTGCTCTTTATGTGCCTAAACTGAATAAATGAAATTGATTCTTGATTCTAATATCTTTAAATCGCTCCCTAAGAGAATTTCTTTTACCTAAACAATAAATGGCACGGACTGCCCTCTTTTGTAATATAAAAATTGTTTCTATATCTTCTGCATTTCCCCAAAGCAGTATTCCATAGGACATCAAGCTATGGAAGTAACCAAAGTAAACTAGCCTAGCAGTAGCTACATCTGTCAACTGCCTAATCCGTCTCACAGCATATGCAGCAGAGCTAAGCTTATTAGCTAAAATGGTGATATGGTCACCCCATTGTAATTTAGAATCTATTGTTATTCCTAAAAAGGTAGTGTTATTTACAAATTCTAACCTTTGGATACCCAGCACGACATGGACGTTTGCTTGTCTGACATTGGGCATTGTAAATTTAACGCATTTAGTCTTTTCTGCATTCAACAATAGGTTGTTTGTAGAAAACCAATTTGAAATATCATTTAAAATATTATTAACATTATTCGCATCTGTACTATGCCAGCTTGTGCTTCGATCATGCAAGGCAAGTCATTAACATAAACCAAGAAGAGAAAAATACATAACCACGAAGAAGACTAAAGGCTAGGGCGAGAGTTATACTCAGAAAAAGATTTTATGCTTTAAAAAATGTTTATCAGATGTTTATAAATTGAAGGGCGATAAGTTTTTTGCTGCACATTTAAATTTATCCCGTTAGTTAATTGAAGGAGGAAGTCTACATTTTGAGATTAGACAATTTTGCTTTAGTCTGTCTGGCATAAGTGTTCAGCCGAAAAATATAATATAATTCGTTTCATTATTCACGAGGTCGCCCTTATGGTACACATATACGACAATTATTCATTCTATGCACGGTTCTTAAGCAACACTCCTTAATTGAATATGATTCGGAATTTAATAAAAACAAGCGGCTTAAACATAAGGTCTGCTTACCAGTAAAACAATGGAACACGTGCTTTGCTGGTAGATTTTTTGGATTTCTAGGCGTATACCAATATAACAAAATCAATAAAGCTCTAACTATTTGGCCTCTAACAAGGTACAAATGTAAAGAAGCCCTCTCTAATTGGCTCAAATCCCTGAGCTATGAAGATACAGAAAATCTTTTAAGTATGGTCATATAGATCGATAGCTACATCCTTTCACACATTTACACAAACACACACACACACACAGACACACACACGCACACGCACACACACACACACACACACACACACTCACACACACACAAACACACACACACACACACACCCAAACACAAACACACACGCACACACAGCCAGATAGGAACAAATATATTGATATTAGTATAAGTAATTAATGTATAAGGTAGATAATTTGTGTATTAAGGATATCCTACTCCATAAGGTACTTACCTGCTTCCACATGTACAGAGACGGGAGAGGCTGGTAATCTGTCACAAAGGGTCTCCCTAGTACAGACACCAGTCTCTCACATATATACTTTATGAATATAAAATGTACCTAAATTAAGTTTTGCCATGTATTATCTAAGTATGTGAGAGAACAAATAAAGTCTTATCTATCTTATCTTATCTTATGGTCAAACAGTAGTTGACCATAAGGGCAACCACTAGACTAGTGTTGGTTATAAAATAAAAATGACGTCAACAATCTTAAATCTTACAAATCTAATAGTTAGGTACTTGATTTAAATCTCAGGATGTTTTTTTAATTAGAATTGTGACCAGGTAGGTACTACAAGCTCTACTTACTACAAAACTGTTAAGGTTTAGCACATTCTCGAATATATTGTGTTTAACACTGCTGCTGCGGAAAACAAAATATCAAATTACAATATGCTCGAAGTTCAATAAAACACATGAAACGTAACATTCTGTTCAGTTGCAAAATGCAAAGTGAAACTTCAACAGCGCCACCTGATACTCAGAGTGGATGTCTCTCACAAAGGATATCAATAAACGAGTACATTGGAAACTGAAAAGAATATTGTAAAAGCGTGAAGTGAACGCAGGAAAATGCATATTTCAACGTTCAAGTAAAGAAGTGTTCGGATATCCGCTACATAATATACATGATTCTTTGTCTGGAAACCGTACTATACCTTTTGCCTTTTATTATCCGTTCGTTGAGTTTCGTATACACATATTATACCGAACCCTAGGTTCTTCAAGCGGAGCGGGAAGAGACACATCAGTGGTCCCCCAACTTGAGGGCCACTTTCGATTGTAGTGTGTGCAATAAAAGTGGCCCCTAATCGCTAGACGTCGCCCTGGCTTTCCATCAGGCGGGGGACCTTAGCAACCCTTATTAAAAAAAATATGGGATGAATATTATAATAGAACGGACAGTGCAAGGGCCGGGAATTTATCCGGAGTTAATAGACTGACAGTGTTAGCCCGGATGGCACACGGATCAGGCACTAACACTGTCACAAATTGTATGGAACGTCAAGTTCGCGGCACGCCCTACGATTGACGATCCTATACATCCATATCCACACAGATAAATAAAATTTATCTAATGTCATGTCGAAAAGTTCGAATTATGATTTCAAAATTCGACATATAAAGCATATGATTATGACAGCGGATTTGTTAAACTACTTCCAAACTCCGAAGTCGAGAGCCACAGTAAAAAAGAGAGAACAGCCTTTTTTTTCTCAGAGAGAACAGCCTTGAGACAGTCTTGAGAATGCCTCGTGCAGAGGAGAAACATTTGTCGACGTTTTATTGTCTTCTAATTTTGTGAAAATACCGCCATGAATTTTAAAAGTTTGAACATCTTACTTACCATTACATTGTCATGGATTTTCGCCAGGTAACGCCTGATTCTATCCAATATTTACTATTATGAGTCTGTTTGTAGTTCCGTTAACAGCTTTTCACGTATTATTGTCTGTCGTGTCTGTTTGTCCGGGTAACATCTAATGGGGAAACTGTTCGACCATATGCGCGACCACTAGTGAGTGTATAAATTAATAACATTTAGCGATTTATTTTTGGTACTAACCACAAACCAATCCAGACCAGTTTGAAACTCTGTCCAGACCACAAATTCGGTCCGTACAAACGGCGCAGCTAATTAACGACTTCGACCACAGCTTATTGATGGTATGCCAAATTTCATATCACATAATTATATAGGTACTTACGTATAGTCACTTGAATGCTACGATCGGAATAGAAACCATCAATTTCTTAGGGGCCCCAAGTCGATCTCGTCTGCAAATGGTGCACCTACTCATCAAGAGATATAATTGAGGCAAATATAAAAATGCATGGTTAACGGCAATACTCGCGCTGTCTATAACTTGGGAAAAACTAAGTTACTGGCAGAGTGTAGGCACTAGGCGTAGGTATATGCTTCCGACTACGCCTTTTGGGTAATTGTATATATGTAGTCACAGCTAGGTATATGACTTGGCATCATACGAGTAGACATTCACATTTCGCTAACATGACATATAATATTCGAGTTTTGACAACATAGCTACGAGTGTAATACAGCGCGAGTATCTTAGGTTTTCGAATGTTATTACGGCACGATCTTTGTTACTAAATCAGGTGTCAAGAAACCGTATCTAGGTTTCGAGAGCATAATGCACTGGAATCCTTGATAGGGCAAGATAAGTCCTCATCTGCACGTGTTGCACCTGCTGACAGAATTCAAAGGAACGGAAATAGGCTCGCTGCCTACTATGAGCGACCAACAGTGACTGGTAGTATGGCCGTAATTGGGCGTAATAACTAATAAGCATTTCTGTTTTCCCTTCGTAAAGCCGCGATTGTCATTACGTTTCTTAATATGGACACAGCTATCCGAATACTGTTCTACCAACTGTCGACAATGGAAAATAAATACACATTATAATCCGACTATTTTGATATGCGGTCAATACATCAATGTTAACAGTGAATGTGGGTAACTTGTTTATCAAATATGTTATAACAGTATCGTTATGGCCACGGTGTTGTAATTTATGTGTCTCGTGGGGGCATTAATGTATGGCAATGTTGATAGTGGGATATTTGTCAAAATACACATTGCTAATATATTTTGAGAGAGTAAATATGAGTAATGATGGAACTATCGAGTTTTGTGCGACGTAAAACTATTGCTTATTTTTATTTGTATGAGTTTTTATTCGGTACTTAACTGAATCGATAACTAAAAGCCAACTGCACTGAGAAAAATATGCAGTCTTGCAAATAAATTACAGAGTTTAATGCGATACGCTGCACTACAACATTATGTGTCTCGTCTATTGACCACTTTAGCTTTTGAACTTAAATTTAAATGTAACATTGGAATTTGTTTTTAAATTAAAGCTCCACTTGCGGTATCGTTCGTACAGCAGCAGCTAGTGTTTTGTATTGTTCAGTTTCGGTTTAACTTTTGTTTTATTTGTTATGCATACGAACGTTTTACCCATAAGCAATTTACTTGTGTAGGTTAGTGCGCTAATATTCTGTTTTTTAAGACATCCACAATTTAGTAACTAGTTATAATGTCCTCTATAGTCTTTCAACTTAAATATTTATTAAGATAAGTAAAACGAACTAATATTTCATTGCTCTCATGAATGTCATTAATTTAGATATCAATTAGATGTTAAACATTCGTAGAGAAAACCTTTGAAATTATTTTCTTATTCTATTTTCAATAACGTGAGCCACATCTGGCAACCTAGCCACATCTGGCACCGTCTCGAGTATTCATTTGTATTTTAGCTGGATATTAAATGTAACAGAAAGGTGTGACATTGAAATTAACAGAAATTTATGAATTTTCGATCTAAGACAAATTGCTAAAACTTTTCAAGTTATATTGTGTAGATTCACCGGTAGTGCTTTTACACGCTCCGGACACAGGTCCGTTGAACCGAATGTACTGCAATGTCCGGTGAAAAAAACGCCGAGACTAAGAATAGAATATGATTTTTATGTACCACAACGCGGTGTCTACAGGTTTATCACATAACCTACTAGTTATCTGTTCGGTTTTATCCCACCTCGTTGGGGTTGGGTTTTATCCCGCGTCGGTGAATGAATCTGGTTGCGTGCTGCGGGGCTAATATAAAACAAAGTCGCTACCCCCTCTCTGTCCCTATGTATGCTTAGATCTTTAAAAATACGCAATGGATTTTAATGCGGTTTTCACCAATGGATAGAGCGGTTCTTGAGGAAGGTTTTAGTCGATTTGAACTGTCTTTCGCGATCATGACGGTTGCAACTGCCAAACTATGGTGACACACATTATTATGGTGCTTGAATGACCATGTATTTGTGGATCATGAAAAAAATTTGCCTGGTGCCACTAGAAATACTCTCTGGTGCATACCAGAGACGTCCGGCAATGGACGTAAGAGCAGCCATGCTTGCGGGGACTTAAAAAAAAATGAAAATTACTCGAATTGTCAACTTTTCTTTATTTACTAAACCTAAAGGTACAAAAGTACTTAACAAATTGCGTTAGATAATAGACGCTCATTAGACGCTCATAGATATAGAATAGGTGCTAACCTTATTCCGAGTTAATCACATCGGAATAGCGTACCCTAATCGCATAAAGACTAAAACATCTACCTAGCAACATTGTTGGCATATTTCAAAGTTCATTGGATATTGAACAAAATAGGTAAGTCTGTACCATGTGACTGGTTTAACCGGACTTAATTACTTATAAAAAATAATCGTCGTCGTCCGGGTGGCTCCGGCCCCCAACTCACATTAATTTTCGCTTTCTCACATCAAAACGTCAGTTATTGAACACCGCCCGCGTTGTTACTTATTGTACAATATACTAAAGAATCGAACCAAATACACCTATGTACCAGTAATACAGTCCACTTTTATTTAGAACACCAAACCTAAAGAACAATTGTTCATTACCAATCTGTTTAAGTTCAACTCGATTCAGAACAAAAGAAAATAAGATTTCTATGACATAAAATATCTAGGTAAACTTAACTCAAACAAGTTTGTTCCTTTAATTCAAAATTAATTAATGAATCAACAAAGTTAGAAATTTAAATGAATAAATAGGTACTACATAATGAATATTTGATTTTAAATTTTAATTAAATTTGATGAAGTTGTTTGTTACAATTGCTTTTATTACATATTACTGGCTAAAATGTTAATTGATTGTGTATTGGACAAATGCTTACAACGGAACAGTCTGAACATATCTAATTTAATAACTAAAAATATAATTTATGCTTTCGATTGTCGGCGCTTGGTGGCACAAATAGTAATACGTCATGAAATAAACTCACTTGTACACATGCTCCACAATTTTTATTTCCAACACCTGACCGGTGCCCTATGTCACCTTTGATAATGCCGTAGGGCGAAACCGCTCAGTGGAAATAAAAATTGTACACGAAGAATTGAATGTTCGGACACTTTGTTGTCGTTGGATCCCTCATGAACTGACAGCGGAGCAGAAGCGGGCTCGCGTGGAATGGTGCTCACAGATGCTACTGAAGTACGACCACGGACATTCTAATGCTGTTTATGACATTGTCACCTGTGACAATGTCATAAACTCCTGAGACGAAACGTGGATTTATTGTTTTGAACCCGAAAAAAAAACAGCAATCTTGTGAATGGGTGTTTGAAAATGAGAACAAGCCAACAAAAGTGAGGCAGGCGAGAAACGTTGGTAAAAAGATGATCGCGTTTTTTTCTCAGCTACGGGTCCCATCTGTACAATTCCACTTGAAGATCGAAAGAGTGTTAATGCCGAGTGGTATTCTACCATTTGTTTACCCAGTGTGTTAGAAAAAGTTCGCGAACGACGACCCAAAAGCCGCGTTCTCCTACATCATGACAACGCTTCTTCACACACGGCCAACAAAACAAAGTCATTTTTAGCTTCCGAAAAAGTACAACTCGTCACCCATCCTGCGCATAGCCCCGACCTAGCACCCTGTGATTTCATGAGAGGTTTCATTTTTACCAACTCCGAAGAGGCAGTGATAGCGTTCAATCAGCAGTTTAAAATGTAAAGGAGAGTATTTTGAAAAGCAATAAACATAATATTTTGGTTTTAACATGTTGTTTTTTTAAGTTACGCAAAACTTATAGTTTGACCTACGTATGTATACCGGGTGTTACGTAAGGATTATATCAACCCGAAGCCAGCCCCATCAGCTGGTCGACCAGCACCCGTTTCGATATGTGGCGACCGCCAGAGAAGAAAAAAAAGTTCATAAAAAACATTATTACAGAATAAAATACACACTTGTTTAAACAACACTAGCTTAAATCAGCTGCTTCGGTCATCGACATCAAATAGGTACTAATAATAGGTACATAAAACGCGCGCCTGTGAAAAGGAGTCTTGTTTTGGCCGCGTTTTGATGCGGACGCGTGTGTTGACTAATACCTACTCGTAATAGTGTAGCGCGGCGTCAGCCGTTGCACGTATCGCGATGAGTTCACAACTCGTCCCAAATGAGTTACTGGCGTTCCTGCAACAGAAGCTGGATGTGATGGACGAGCTGTCGGCTATCCAGATCTGTTCGTCGAGTTTCAGGCAGGAAGCGATAGCTTCCTCTAAGCGGCTACTGTACAGCGTGCTCAATAAGAGCGACCAGATGGTGTCCCGCAGGCGTGACGGGACAACGAAAAGCATACAAGACATCATCACGCTGCTTAAGGCAACCGATCCCGACGACGTGCCTACGTTTGTGGCCCAGGACTTATCGAAACTTCCTCCGGTCACATTCGACCACGTCGACGTTACCTGCCTTTTAAAGGACATAGTGTCCTTAAAGGCGAGCTTGGTGGACGTCCAGACGAGGTTGGCAACGACCGAGGATATCGTTGTGAGTTTGCGTAAAGAACTTATTACTTTGCGCGAGACTACAGCGGTATCTAGGTCACCACCTAACGCCAACATAAACATGCGTCGTGAAGCTGACCTCAATGCGAGTTTCGCGTCAGCAGTTTTGTCGCCGTCGCCGTCATCGAGTGCTGAGCGCGCAATGCCCCGCACTGCACCCGCCCCCACGGCCCCTACCTGTAAGGCCGCGCGAACCCCGGGCCCCGCTTCGCTGCCCGTACCTACACGAACGACAAAGTTTCGTCACCATCAGCGCAACGACCGCTCGACCGAAGCCACTACCACAGTAGGTACCGGATGTGGCTACTGATGGTTTTGTGACAGTGCAAAAAAAGCGTCGACCACGAACTAAAGTGAACTGTTGCGGCACAGATGCAGCGCAGTCCAGCCCAGCGCTGCATGCCGCAATACCGAGTACACCCGTGTATGTCTCCCGCCTACACTACACCAGTAAGGCGGATGAAATCGGACAGTACGTGCGCAAGAAGGCCAACTTCACGCCGAGAGTGCAGCTGTTGGAGGCGAGCCGTAACGTCAGTTTCTTGTCGTTCGTGGTGCGAGTGCCCAACACTAGACTAAGCCTCGTCATGGAGGAAACCTTCTGGCCACAGGGCGTGGTGTTCCGTCGCTTCCTCGGATCGCTACCACTGCTACGCAAAAAGACCGAAGTGCGATAGTGAAGTGTGTACTAACAATAGTCTTAAGATTCTATCACTAATATACATTTTGTAATATCTTTATGTGTTCTTTTAGTTTTAAGGTATTTATCTATGGGCCGTAGAATAAGTTTATACCAACTGTAACTTTTCTATTTGTTGTCTGAAATAAATAAAAAAAAAAAAATAAAAAAATGCCTTCCGTCTCAGTCCTGGTAGGAACATTTTGTCTCTATTTCGCACGAAGCGCTCGGTCGGCGTAGGTCGCCGTTTGATGTTTCCTAGAATTTTATTTAAAATAATTTAGCAAGGTCAGTTCAGTTGCATTCTTGGCTTTGAGCAGTGAGGTAGCTAAATAGTTGTTTAGTGTGTTAATTTGTGAGTTGTGTCAAGTTGTGTGTAATAGTGATTGTGTTGTGTAGTAATGGCTCTGAGTAACGAAGAGTATTACGCGATGATGCTTTGTGTAGGAGCATCAGAAGGCAATTTGAGCGCTGCCCGGGAGTTGTACCGTGAGCGTTGATACCTAAAAATACTGTGTACGCAATGAAATTACGGATTGAAGCCGCATTTAGCACTGTTACACAAGAAATGCTACGAGCTGTGCGGAGCAATATGCGCTGGCGAGTATCTTTGTGCATCGGGCGGGAAGGCGGCCATTTTGAACCTTTCCTGTAAACAGGAATCATTTTTCTAAAATTGGGGACAGAGGTTTTACTATCACTTGCACGTGGTGCACCTGTCGAACATAACTATGTGTTGGTCAAAATTTTATTTACATAAACTAAAATAATCCTTTAAGGACGCCCACACCGCCACGACGCCCGCGCCACCACCAAGGGCATTGTACATACGTACCACGCGCTCATTTTCTAGTTGTAGCTACGTCAAGCCGTAGCGTTGGGACACGTTTGTTTTGATTTGAAATATCTTTTTAAATTTTTTGATGAACTTTTTTTTCTTCTTTGGTGGTCGCCATATATCGAAACAGGTTATGGTCGACCAGCTGATGGGGCTGGCTTCGGGTTGATATAACCCTTTCGTAACACCCTGTATGAGTAAACCTAATTTTCTTATATGACAGATATTGTAAGTAAGTAAGTAAGTAAATACTCTTTATTGTACACAATAGAGAAACAAATAGTTTATGACAAATCTTAAAAAATATAATGTACAAAGGCGGCCTTATTGCTAAAGAGCAATCTCATCCAAGCAACCTTAGGATGGAATGAAAGTTACAAGAAATGATAGGGGCTGTGTACAATGTAATATAATTATATTTAAAAATGATAAATTAATAGGTTTTAAGAAGAGAGCAAAATGTTCAATCAAGAATCAAAGAATCAATTTCATTTGTTCAGTTTAGGCACATAAAGAGCACATATGAATGTCAAAATTTTACAATTTTGTCAAGTAATATTATAAAAATATTAAATTAAGTAAGTACATAAATAACCATTAGAAAATGATTCTTTCGCTGGGGTTCGGTAAGTTGGTTCTCCTGAGAAGAGACCAGCAAGAAACTCGGGTAGATTATCCATTTTCTTTTTTAATATTGTTTTGTTTACATTGTTACAATTAGTTTATATTGTATTATACGAGTGGCCAACAACAGAAGATTAGGGTGACCATGCATTTTTATCATTAACATATTCGTCTACATTATAGTAGCCTTTCATCATCAAAGATTTTTTAACTACTATTTTAAACTTATTAAGAGGCATGTCAACCAAATCTTGAGGAATTTTATTATACATTTTTATACATTTGCCTACAAACAAATTACCAACTTTATGAAGTCTAATTTTTGTCATTGCCAGTTTATTTTTATTTCTTGTATTAAAATTATGGTTATCGGAATTTTTTTTGAAGAGTTCTATGTTCTTCCGTACATATAAGATGTTGTCGTAAACATATTGAGAAGCAACTGTTAAAATATTAATTTCTTTAAATAGTTCTTTCAGTGAGTCACGGGGTCCGAGTCTATAGATTGCTCGTATAGCTCGTTTCTGTAATATGAATATTGTCTCAATATCGTCAGCTGAGCCCCACAGCAGCAGACCATATGACATAACGCTATGAAAGTAGCTAAAATAAACTAACCGTGCCGTTTTTTCGTCAGTCGGTGACCTTATCTTTCTAACCGCATAGGCAGCTGAGCTAAGTCTTCCTGCCAATGCTGTGATATGAGGACCCCATTGTAATTTACTATCTAGAGAATACAGTTTACAATACATAGATAAATGAATAATAATCAGGAGAAACAAGTACATTTATGTAATTCAATAGAATATACTAACTACAATACTTCTCAGTTTACAATTTTATAACACTCGCTATTTCTAACCGACTTCAGAAGGAGGTTCTCAATTAGATTGGTTCCTTATTTTCAGCTGACTTCCAAAAAGGAATACTTAAACATACTTCGAATGTATGTTCTTTTTATGTTTGTTGAGTTAGATTTTTTTTAAATGAAAGCTACTTCCGAAATGGTCCCATTTCAATTTGGTCCCATTCCGACAAATATTTGGTCCCATTTCGGTCATTTGAAGTCGGTTGTTGTGTCAATTTTTGTCATGTCTACTGAACTGTACATAAAACCCTTCTAGACAGATAATGTAGATAAAATGTAATCAGTGTTAACGTTAGAATCAAGAACAAAAAACAGTGCAAAAAGCTAAATTGTTTAGCCTTGGTGTAATTGCGAAGTGGACTCGGCGAGATAAGCTTGTTTCTTTTTCATCTTTCGTCTGAAAATTACATCCATTTGCCGGTTGAGTAAATGACTACTGCACTACGAAGTTTTGTTACTTATTTTCTAATCTCGGTAAAATTCGGACGGAGTTTGATATAATAATGCGTTATTAGTTATTTAAAGATTCTTTTTAATTTTTACTTACATCGAGAAATAGCATTGGCCATCATTTAAATAATTCTATAGTTATTGTATTTTATAAGCTATCGTCGTATTTAGTGGTATGTAACATCTGTCCTGGCTGATGGAGTTTTGATTTAAATTACCGATGTTTATAGATTTTCTTTGCCCGGTTACGGCAATAGGCTGGCCTAATACGTGGGACCAACGGTTTTACTGGAAAAGTGTAGACGTGTAGTGCACCTCTGCCTACCCATTTCGGGATTTAGAAATGATGTATGTCTGTCTGTAGTAGTTAAGTTTAGCTGCAACTACATTCTGAATCCGTTGCTTCTGCTTATCCTAATGGGGTAGAGGCGTGATAATAATGTAAGTATGTAAACTTATTTTAGTGAAATCAAAATAGATAAAGTAAAAATACAAACCATTTTAATTAACATTATTACAAGTAGTAGTTTTAGTTTAAGCACAGACAGAAAATAATTTAGAATAGCTACGAATTCGCTACGCAAATTTCTACGCTTGTAGACTTCGTAACACGAGTGGCGGAGCGCGTAGCATTTTGTAGAAATACTCCAGTGTCTAAGATATTATCTCAAAATACAGCTGCTACCGCAAGAACCCGTTTTTAGTTACATCGCGTTGTAACTAGGAAGAACGCGTGGTAACTAAAGACCTCTGAAACAACGCGTTGTAACATAATGCCTTTTTATTCGTAGGCGTAATACGGCAATAATAGTTTTAAGGTAAGCGTCCACATATCCGCATCGTTTAGATCGGACGTATCGCATCAAACGGATTAATTTTTCACAGTGCGTCCACTGTATCGGTAGCGATCGGATTTGCCGATGCAAGGACCAGCAATCGGATTGCTGCTGCCATTTCATTTGGATTTTCGCTAATCAAATAAATCGCTAAACAACGCGTGTTGACAGGACGATCGTCAAATGAAAATGGCGGACGATGCATCATCGGCACGCATCGCAAAAGTTGTCTCTCGGAGCAAAGCCGTCGGCATTGCCGACGAGCAGATTCGTGCGATGCGTATGCGTATTGGTGGACGCACTTGTTTGACTTTCTATACAAACAATACTACGATCCGTTTGATGCGATGCTTTCGTTGCGTACGATGCGGACATGTGGACGCTTACCTTTAACTGACATCAAAATTTAAGAACAGTTCTAACTAATGCCTTTGGTAACAACGCGTTCTTACTATTTACAACGCGTTGTAACTTAAAACGGGATCTTACGGTAAAACATAGCAAGTATAATTTTAATACAGTTAAACCTAAAATGAAATCTGAACTCTTACTTTGATATCACTAGTACCTATAAGCTCAAATATAGCAATACTTTCCTGGTTGGATAACAGTTAATATTTCAGCGAAGTTTGATTAATTTAGTTCGCAATACTCGTTCGTGTGTTGACTATTTGTTTATTTTATTTTTATGTTCCATTTCCTAGAACGTTTACTTTTACTGGAATTCACAACAACAATCACGCTTATAGTCCCGAAGGGGTAGGCAGAGGTACATTACACACCCACAATTTGCCAGTATTTATAGTCCCACATAATAGGGGGCAAGCCTATTGCCGTCACCAGGCACATTCCAAAATTTACTGGAATACCTGATAATATTTCCACCAATTATAACCACCGTCAGAGAGCGGCCTTTTATAGAAAATCACAATAATAATCAAGACTCTAAATTACTTATTACGAGTACTTCAGTGTTAGGTACCTTTTACGTAATACAAAGTTGGCATAAACTCAAGTGGACGCCCGGACGTCTCCATAGAGTAAAATAGTATCAAAAACACTAGTGTAAAGTAAATAGGAATCCCGAGAGTGAACAACTAACTGAGGAAATCTTTGTGCAATTCCTGCTTTTGGAACACGTAGGAGTACACTCATAGTGTTTGATTTATGTACACCGAGAAAATTAAATAATTTACGTTATAAATTACTCAGCATCCAATTGGTCGTATCATTTTCAACCGACTTCTAAAAAAAGAGGTTTTCAATTAGACTGTAGGCATGTTTTATTTAAGTTTGTTTTTTTAAGATTTTTTTTTATTGAAAGCTGGTTGTCCCAAGTGGTCCCATTTTGATTTGGTCCCATTCCGACAGTTATATGGTTCTAATTCGAGAATTTGAAGTCGGTTTTTGTGTCAATTTTAGACGTGTTTTACCAACTTCCAAAAGCAGGTTCTCAATTCGACTGAATGTTTTCTTTCTAGCTTCGAGAGATGTTAGACATTCAAGGAATTAAACAGATCGAACACAATTTTGAAATTAAAACCGTGAATATTCACAGACGTACATCTTCTACTATTAGTATTCTATCGATACTCGGTGCAAAGACACGATTATGCTCACCCGTTTTAATATTGAAATGTTCGCATTAAGGAACTTCAAAGCAAAATGATTTCTCACGTAGCGCTCAACTCCTAGATAACTTGTCGAGTTAAAGGGTTCCAAAGTTTGGAGAGTATTATTTCGGGTGTTCAACTTCTGCTGTTCGAGGAACTGGAGTAAGTTTCTGTTTCAGGTAAGTTGAAATAGCGTATATACGTCTGCAAGAGATCAGTTAGCATGTAGTGTTTCTCCGTGAATATAAGTACATAATAATATATAATATATAATAATATAATATAATAATATAATATAATAATAATATAATAATATAATATATATAATATAATATACATAATATATACCTTGAACCGAGCGAACGAGATGTCTATATATTTTCAAGATCATGTAATATACCTACTGGATAATTTTAGTTTCTGACCACTGAGGTACTTTAGTTTGGCAGAATGCTGGTAGGTGACTTCATTTAACGCTATCCTTAATAGCACGATTTAGTCATTATACATGAAGCAAAGATTGGATGATGTCGGTATGATAATAGCAGATTAGTGGTCAGAATATTCCCCTTGTTAGGATAAGGCCATGGGTTTGATTGATACAGTTTTTGTGATTAATAATGTCTATCTAAATATTTCAGAATAGTAGAACCAACCTCATTGTTTACAAATACATAAATTCGTCTATCTGAATGTGCGTTTTGGGTTAGCGGCCACATTTTTTATCTTAATTTAAAACAATTTATTCATTGTCCGTTTTTGGGGGGAAAATGGTTGCAAAAAAGCCCATAATATAATGTTTTTAATGACGAAAGCGACACCCTGTGCTCGCGAGGTCTACTTTCGACAATTTGGATATAAAATACCAAGCCACTATGGCTTGGTATTTTCATATTCACTCAGTTTTTTTCATATTGAAATAAAGAGTGTTGTTTGATACGCTAATGAGGACTACAACGCCGCCATTACCACAGCCGTGTCATATCTCGGCCGAAAAGTTTTAATGAGTTTCTTTCACTGTGGTAAAATGTGGGTGCAAAAGTTAATAAGCGACGAAAAGCAAAGATTTTTTTAAAATTTAGTTATAAAATGATGACCAACGTTAAATTATTTTGTGGAAAATATAAAGATAAATCTAATTTTGAGAATACTTATACTCTTTTTTGTTCTGAAAGTCTATAAGTAGTAACTTGACTGTATTAGTAAATATTAGGGGTGTTAGACAAAATATTATGCAAAAACATACCAAACATTTATTTTTAACAGAGCCCCGCGAATGTATATTTTCTATTTTTCAATTTAAACATTATAAATAAAATAAATATGTTAGGACAATTCACAAAACGCCATCTAGCCTCAAACTAAGCAGAGCTTGTGATACGAGTACTAGATAAACTAATATAAATACTTGTATTTTTTTTTTAAATACAGACATATTATACATAGGAAACATCCAGACTTCGGTACAAGACAAATGTATCTATTTTCACACAAAGTTTCTCCCGACAGGGTATCGAACCCGAGACTCCGGCGTCGAAAGCGGATGCACTACCGACTACGCCACCGAAGCAGGCATTCCTCGGCAAAGTAGCTATGAGTTGGTTTTTTGTGTGAAAGAGTAGCTAACTAAAATTCGTCAATAATAATGTTACCGGATGTGACACACTCTTTTATAACTTTGTTATAAATCTGTTTCAAATGTAAGACGAATTCGATCTTAATATTTGAAGTAGCTCTAAACTCCATCTCGGTTAAGCGTTTGTCAGATGATATTCCAAATTCAAAGAGCACGTTAAGCCGTCGGTCCCGGTTGTCATACAAATATCTATGGCAGTCGTTAGGGGTAGTTGGAGCCTTAAATCAAAAATACGACCGGTCTAACTACAGAACTTCGATGTCGCCCATGGGTTGTGGAGGTCAGATGGCAGTCGCTTCACAGAAAATATCGATGTTCAGCCGAATCGCAGTTAGACTGGAAAGCCGACCCCAACTTTAGTTGGGAAAAGGCTCGGTGAATGATGATTCCAAATTCAAAATAGTCACTGATATAATATTGATGTTGTGTTGTAGTTATCTTATTGGATAGATCCACGAGATATATAGGATACGAGAGACAAATTAAGTTGCTAGTTCTCTTCGTAAATTCACGGAATACTGAATGCATAGGTAGGAGAAGGTAGGGGGAAACACAAGGATTCGTCAAGAAATCCTCCATTTCATCGCTGACTGGCAATGTTTGCTTCGACACTTTGAGTTGCAATGCTGATTATCTCAGTGAGAAAGAGTCTCCAGGTCATTTTCTAAAATAAGCAGTGAGCGCTTGAACGTGCATTATAAATTGTAAACCAATATTGAATAAATAACATAACGATGAATGACAATAACATTGGTAAATATAGTCTTATGTGGGAATTGTAACGAAAGGAAACACCGAAATCCATTATAAATGACTAGCGGATGCCCGCGGCTTCACCCGCTTGACAAATTATACGTACACAAATACCTTCCTAGAGCACCACTCTATCCATTGGTGAAAACCGCATCAAAATCCGTTGCGTAGTTTTAAAGATATATACATACATACAGATGGAAGCGACTATTTTATAATATGTAGTGATGAGCGAACTCACCTTAAGTGATGTTCTATCATAATAATAGGAAAGCTTTGTCAGTATCTAGTTGTACTGACTCGCCGTTCATCCACTAAAGTACATAGGTAAGTACTGCATCAACAATAACAAAAATAAAAGCTCGTAAAAATACGATAAGTAAGAAGATTAAGTATAAGAAATTAATTATTGTACCGGTGTGAATGACGTACTTACCAATAATAACTTTGAAAGGAAAAACACGATATCTAAATATTCTGTAGTATATTATAATATACAGTATAATAGGTATTGTCCCAAGGGCAACCTGTGTATGACAGGATGAAGATTGATTTTGTTCTTAGTCATGTTGATCTATCTTTTTATTTTCGTACGAAACCTATTGTTACATGAGAAATAGTTCCCAGAAAGTAGAGCTTAATTATTGTATTTTTACTACGAAATTTCGAACATGATCCATCATTAACTTTACTACCAGTTAGTTTTTAGAAACACAAAAAGTGTTTCAATTCATTTCAATGCTCCATACTGAAATATGTTAATTCGGTGCGATAAATAAGTAGACGTGTGAAGTAGACTTGCAATCTGCTGAGTACCTACTCCGTTTGTGGTTTAGTTTTAAATCCCATAAATCCGGTACTGGTAACGACTACATTAGCTTGTATGTTAGTTTTTTATTTAAAAATATTATTAAGTACATTTTAAAAGCCATATGTTTCACTAAAACGCCGCACAATGAACAAGTGTGTCTTCATACGTGCTTTGAATATAAGGCTGACATAAAACACTACACTTCGTTAGATAAACATTTTGCATAACGGAAATGTCCCGCTTTCAAAATAAGAGGACATGTGGTGCTGAATGTGTAGAGAATAGAAATACATTTTACTTTATGAAATACTATTTTGTCGTTGGTATAATGACATTTGAATCAACGTTTGTTGAATACTTTTGTTTTTATGAAGTTACTAGCGGACGCTCACGGCTTCGCCTGTGACAAATTATATACCAAAACCTTACTGGAGAACTTCTCTATCCATGAGTGAAAGCAGCATGAAAGTCGGTGTAGTAGATTTTGAGTTTTTCCCGAACATACCGACCGTTTGTTTTATAATATGGGTATCTACCAAAGTTCCAGTTGAGTTGCCTTGACAGTTGTTTTTACACACGCACATAAACATCACGTCTTTATCCCATAAGGGGTAGACAGAGGCATTCATTATGCCCACATTTGGACAGTGACTGTTGGTACCACGTAATAGAGGCGAGTATAAATGGCTTGTTGTTTTCGCGATTTGAGTATTCATACCAGAAAGAGATTTGTAGGTACGGTACGGTTTGTGTACTTGGCTCAGTGCCACGTCTGACAAAGCGTTTCGTGCCTTTGAACTGGTACAAGGGGCTGGAAAAGCAGATTTATGAGACTGTAGGCAGATTTCATTTTCATATTTCAATACCTTATAAACTACATACTTAGTACTCGTATATATTTTCTCTTTAACATTTTAACACAAAAGTGTAAGTAAATATAGCTGTTTGCCTAACATTTTTACAAGGTTACATTGGCCGTGGTCACACACTGTAAAATATGATTAAATGTTAATCACTAAACGGACTACTTACAATGTAGTTTTGGTATTTGTCTGTGAGGATATTATGGTTGTTTGAATAAATAAATAATGAAACTTTAATAAGAGTTGGCAAAATTATACGTTCTAATAGGCATTCACGGAGAAGCAATAATCATTTAGCCACGATGGCTAATGGCTTTAAGAACTTTGGTTTTAGTAAGTTCACAAAACTCAGACATACCCAATAAATAGGGTAACTGACGAAATTTGTAGGTACCCATTTGTCAGCGAGGACATAAAATAATGGAAACACTGCGTACAGAGAGAAATAATCTTATATTAGAATAAGTTACAAAATTAATGGCGGCGTCCTTTACGGAATATACGAGCGCGCGGCACAACCTTGCTTCATGATGATTTTGAGTGTTCTGACCTTCGACTGTAGGTTGCATCAGTTTATATGACGGATGGCGGTGGTGGCAGCTGACGTGTGATCCGAATCACGCGCCACGGTAAATCGCTCGTATATCTTAGTCGATGTATCGTACGGTTCCATTCGTAGTTAGTAGTGGCCCGCAGGGTGTAGCGTCATTCAAAACGCGTTCCTTGTGTGCGCGTTAACATACTGGGGGCCCTTGACAGAACTTTCAAGATTCCTTGATCAGCGGACAGATTCTGTTAAGGGCACGCCTAATGGTTCCCTTTGCTGTGTGTAGATCCACCACTCGAGTCACGTTGTCCGCTCCGGGATACAGCTTGGAGACTCTGCCTAGGCGCCACAGTAGCGGCGGCAGAGCGTCGTCCCTAATGATAACGAGCTCACCCTCATGTACGTCTCTACACCGGGCCTTCCATTTGTGACGCTGCTGGAGCTCTGTTAGGTATTCAGTCTGCCATCTTTTCCAAAAGTGTTGCCTCATTTGCTCTAGGAGGCGGTATCGGTTCAAACGGCCAGGGTTGGTATCCAGTAGTAATGGTGCCGGAATCGATGTCAGTGACCTGCCAAGAAGAAAGTGTCCTGGTGTGAGCGCACGAAATCATTAGGGGATGACGAGAGAGGGGATATGGGTCTACTGTTAAGTATAGCCTCAATTTGGCAAAACAGGGTACACAACTCCTCAAATGTAAGATGTGTGTTGCCCAGGATGCGTTTAATATGAAATTTTGCGGCCTTGATCCCGGCCTCGGCACTTCCGTTGAACGCTGGGGCGTAAACTGGCGTAAATATAAAGCGAATAGACTGATCAGCTGCAAACTCTACTATAGAGTCGTTGTGAGTTTTAAATAAATGTTCTATTTCCTTTGCGGCTGCTACAAAATTCCTACCGTTATCGCATAGGATCTCCGTAGGTTTGCCTCGACGTGCTATGAAACGTCGTAGGGAAAGTAAGAATGAGTCCTTAGACAGTTCACTAACTGCCTCTAGGTGTATACACTTGTACTTAAGACATATGAAAAGACAGAGATAGCACTTTGTTATCTTACAACCACGACCCCGACGATCGGTGATAAGGAAGGGGCCTCCGAAGTCTAGAGCTACCGCTGAGAAGGGAAAGTCTGGGATTACGCGTTGAGTAGGTAAATCTCCCATTATATTAGACATATGCTTAGGATTAACACGATTACATTTTACACACATGCGAGCCGTACGCCGCGCCAAATCCCTACCCCCGACCACCCAGAAGCGTTCGCGGACTGACGATAACATCAGTTGAGGGCCTGCGTGTAGAAGACGCGTGTGTTCGTTAGCAAATATGAGTTGTGATAGTGTGTGTTTGGAGTGTAGAAGTATGGGGTGCTTTGTGTTATACTCTAGAAGACTCTTTCTAATTCTCCCCCCCACTCGCAGGATTCCCCGAGTGTCTACAAAGGGCGATAGAGAGGCAAGAGCGCATTTGGGATTCAATGATTTATTGTGACATAGTAATTCAATTTCATTAGGAAAGGACTGTTGTTGAGACAGTTTAGACAAAGTGTACAATGCTTCTTCAAGCTCAGTGACACTGAGTGGGCCAGAGTGGCCTTGTCCCTTGCAATTATAAACGAAACGTAAGACATAAGCTACGATGTGTTGTAGTTTTTTAAAAGAGGAATGTTTATCAAAGTTTATTATAGGAGTAGAATCTGTGCTCGCAAGGAGTGATACCTGGGGAGTCGCCTTGGTCTCAGGTAGGTCATGGTTGTGTGCATTATCTGGCGACTCAGGCCAAAACACTTCGGGTTCCATTAAGAAACCAGGGCCATGCCACCAGCATGCATTTGATTCAACATGTTGTGGGTCTATTCCCCGAGATGCATGATCAGCGGGGTTGAGAGCAGTGGGCACATGGCGCCACACTGAGCCAGTAGTGAGTTCCTGTATGGTTGAGACACGGTTGGCGACGTAAGTCTTCAACAGATTAGTGGGTGTTTTTAACCACCCTAACACAATAGTGGAGTCGGACCAAAAAGTGTTCCTTGCTATGGGCTTGCGAAGCGCAGTGTTTACTGTGGCACTGAGTCGTGCCCCCAATAAAGCTGCACACAGTTCCAAGCGGGGTATAGTGGTTGCCTTTATAGGGGCAACACGGGACTTGGCACAGAGAAGGTGACAGGATTGACTTCCTGTCACGGAGGTTGATTTAGCGTAGATGCAGGCTCCATAGGCAGCCTGTGACGCGTCACAAAACGTATGCAATTCAATAGTACAGGTTGCGTTTAGCACTATGTGTCTAGGTATGCTAAAACGACTAAGACAATCAATGTTAGTAGTAAAACGAGCCCAAGCCCGCCCCACCTCCTCAGGTACGGGTTCATCCCAGCCTATCTTGAGGGTCCACAATCTTTGTATCATAATTTTAGGTTTGACGGTACACAAGGTCAAAAGACCTAATGGGTCAAAGATCTTAAAGGTTGTGGATAGTATTGATTGTTTAGTCACTATGTCTGGGTTACCCTTATGTACGTCAAAGTGAAGCGTGTCCTTTGACGGTGCCCAGATGAGACCTAGTGTCTGATGAGATGAGCTAAGAGCCAAGGCGTTCGTTTCAGTGTTGTGTGTTTCTGAAATTAAAATGGCCGGAGAGTTTGACCGGAACTTTCTCAGGTTAAAGCAGCCCTAGGATAGGGCCCGAACCACCTCATCCTTAATATGCAACAGGTCACTCTCAGAGTCAGAGCCGCAGAGAAGGTCGTCACAGTAAAAGTCATTTTAAATGATCTGCTTGATGAGTGGATCCGAGGCCTCTTCCCCGAGTTGCCATAAGCACCTGGCAGCTAAGAAGCTGGCGCTGGCGAAACCGTAAGTGACTGTGTTGAGTTGGAGCGTGCGGAGAGGGAGCTCCTCACTTTCCCGCCATAGGATTAATTGTAAATTTCGATCTAGTTCATTTAGAGTGATTTGACGATATTGTTTTTCAATATCGCCTGACAAGATGTAGGTATAGTGTCGGAACCTTAATAGAATATTAAATAGAGAGTCCTGAATGTTAGGACCTACCATCTGTAAGTCGTTGACAGACATATTAGAGGAGGTCTTAGCGGAGGCGTCGAAGACTACGCGCAATTTGGTTGACTCACTTATTTTCTTTAAACACCGGGTGGTGTGGAAGGAAATAGGATATTGTCTCTGGGGGACGACGACGACCCATATCAGATAAGTGACCCAAGTCAGCATACTCTTTAATGAGGTTGGAATACATTGCCTTTAATTCAGGATTTCCTTTCAACCTAGTCTCTTAGCAGGCGAATAAGAATCTCCTAGACAAGTAGGTGCGTCTATAAGTGGCAGCCTTACACAAAACCTACCACCCGGCAGGCGGTGGGTGTTGGCAGTGAAATGCGCTTCACACTCAGAGGGGGGACATATGGCTAGATTTTCGCTAGGAAAATCTTCATAGTCCCAGAACTTGGCAGATCAGCACTGAGCTCGGCTTCGATTGAAAAATTACAGTGTATGACAGCTCCCTGTGATTTGGGAATGGCTATAGGTCCCGCTATGAGCCAACCCAGCTTAGATTTGTGCAGTGTGGGCAGGTTAGGTCCCAACGGTTTACGCTGGGAACCTAGTACATGCCAGAATAAGTCAGCTCCCAAGAGCACTTCAACGCTTTGTGGTTGGTTGAAGGCCGGGTCTGCTAGACATATGTGTGAGGGAAGTCTTAAGGCGCTTGTGTTAATATATTGTTTGGGAAGACTTTCAGTTATGTGTTCTAACACTAGAAAGTCGTGAGTACATGTGAAGACACCATGTCTTGCTTTAATCTGAGCAACGCACTGCTCAGGAATGAGGTGAGGGGTGTCCCCTATACCTAAGACGCTTCTGACGTCTGCTGTGCGAGATGACAGCTGAAGGCGAGTTTTTAAACTGCTGGTGATGAATGAAGATTGACTACCGGAGTCGAGTAGGGCCCGGACAGTGACAGACTGACTTGTGTAGGGGTTGACCACATCTATCAATGCTGTTGACAGCAGTACCAATGAACCATGGATGACTGACATGACCGCAGACGACTGGCCTGCAGCGTTCTCGGCCACTGCAGTGACAGACGAGGATGTTTGCGATGTGGATGTGGTGTGTCTGTGCAACTGTGTATAGTGCCGTTTTCTACATACGCGACAGCCACCTATGCGACACTGTGGCGAGGTGTGACCTGGCCGCAAACAGTTGCTACAGAGAGATAGCCTCTTAACCATGGCCCACTTCTCGTCAAGGGACAGGGCCTTGAAGACGTGGCAGTCGTAAACGCGATGTTTCCCCTGGCATGCAACGCACGGCTCCGTTTTAGCATCATCTGAAATGACGAATGACTTACTGTGCTTGCTAGGGATAGGGGGCTTAGGTTGCTTATCTGCTTTAGTTTTGTTTAGTGTTTCTAGAATGTTGGCACGGGAAGCCAAGAAGGACCTGAAGTCCTCGAGAGTGGGTAACTCAGGTGAGTCACCGCTGTGCTCCTCCCATTTGAGGCGAGTAGCAGCATCAAGCTTAGTCACTGCTAGGTGGGTGATTATTGTGTCCCAATAGTCCGTGGGCTGACCTAAGGCCTTAAGGGCACGCAAATTTTTAGATAAATTTTCATGCAGGAAGCGAAGTGATTTGTTAGTTTCACGCTGTATAGGTTCAATCATGAGCAGTGAATCCATATGATTATAAATTAACTGACGTTTGTTATGGTATCTGTCACATAAGAGCTTCCAAGCTACAGGATAGTTTTCACTAGAGACCTCCAGATTTTGGAGTACATGAGCAGCTTCCCCTTCGAGGTATGAACTCAAGTAATGGAACTTGTGGATGGGCTGGATCCTATCATTTGAATGTATTAGAGACGAAAATGTATCATGAAATTCCAACCATTTAAAAAAAGCACCATCGAAGGGCTTTATTTTAATTTGGGGTAACCTAAAACCAGTACTTTCATTATGTGAGTTACTACAGCAGGAGTGGTTCAACGTCTGTTCAAGGCCAGGGTCCTGGTTGGAGCCTTCTGGTTGAGACAGCTTAAGGAAACTTTGAGCAGTTGCAATACATGTTTGTAATTTATCTTCTATCAAAGACCGTTCCTCTAGTTCTGTATCTAGGTTATCCCCGCTCAATACCTCTATCCGAGTCTGCAGCTCATCAAATATAGATAACAATTCCAAGAGCAGCTTTATGTTCAACTTATTTACTTCGATTGCGTTCAATGGCATTTGGTTGGATACCAATGTTAAATAATTATGAAAGGCAGTTGCTTGTCCCTTGATCGAACTGCGCTTGACTCGAGCAGCAGTTAGACCACTGGGAAGTATGTCGGAAACAACTGGCTTGGGGTCAGTCATTGTTAAGATGCAAAGAAAAAAATTCTACCTCCGCAAGTAAAAATAAAAAAATAATTTAAATAGTACCTACGTGAAAAATAATAAAAAATAAAATAAGTTGAACGCAGGCAGGCTATTCGAATCACTCAAATAAATAGGGATTTATACTGAAGTTAAATAAAACTTTAAAAAGCTTACGCCCCTCGTATCAGCCAGATGCCCCGAGGCCGCAACGCAGGCGCCGAACCACTGTCACTGGGTGTCGACACACGAAGACTTGGGGAATTCTCACTGAAAATGTTTAAAGGGGGGTGCATAAGCGACTGTGCGTGCAAAAATACAAAAAGAAAATTAAGTTTGGATTGTAAGCTTGGTGCTCAGGCAAAGTGTGGACCGTACTGCATTAACCGAGTAGGTACCGACACAGTGTGATTGATGTAAGGTTGATGCTAGGCTGGTGCTAGGCTTGGTGTGGACCGTACTGCATTGGTGAGCAGGTACCGACACCGTGAGGTTACTGCGCAGGGGCAGTAGTGACAGCAAAGATGCTGTGCTAGTGATTATGCATTAAAGCAGTAAAGTGACTGCGTTATTTGTTTAAAATATGTAATGAGGTAGGTGGTTAGGCGGCGATGGCATGCATGCCGGCATGGTACAGTAGGTAGGCAAGTTTGCACTACAAAAAAAAGGTTACCCTCTGCAAAAAAAAAAGAGAAAGAAAATCGGCGTCTAGCGCGGCTAAGAATGTAGGGTGGATTAAAGAATGTAGGGTGGATTAATCACATATAATGTGGGCTCACGACACTCCCCTCGTTTGGTCCGATGCTAGGGCGCAGGCTGTCACCAACCCCGATGCGCCGGACTTGCCGCGTGGGAGCGCGGTGTTCGTGTTGTACTGGGGCAATGCCGACGAGCAGCGCGGCGAGCGTTGAGCGCACGTCAGCGGGAAGCCTCCCGCGATGATCCCACGAAGTTGCGCGGGCGTGGCACGTGGCGGTCGACACGGCGGCTTTTTCGGCGGGCGACGGCGAGTCTGCCCTCCCAGGGGGCGCCAATTTATGTCAGCGAGGACATAAAATAATGAAAACACTGCGTACAGAGAGAAATAATCTTATATTAGAATAAGTTACAAAATTAA
Organism: Nudaria mundana; assembly: GCA_963556515.1. NCBI lineage: Eukaryota > Metazoa > Arthropoda > Insecta > Lepidoptera > Erebidae > Nudaria > Nudaria mundana. Next base: position 6,462,373 of record OY748297.1, read on the forward strand.
TGGCGGCGTCCTTTACGGAATATACGAGCGCGCGGCACAACCTTGCTTCATGATGATTATGAGTGTTCTGACCTTCGACTGAAGGTTGCATCAGTTTATATGACGGATGGCGGTGGTGACAGCTGACGTGTGATCCGAATCACGCGCCACGGTGAATCGCTCGTATATCTTAGTCGATGTATCGTACGGTTCCATTCGTAGTTAGTAGTGGGCCGCAGGGTGTAGCGTCATTCAAAACGCGTTCCTTGTGTGCGCGTTAACACCATTAAATCATTAAGCTTTTAATGAAAGTTATTTTGAATGTTTTGACATTACTTTATTTATGAAATTCGTAACTTGACAAAGTTACATAATTAAATGCTTAAAATAATGACAGTACATAATATAATGACTGGCTAGCAGCTCACGGCTCTGCGAGCCTGGAATAACTTTCTCGTTCCTAATTGTTAGGGGAACACACTACCAGAACACATAACAAGCAGCATATTATATCATGGTATAATGCAGCCTCGTTATATGTCCTGAATTCAACTGTTTCAAAATAGGTTTATAAGTACTAGTATCAACAAACTTAGAAACACATTTAAGTGATTGTCTGCTTCGGTGGCGTGGTCGGTAGTGCATCCGCTTTCGACGCCGGAGTCTCGGGTTCGATTCCCGGTCGGGAAAAACTTTGTGTGATGACACAAACGTTTGTACCGAAGTCTGTGTGTTTCCTATGTATAATATGTATGTATATACAAAAAAAAATGTATATAAGTATTTATATCAGTGTATCTAGTACTCATATCACAAGCTCTGCTTAGTTTGAGACTAGATGGTGTTGTGTGAATTTGTCCTAACATATTTATATTTATTTATTGTGATTAATAAAACAACTCATTTTACTGAAGGTACTTGAAGATAGTTCCTTATTTCGTTCTACTAGTTCTTCAGTTACCTATAAAAAGGCTTGCTCTTGACATTGCATAGGTATGTATATTAGTATTAGTTATTTAAGTTCTTATTAGGATTTAAGTTTATTATTTACCATAATAATTATTGTGTATCGCTTCATCTTCTAATTGCATGATTTTCGTGAAATGTCATGGCAAACTCTGAACACCTACTACTAGTTCTCTCAGCATCACCCAAAGGTTGACTGGTAGATAATGCCTGTGGCATTAAGCCCGACTTAGTACGGTTTTGTGCATAAGTTTAAAATAAATAAAAATAAAGTCGTGAAGTTTATTTTGTGGCGTCGAGTTTTAGAGTTCTACACAAAAATCACTTTCTTAACTTAGGTACGCTCATGACATAGGTACGAGGAGGTATAAGAATACGACTAGGTAGTTTTTTGGTTCACAGTTCTGTTGTTGCCAGGCAATAGGGAGGCACGGTTTGGTTACAGTTTTATTGCAGTCGTAGGTACTTGTGTACAAACTTGCAGCTAGAGTGCAGTTGAATACCGTCTCTCTGTCTCGAGCCTTAAAGTACCTAAGAAGACTGTCCACTTAAATATAACAAAGGTTATTTTTAGAAAAAATATTTTATTGCAATGGACATTCTCATACAATATGACATTGTAAGCCCAAATTAAGCTAATATAAGCTTGTGTTATGGGATCTAGACGACTGATAAACATATTTATATATTTCTAAATACATACATATTATACATAGAAAACACCCATACTCCGAAACAAACAATTGTGGATCACACAAATAATTTGATTCCACCCGGAATCGAACCTGGGACCTCATGGACGGCAGTCGCATACCATACCACTGCGCCTTTGCGGTTCGAAGGAGGAACGATTACTTAGTTGTAGTTTTGTTCAAATATTGATAAGGTATACCTACCTTCTTTAAATTACGTTCTGCAAATCATCATCCACCGAGCTTTTTCCCAACTCAGTCGGGGACGGCTCTCCAGTCTAACTGCGATGCGGCTAAACTTCTGCCGCGCGAGCGACTGCCATCTGACCTTCACAACCCATGGGGCGATATCGAAGTGCGGTTCGGATTTTGTTTTAGGGTTCCAAAAACCCGTAACGACTGCCATAGATGTTCGTATGACAGCCGGTACTGATGGCGCTCTCCGAGGCACGTTAAAGAGAGGCGCAATTACGTTCTTCAAATAAAAATGAAAAAGAAAACACAACATTACATACAATTTTAATGTTTTACGACTCTGTCATAACACAATCTCATCTCGAGCAATATAAATCGCGTTGTCCTCCACCCCTGCGGACACCCTCTAAATTACATAATGCCATTTTTACATTATCCTCGACGAATTAAGTGTTGAGCTGCAAAGAATACATTTTACGCCTTTTGTATACTTAAAAACATTCCATACAAACTTACAAACAATCACGCCTATATCCCCTCAGAGGGATGTCTTGTTATACCTCGGTATATTTCCCCAATATTGGTACGACCTTATAATTATATAGTAGTACAGTCTATTGTCGCTAGCCGGGCACTTAACTTTTATATTTCTCAAGCCTCGAAGGCTTGTAGGCGAAGTTTACTTGCGTCTCTACTAAGGTGAAAAAATTATGGGTTTTTATACGCTTAAAAAATGGCTGAGCATTATCGCCTAGGATTAGGATATTATTTACTTTATAATAATACTGTAGTTTTTAATCTTTTTAATTCTAATTAAATTTTTTGTATCTTATTTCATTGTAATGATGGATCTTGAGTCTGAATAAATAATTGTATTATTATTATTCCATTTGTTACAATTATTTTCTTAACATTTTACAATATTTATATACAAAGTTACATATAATATTAAAAAAAAATCCATGCCAGACCAGTAGTATGAGTAGCGGAGCAGGGCCCAAACTACCAGCGGTAGAGGTCACAGATTGAGAAACTTCCTAACGATGCGTGCCGTGTCGAGGATGACAGCCTTCTGTATCTGACCCTTGATCCAACAGTCTAGCGAGAGTCTCTTAAAATGTTGATCGAGACTCTTCGTTATTAGCAGGCCTCCGTCACTCGCTCAAGGCCGCATGCTATATACCTACCGCTCGGCGTACCTTCGAGAGTACAAACTAGCAGAGGGCTGCCGAACGCCCGCCTGAGCGCTCGCATCGCACCGCACTGCACGTTTCCTGCGCTTACGCTTCGAAATGCAGAAACCACCTAATTATTGTGCGGATTATAGTAGGTATGCACTATTTTAATAATAACAAAATACATGTTTAACTTGGGTTTCATTTACTTACATTTCTTTTTGTTTTTCGTGCACCGGGATTACGTTATGTTTGGCTAACAAAAAAAGCGGCCAAGTGCGAATCGGACTCGCCCATGAAGGGTTCCGTAGCAGCAAGTAACATAATATTTTAATTTTTACGGTTTTCTTTTTATCATTCTCTTATTTTAGAAGTTAGAGGTGGGGGGACACATTTTACCACTTTGGAAGGTTCTGTCGCGCAAACTATTCAGTTTAGAAAAAAAATTATACTAGAAACCTCAATATCATTTTTGATGACCTATCCATAGATATTATTTATTTTATTTTTAGGGCTCCGTACCCAAAGGGGAAATAAAGAACCCTATTACTAAGACTTCACTGTCCGTCTGTCTGTCTGTCGGTCTGTCCGTCCGTCTGTTTGTCACCAGGCTGTATTTCATGAACCGTGATAATTAGTATACCTTGAACCGTGACAATAATGTATTTATTTATAGTAAATAATGTATTTATGTTGCCGCTATAACAACAAATACTAAAAACCAGAATTAAATAAATATTTTAGGGTAATTTATTGATCAATAAAAAAATATAAATCATTAAGTATGTAAAACAAAAAAATATTTGATTGACTAATAAAAAAATGGTTTATTCGTAACATTCATTTTATTACAATAATCATCATAGGTACAACCCTAGCGCATTCTTACGATGGCGTCCCTAGCACGGCGGGCAACACAGTCTCGACTCTATGGTCGCGTGTTTAAGGTACAATTCTTCTCGTTCTGTGCAGCAGGTATTATTATTAAAATTTTGTAGGTTAATATAGAGTAGGTATTTTCGCTTTTGTATGGGAGTGATGTATCTGTTACGTAGTAACTATTTATTAATCTGTGCTATTAATCCGTTTGCCGAAACGATTATCGGGACAATGATCGTCGAGTCTACGTCCCACATGACGGTTATCTCGAAGGTCAGATCGAGGTACTTAGAAAGTTTGTCCTTCTCTGCCTTCACGAGATTCTCGTCATGCGGGACGGCGATATCGACGAGCACCGCCCGGCGCTGAGCCCGACCAATCAACACGATATCAGGCCTATTGGCAATAATAGTCCTGTCCGTGATGATTGATCGGTCCCAGTAGAGCAATTCACGACATTTCTCGAGAACTGGCTCCGGTGTGTATATACTTATAGTGCGGTACCTCGGACTCAATAAGGCCGTATTGAAGAGTAAGTTGCTGGTGGATGATCCTGGCCACTTGATTGTGCCTATGCAAGTACTCGGTGTTAACAAGATACGAGCAACCGGAAATACTGTGGCGAAGCGATTCACCGGGACAGTGGCATGCTCGACAAATATCGACCGTACCGTCCTTAATGATTATATTGCCTAAAGTTGTTCGCCTTGATAACCTCATCTGCAATTGCACAGGCAAAACCTTCAGTTTCCCCAAAGAGGACACCGAAACGCAGCCAGTTCACCGAAGCGAGCAGGTCCTGTTAAGACCCGGTAGAAACGCCCGTGTAGCTTCTTACTCTTCTATACGTCCCTACGGTCTTCAGTACCTAGCACCTTTGGTTTACGCCAGTTCTCGTTAGCCAAGGAAAGAGGTGTCAGGCCCTTGTCAACCATCGCGACATCGCAATGAATGCCACACCCATTCTGTAGGAAGTAATTCCTACAGAATGACTGCTGAGAGAATGCCCACTTCACGGTTATGGAGGTTCTTGGCATTTAAAAAACCTCGAACCCCCAACTTCCGTGGAATATATAGTCTCATGACAGAAGATCGTGGGTGTAACATTCGATGCGATATCAGTTGTTGACGGACTCGCCTATCCAGGGCGTCTAGTTCCATTTGAGTCCACCTAAGTATGCCAAAGGCAAACAAGAAAGGCATTACGCAACCGTTATTACGAGTATTATTATTTATATAAATTATTTTTTTCGGATTACAGAGTGTTTACATTCTATTAATGGTACTGGTTACCTACTGTACCTAGTAACATATAGCCGTCTATTACATGAAACTAGGAAAATTATAGGCAAAATATCGTTGCGTAATTTACATCTGCCTACCCTTTCAGTGTTATAGGTGTGGTATGTATAACTCACATTGAACATATTATATGGGTTACAAAATAACACATAGTTCCGTTCATTAAAAGTTGTTACTTGATACTTTGATCAGTCACCGCCTACCTCTCACCCTCATTACTTTCGATCGACTGAAGTTTAACAATAGTTACTTATGTGAGTGAGTCTGGATCATGTTATGATATGAATTTTCAACTACTTTTCATGCAAGTAGACGATTATAATTTACTAGCAGACGCCCGCGGCTTCCCCGCTTCTCAAATTTATATGCTAAAAACCTTCCATGAGAACCACTTTATCCATTGGTGAAAACCGCATCAAAATCCGTTGTGTAGTTTTAAAGATCTAAGCATATGTATGCTTAGATCTTTAAAACTACACAACGACGGACAGACTTTGTTTTATACAACCTATTATTTTAACAAATTTAGGTACCTACCTGCTAATTAACTTTGTAGGTGGATGTTTCGATCTGATAACCGTGACAGTACGTCTGTTATCGTGTCGCTGTCGACGTTCGAGTGCCAACAACTCGCACAAGAACTCTTGACAAAAGGTACCTTTGACACGTTTTAGTCACATTTATTATGGACCTACCTAATTTCAAGATTTATTACAAAGTTCCTTTATTATCTTTTACTAAACTTACTCGAGATTACGGGTAACGTATACGTGCGTAAGCACTCCACGAAATTGAATGAGCGCGCCTCAATCATAACGACAGTACGTAACATAAAGACTAAATGCTTCAAAGGTTTTACACGTTCATTTCCACTGTTATCTCAGAACTTACTGCTTGATAATGGTGAATGTGCTTTATTAATGGCAAATTAAACTTTAAGTATGCATTTGTACAGTCCTCTATATAGTTTATGACCTCTGTGAATAGAATATTTAAAAGTGACGATGTTATTAATACAATTTGATTTCAAATGCAGTATTAAAATGTGTTCTCATTTTTTTTAGTCCGTCCTACCGCGGCCGCTCTTACGTCTATCGCCGGGCGTCTGTGGTATGCACCAGGTATTTCCAGTGGCGCCCGGCGGTGTTCTACATTCAAGTCAATAATAAGGTGTGTTAGTGATAAATTAAGATAAAGATAAAGATAAATACTCTTTATTGCACACAAAAAGAGACAGATATGTCACACATGCCTTAAGAAGAATGTACAATAGGCGGCCTAATTTCCAAAGAGCAATCTCTTCCAGGCAACCTTAGGATGGAAAGAAAATGGACAGAGATGATAGGGGTTGTGTGCAATGTATTAATCTATACTTATAATAAATCTGTAGAAGTGAAATTTCTGTACATTGAAAATATCAAAAAATAAATGGCAGGGGGTGTTACTAGACCGACACCGAACCCAAAAATGTGATTAAAAAAACGCCGCTGCCGCTGTCGCTGCCGCTGTCGGTGCCGCTATCGCTACCGCTATCGCTACCGCTATCGCTACCGCTATCGCAACCGCTACCGCTACCTCTATCGCTACCACTATCGCTACGGCTATCGCTACGGATATCGCTGCCGCTATCGCTACAGCTATCGCTACCGCTACCGCTACCTCTATCGCTACCGCTATCGCTACGACTACCGCTACGGCTATCGCTGCCGCTATCGCTACCGCTATAGCTACCGCTACCGCTACCTCTATCGCTGCCGCTATCGCTACGGCTATCGCTACGGCTATCGCTACGGCTATCACTACGGCTATCGCTACGGCTATAGCTACCGCTATCGCTACCGCTATCGCTACCGTGATCGCTACCGCTATCGCTACCGCTATCGCTGCCGCTATCGCTACCGCTATCGCTGCCGCTATCGCTACCGCTATCGCTACCGCTATCGCTACCGCTATCGCTACCGCTATCGCTACCGCTATCGCTACCACTATCGCTACCGCTATCGCTACCGCTATCGCTGCCGCTATCGCTGCCGCTATCGCTGTCGCTATCGCTGCCACTACCGCTACCGCTACCGCCACCGCTGCCACTATCGCTACCGCTATCGCTACCGCTGTCGCTGCCGCTATCGCTACCGCTATCGCTACCGCTATCGCTACCGGTATCGCTACCGCTATCGCTAAGGCTATCGCTACCGCTATCGCTACCGCTATCGCTACCGCTATCGCTACCGCTATCGCTACCGCTATCGCTACCGCTATCGCAACCGCTATCGCTACCGCTATCGCTACCGCTATCGCTACCGCTATCGCTACCGCTATCGCTACCGCTATCGCTACCGCTATCGCTACCGCTATCGCTACCGCTATCGCTACCGCTATCGCTACCGCTATCGCTACAGCTACCGCTATCGCTACCGCTACCGCTACCACTAGCGCTACCGCTATCCCTACCGCTATCGCTACCATTACCGCTACCGCTACCATTACCGCTACCGCTACACCGCTACCTTCACCGCTACCGCTACCGCTACCACTACCGCTACCGCTACCGCTAATGCTATCGCTACCGCTACCGCTACCACTATCGCTGCCGCTATCGCTGCCGCTATCGCTACCGCTATCGCTACCGCTATCGCTACCGCTATCGCTACCGCTATCGCTACCGCTATCGCTACCGCTATCGCTACCCTAACGCTAACACGTTAGTGTTATAAGTGTGGTGTTGGTATTGGTGTTGGTGTTGGTGTTAGTGTTTATTATAATGTCACGTACCAATTGGTAGCGCAGAAGTAAACATTTATTCTTTTCAAATAATAAACAAAAAATCAATAAGTATCTTAAAACAAACAAAATTGCACTTAAGTAGTCTTTTTCAAAGACTACTGATTTTTCAGTTTTTAATTTTTTGTAATACTTTTTTCGCCAATTTTTTCGTGGAACCTGGAAAGAGAATCACTTAATTTTGTATTTGGCTTCTTGCATCAACTTTTAAATAAAGAGACTTGGTTTTTTCGGAATTTAATCTGTGATGATAGCCTTCCAGTGTGTTAGTTGAAATGAAATGATTTATTTATTTGTATAGTTCACTAAATGGCTCTTACAAACGTCAGTAAGTACTTAAAATAAATAATGTCATTGCTTCTATATTTACATGTACTGCCAGATTCGCAAAGCAATAAGTAGAACCGAGAAAAAGAACCTGGCAATAAAACTCTCAGTCACTCTTTTCAAATAATTAACTCATTTACACATTTTCTTAAGACTAAATGTGGACGAATGTACTTTGGTCTCGTGTTAAAATCAAAAAGAGTGTATAATACAACAAAAAAAAAATAAAGTCGCCTATGTACAAAATATGCTACAATTACTGCATTTTAGGAGGCGCCTGCACCATGCTCAAGCCAGACACTTTTATCTTTAAGGTAATCAACTGTCTTATAATAAATGAAGATGTATATTTTATTATAGGATGAGGACTGGCAACACGCATATGGGAACGCACATAATATTATTTTAAATACTTTTAGTCTACTTAAGCATTGTATACAGTACATTAATTCTTTCTTACCTACTTTGTTACTTTCACCTACCAGTAATACAATAGTGGTACTACTATTATACTTGGATGACACAATTTTGTCTATGATCTGAGTGTAAGTTGCATTGGGCAGGGAATAATTAACACAGTTTTCAATGTATTTATTAATCATATAGCCCATATTACAACCCACCCCATCCGAAAAAACCATAGTATTACAAGGAGGCTCAATGTTGGTGGTAGGATCAGAAATTGTTTCCAGAATACTGTCACAAGTAGAGAGAGCTGGTACGGAGTCATTGATAGGGTGTTGGTCGATGTCCTCAGAGTTATAATGCTGAGTTATAACTTATTACTTGATTCTATAGAATCAAGTAATTCTTGGTTGTGTCGACTGTCGTCTATCAATTTGTCCAATGCCAACATGTTTTCAGTTTTCTGTTTACTTTGAATATTAATACCGATACTGATATTTAATACTGATATTTAAAGAATAAACTATCATAATTCTCCTGTAATTGCTTGATGTGAGATTCTAACGTGACCCTTCCAACATCATGAGCCATCTGTCTTTCAGCCAACTGCTTACTGCATATACTAACTGCCCACGACAAAAATCCAAGTCACGGTAGTTTTAAATTTAAATTACTATTGTTAGACAAACAAGACTTATAGATTAATTTTCGTATTTTTTTTTGTATATTTTTCTTTGGCGTTTGATTTTATTATGACTTATCGTTGGTTTAGGAGTATTTAAGCACCTACTATCATTTGTGAGATCAATGACTGATAAATTAGTTGGTCTCAACTGCCTGTCTAGGCACACAGGTACTTTCAATAAGTTCTGTGTAGAGGTTTTTCACCTCTGTTAATTGGTGCGATGACGCTGGCCTGTGTTAGTGTTGGTGTAGGGGTTGGTGTTGGTGTTGGTTTGATGTTGGTGTTGGTGTTGGCGTTGGCGTTGGCGTTGTGATTGGCGTGCGCGTTGGTGTTGGCGTTGACGTTTGTGTTGGTGTTCCTGCAACTGCTGCCGCTACCGCTATCGATACCGCTATCGCTACCGCTATCGCTACCGCTACCGCTATCGCTACCGCTATCGCTACCGCTATCAATGCCGCTATCGCTACCGCTATCGCTACCGCTATCGCTACCGCTATCAATGCCGCTATCGCTACCGCTATCGCTACCGCTATCACTACCGCTATCGCTACCGCTATCGCTACCGCTATCGCTACCGCTATCGCTACCGCTATCGCTACCGCTATCGCTACCGCTATCGCTACCGCTATCGCTACCGCTATCGCTACCGCTATCGCTACCGCTACCGCTACCGCTGCCGCTACCGCTACCGCTATCGCTACCGCTATCGCTACCGCTATCGCTACCGCTATCGCTACCGCTATCGCTACCGCTATCGCTACCACTATCGCTACCGCTATCGCTACCGCTATCGCTACCGCTGTCGCTACCGCTATCGCTACCGCCATCCCTATCGCTTCCGCTATCGCTACCGCTACCGCTACCGCTACCGCTACCGCTAACGCTACTGCTGTCGCTACCGCTAACGCTACCGCTTTCGCTACCGCTCCCGCTACCGCTACCGCTGCCGCTAACGCTAACACGTTAGTTTGTGTTTGAAAGAGACTTGGTTTTTTGGAATTTAATCTGTCATGATAGCCTTCCAGTGTGTTAGATTTTTCTTTGACGTTGGATTTTATTATGACTTATCGTTGGTTTAGGAATATTTAAGCACCTACTATCATTTGTGAGATTAATGACTGATAAATTAGTTGGCGTGCGCGTTGGTGTTGGCGTTGACGTTTGTCGGACGCTACTGCTACCGCTACCGCTACAGCTATCGCTACCGCTATCAATGCCGCTATCGCTACCGCTATCGCTACCGCTATCGCTACCGCTATCGTTACCGCTATCGCTACCGCTATCGCTACCGCTATCGCAACGGCTATCGCTACCGCTATCGCTACCGCTGTCGCTACCGCTGTCGCTACCGCTATCGCTACCGCTATCGCTACCGCTACCGCTATCGCTACGGCTATCGCTACCGCTACCGCTATCGCTACGGCTATTGCTACTGCTTCCGCTACCGCTTCCGCTACCGCCACCGCTACCGCCACCGCTACCGCCACCACTACCACTTCCGCTACCGCTTCCGCTACCGCTTCCACTACCGCTTCCGCTACCGCTTCTGCTACCACTTCCGCTACCGCTTCCGCTACCACTTCCGCTACCGCTTCCGCTTCCGCTTCCGCTACCGCTTCCACTACCGCTTCCGCGACCGCTATCGCTTCCGCTTCCGCTACCGCTTCCGCTTCCGCTACCGCTTCCGCTACCTTGGTTTTCAGTCGGTTCATAAATAAAAAAGTTATGTAGATCTAAAGTACCTCGGAGGCGGAGCTGTGGGCAACAGCTGTAATATAAATAAATTGATAACATATACGAAGAGAGTGGATCGTGAAAAAGTTTAGTGAGTAACAAAATAAATAAATAAAATTAAAAATAAATGCCTAATTTTTAATTTAAATTGATAATTATATGATCACTTTTAGTCATCATCATCATTAATTAACGTTTTCTAATAATTAACTTCATTCATTTCTAGTGTTTGCTTGTATTTTTTACCGTCTGAAGAAAAGGAAGATATTCCCAATGCGACATTTTTTTTGTTTGTTACCTCTGAACTGAATGGGTGTACATCGGTACACCCATTTGATGCTTACCTAAATATTTTTATTTGTAAGCTGGGGATTTGCGTGTGTTTTGCTTCTGTTCTGGAATTAGAAGTCGGTTTTTTTTCAGAATTAGTTTTGAATATTGAGCAGATACCAGTAATTTATAAGTATCGTTCCTTTCGTGTAAATAAATCTATATACTCATATCTTAGTAAACTGCTACATTACTACTCGTATTACTCTCTAGCTCAATACAAAACTAGCTCGTTTACATTGATCATCTTCGAACTTCAACAACTAAATTTCCCTCGAGACTATGTTGGCATCGTTTCAGTTGTACAACTGACAAGTTTTAGTCATGAATAATGTGTTTGAATTACCCCTTACAGATAGGTAATATGCGGAATGTAGTATTAAAAGAGAATCTATGTTTTAATATGAGAATATGAATTACCTGTCTCATTACCTAAAATTACATTTTACTTAACTACATTTATCTTATACTAGCCGGCGGCCGCGGTTTTGCCCACGGGAAATAGTTAATGCCCTAAACGTTCCTTGAGAATCACTCTTATCTATGGGTGAAAACAATAAAGAAAAGTTTATGAGTTTCTCGTGAACACACAGAGGCGGCGAAGGACTTTGTTTTATAATATGTAGTAAAGTAGGTACTTGTATCTATGTTTAATGTAATTATTTGAGCCGTTTGGGGTTGAAACACTGGGGTCATGGCGTCCGAGCGTGCGCCGGTTTTAAAGAGACATTGCTAAACGCTTAATCGATGCTTCTCAGGACCAGAAGGCTGGCTATTTTCTGGTCCAAAGAATAAGTATCGCCATCCAACGTGGTAACACAGCCAGCATTCTAGGAACCTTCCAAGTCGGCAATGACGCGGAGGATTTCTTAAACGAAATTTTGTAGTACATAATTATGTACACAAAATATTAACACTATATCAATAACAATAAGAATAACAATTTACATAATTATGTAAATTGTTATTCTTATTGACTGAGGGAGCGAAGCGACCGAAGTCTCCGTTTCAACTTGCAGACTGGGGAGAATTTATTTCGTCTGTACACATCTCTACATCTACGGGTTCCGACAGATCATGTTTGCTGCCGTATTTATCAACCGATTTTCATGAAACTTTACACACACACTCCTTGCTTACAATGAATAACATCTGAATTATATTTTTTGGATTGGATGAAAAATGAAAGCGTAATAGAGAAAATTGAAAAATAAATTTTCTAAACACAGCTCCCGACAACGGTCTGTCAAGAATTATTCTTCCAGAGTTATCGAGGATAAGTACCTACCTACATTCCAACTTTAAACCTAACTCTTCCAACCAACAGTAAGTAAATATCCTTTCTTGGCTGCTAAAATAGCGGATGCTGTATATGTTAGTACTTACCTACATTCATACCTATTAGATCTATTCTATTCTCTTCTTAATATGGGTACGATAAAGGGCAGCATAACCCAGGCTGAAATCGGTCTCTATCCAGGGACTCAGTGTACATCGATTGCAACCACGGCCTGTGTTATGGCCAGAATGAAAAATCCCAGTATGTGGGATTCCAGAGACATTGACCAAACACTGCACCTAGGTAACAAGCTCCACGAGGACTCCATTCACAGCTATCGGGAAAGGTTCAACGATGATCCTCCCGGCAGCAAATACATTTGCGTTGATGAGGTACTGCGAACAGGGAGTTTTGATGAAAGAGCCTTTGCTTTCGACCTTGGGGTTCAGTTAGTTGATACATTTAGCGTAGAAAATGTAGCTCGAGTATTCGATGGGCTCCCTACTTCATTCAATGGGGGGGTTTTCACATGCAACAATAGGTCAATCGCCATTCTGAAATTTGATTGGTCAGCTTTGCATCGCGGATTCGCATGCGAGTGCAGTGGGTGGCAAAGCCAGGTAAGAAAATTTTCCCAATAACATAAGTTGTGGCCTGGCCGTCAAGAAAGTTCTTCCTCAAGCCAATTATTGTCACTTATGTATCCCCAGCGCCCCGCCAAAGAGCCATCCCCATGTCGCGGGTATTCCCAATGCCACCATCACCCCCCAACGCCATCCCCATCTCGCAGACACTTAATGAAACAAGAGACGGCCCAGGTTAATTCAGGAAAAAAGAGAAATCAGCAAGAAAAAGGAAACGTCCGAAGAAGAATACAGCAGATAGGGCAAAACAAGCAAAATTAAAAGACACTGCAGAACAAAGAGCCCAACGTTTGGCAAGGGAAAGGGCTCACAAGGCTTCGGTAAAAATGAATGAATCAGACAGTACTAGGGCTGACCGACTTGAAAGGGATCGTGAACGCAAAACGTTAGAATCGCAGACAGAATCAAAGACAGACAGGGAACAACGGCTGGAAAAGCGCAGGGAGCACGAATCTTTAATCAGGGCAAGTGAATCAGCGGCAGACAGGGCTCAACGGCTGGAAAAGAACAGGGAACGTGAATCGTTAATCACAGGGCAAGTGAATCAGAGGCAGACAGGGCTCAACGACTGGAAAAGTACAGGGAACGCGAATCGTTAATCAGGGCAAGTGAATCAGAGGCAGACAGGGCTCAACGACTGGAAAAGTACAGGGAACGTGAATCGTTAATCAGGGCAAGTGAATCAGAGGCAGACAGGGCTCAACGACTGGAAAAGTACAGGGAACGTGAATGGTTAATTAGGGCAAGTGAATCAGAGGCAGACAAGGCTCAGCGGTTGGAAAAGTACAGGGAACGCGAATCGTTAATTAGGGCAAGTGAACCAGAGGCGGACAGGGCTCAGCGGCTGGAAAAGAACAGGGAGCAAACATCCTCGATTAGGGCAAGCCAGAGAAAGGAAGAATTTGAAAAAAGTAGCGGAGTGCGGTTGTTGAAGGAAAGGCAGAGAAAAAAACTTGATAGGGATTTAAGGGCTCTTACTGATACCGTTCTACCAAGTCAGACTAATAATGAGATAGGAAATCAAGCTGATGGCGGTGACATATTGCGGTGATATACTGAATACTGAATAAACTACTGAATAAGATAAAATACTGAATAAACTAAATAAAAAATGAAACTGAAACTCCTCGAACAACTTGCCTAGAATATTCTAGGCAAGTTGTTCGAAGAGTTTCAGTTTAATTTCGATTAGGGTGAGTGTTCAAGGTGTCTTGAGAGGTTTCCGGGTCTTAAAACTAAATCAGGCATTTGCAGTCGATGTGATAAATTTGAGGGAAAAGTTAATCCATTTTCTGCAGTCCATCTTCATGGATCCCGGGGAAGTTCAGGAATTGAAAGGGTTGTCAATGGTGGAAGAACAACTCGTAGCTATGGTACATCCAGTCATTTCCGTTTACCGCATTAGGGGGCAGCAATATGGGTATTCAGGTCAGGTTATAAATTTTCCGCAAAAAGTTGGAGAATTCGCAAAGAAATTGCCATGGTCAGTTCCTTCTTTGTCATCGGTCCTTGTAGTAAGACGGCAGTAAGGTTCGGGCTATGTACATTTTAGGGTTCGCAAGTACTGGGTCAAGGCCGCATTGAAGTTTTTAATACAAAACAATAGGTACTACAGGGATATTGTGATAGATGAAGCTGCTCTAAATACTTTACCAGAAAACGAATCAATGCTTGATCTTGATCCCCAGGTCTTGACAGCAGGAAAGGTCCATGAGGAGGAAATTGAGGATGAAGAGGTAGTTGTAACGGATGTCTCCAATATAGTGATAGGTGAACAGGCTAGGCAAATAGGATCAGCACTAGGAGATCCATCTGAGGTAGTAGCTTGGCCTGAGTTAGGAACGGAACCCATCAACGAGTTCCAAACTGTAGGTTATATAGTGATGGCATTCCCAACATTGTTCCCCCTGGGTACTGCTGATTTGCGTGAGCCTCGACAAGTTCGAGTAAACCCGTCAGAATATTTTCAACATTTGATCAAATATAAGGATGGTAGGTTCGCAAGGCACCCACGATTTAGGTTTTTGGCTATGAATTCTTGCCTCAGGTGGTCTGCCCTTTCAAATGGCAAAATATGCGTCGAAAAAAGTAGTGAATTGAAAAACTTGAATGCAGCCGAAATCCGGGAAAAACTAGGCAATCATTCAAATTTAATTAAGAATATTTTATGTTTTAACTCATCGCTTAGAGGTAGTAGGGCCTACTGGCATGGACGATGTGGGGAGTTGTTAGATTTAACGGAGGAATCAGGTCCACCACAAGGATTTTTTACTTTAAGCGCTGCTGACTGTCACTGGCCAGATGTTCCTAGGCTCCTTGCTCCTGAGGTAGATTTCGACAAGTTAGGGAAATCCGAGGGTAATCGATTAAGAAATAAGCTTCTTAATGACAATCCTGTTATGGTAGCATGGTATTTTGTAAATAGGGCCGACGTTTTTATAAAATCTGTGTTGGTACCGAAATTCTGTATTACTCAATTTTGGTACCGGTATGAATACCAGCATAGGGGTAGTCCCCACATCCATGGAGATTTTTGGCTAGCCGGGGCGCCAGACGTGAGAGATTTAGACAGAATGGATGAGGACGCCAGCGAAGCTGTGGCCAACTATTTTGGTGACCTCATCTCTACCATGCACCCCGGCACAAGGCCCTATCCCCCTGTTCATCCATGCCAAGTTAGGTTTTCTGCAGTATCCGATCATGATGAAGATTACTGTAATTTAATTAATAGTGTCCAAATGCACTCGAAACAAGGGGCTCAATTCATGCGGGTTAATAAAAATATCATTCAGGAATGCCGGTTCAAGTTTCCATTCCCCCTGGTAGACAAGACACATTTGACGAAGGATAGTGGGCACTGGGAGTTAATCACAGAGAGGAACCATCCATTAGTAAATAGGCACAATAGGTTCATTACAGAGCACTGGAGGGCCAACACAGACATTCAGGGAATTCTTAGCGTACATGCAGTTTTAAATTACATAGCAAAGTATGCAAGCAAGGCTGAACCTAGGTCTAAAACTTTAGAAAATCTTATCTGCGAGGCTTTGAAAAACGATGATGATAGTGCTCAGACAGTTGTTCAAAAGTTGTTCGTGAAAATGATAGCTGAAAGGGACTATTCTGCACAGGAAACCGCACAAATTCTTATGGGCTGACCGCTTTATCATTGTTCTAGGAGTTTTATTATTGTCAATGTAGATGAAAAACAGTGGGTTAGAATAGGCTCAGAGTTAGATTCAAACAAGTCCCCCTTGGATACTTACTCCATGCGCCCCGAAGCCCATGAAAACATCCCTTTGATTGTGCATGCGGCCAAATTCTACAAGAAGGGACAGGCATGGGTTGTAAATAAATATGTAATTTAATATTTCTAGTTTCCATTTGAGATCACCTATTTCCTCTACAACTCTGCTGGAAGTCTGCTAGAAAATAAGTCATTGTGTCTTAACCACGGTTTCGTGCCTTTTATTAAGAATTTTATTAATTTATTACAATAAATTAATATTTTATTTAAATGTTTAATTAAGAAATAAAAATACTTAAAGGTAACTATACCGTCTTTATTTAAGTACGGAATTCCTTTAGTAGGTATTCGCGTTGCTGCGAGAAATGGAATATTTTCCAGAATACCAGTAGTACCACATCAACCAGATATTATTGGCTGTCTGAACTCGGGCATTCAATATTCATCATGAATATAGAAAGCTTCTTACACGTCTGGACTTAGCGGGTTGTTGAGTAAACACGTCAAATCTAGATTACCCCTTTTTGCTATACATAAAGATTTTTAAAAAACAAATTTATTCCGATTTCAAAAATTCTAAGGGCTGAAACTGCGTTAGAACGTGTTGACATCTGTGAGAACATATTGCAAAAAAAACGAGGGAAGACCACACAACTCAAGTAAAATTTCTGGAGAGAAGGAAATTGTGTGCTCGCACCTTTTTCTCTGTCCTATACAGTAATATTATACGAATAATAACTTTTCGTAACGCATTCACGAAATAACTCCCCAAATCAAGCGTGCGTAAAGAAGTTTTTATTAAAAAATCCGTCCTCCTCGGTATACTGATGGAGTTGTTGCAGCAATTATTAGAAATAACTATAATATTTAAAAAATATAATGCCAAATATCATCAAATTACTTAGCGCATCTGAGTCATTGAGGCATTACTTATTGATCTATAGCCCCAGACGCCCGACTGCAATTGGCTGTGCCACAGACGGCTGGCACGTAAGATTTTGTTGCCTTTTATCAACATTTCATTGTAAGGCAACGAGTTTCAATTTTTTTTCAAAAAAGCATTAAGCTGCTACTTTTTATTAAATTAATTCTGCCATTTTGGACATAACCCATTATAAATGTGCCCGGTGACGGCAATAGGCTAGCCCCCTATTACGTAGGACTAAAAATACTGGCAAATTGTGGATGTGTAATGCGATGCCCCTCTGCCTACCCCTTCGGGGATATAGGCGTGATATGTGTGTGTTTGTGATTTGATATGAAATTGTTGACCAATACGACTTTTATTTCTCAGAAAATTCACGGAGAGTGCATCTAAATAGTACTGTAAATGCTTTCCATTGGTTAGCTTAGCTTTTGATGCGAATATCGGTGCGGTTGTTTTGTTTGACTTGCCTATTGGTTAGTTGAAAGGTATTCCGTGTACGTCTGTACTGCCTCATCCACCGGGCCTTTTTCCAGCCTAGTTCGAGTCAGTTTTTCAGTTTAACTGTATTTTCCGTAAAGCATAACCTATATAGAAGCGATATAGAAGTTAGTTAGAATATAGGAAGGTATTGTTTAGGGCTCAAAATAAATATAAAAAAAAAAATCTTGAATAATAACCTGACCTCTGGCCTGGGTGACCTAGGTGTCAGAAAACGGCTAAGTCACTTGAAAATATGTAGGACATAAATATTGTTAATACGGTGATGTAGGCCTGGTTCACTTTCCCTTTTCTATTATAATTTCAATTTTCCTCAAGACCAATGTACATTCGTCCACAGAAAATGTGTAAATGTGTCAATTATTGAAAAAGAGTGACCGAGAGTTTTATTGCCAGGTTCTTTCTCTCGGTTCTACTTATTGCTTTGTGAATCTGGCAGTACATGTAAATATAGAAGCAATGATATTTTTTTTATTTTAACCTACTTACTGACGTTTGTAAGAGCCATTTAGTGACCTATACAAATAAATAAATCATTTCATTTCATTTCCTTTCCTATTCAATCTCCATAACTATTTTCAACTTTAATTATTGAAGCAATGGCTTGGGAATCTTAACAAGCGCGATATGGTACCTCCGAGGTGCGCACAGGAAACCCATATAAATAAAATCAAAAGTCATGCAAATCAATACTATTTAAGAATAAACAAAGCCGCTCCCGAAGTCTTCGGTTCACAGAACCACTAGTATTAGACACAACAAAAAACACATCATACTAAACCTTTGTCCAGAAGGGATACCTTTACATAATTTAATTATACATAGGCTTGTCCCTATGCTAATGAAAATAAATAAGTATTACAAATCTTACTAAGCTTGAACATACTTATAACAACTTGAAAGTGAAGTGAAACTATACTACTTGGTTTGTATAGGTAAGATAGCTCTAGTGATTAAACTTAAAACTAGATGTAAGCCAGTCGAGATTGGAGTTTTATCTATAGATCAGCAGCCTTCAGGAAACGGCTGCTGGCAGTCCGGATATTGCACTACCGATCGCTACATATACAAGCTGATATGCGCTCGATGTTTCCTCTGCATGTTTCATATGCCACGGAGAAATCTGTTTCCCGTATACGTAATTTCCGTAAAAAAAATTTAAGAAAAAAGAGCGAAGTAAGTATCTTATGAGATTGTCTTATGAGAAGTTCTAAAAGAGTGATTGAGAAATGAAATTTCTAGTTTTAATTTTGAAGACCTGTTGAGACGTCAAGAAGGCGCGATAGGTATTGTTGAGACGTCAAGAAGGCGCGATAGGTATCGTAGAAGCGGCCGCGTCCGCGTGGATTTAAAAAAAAAGATAGGTATATTACTCATTTGATGGGCCAAAAGAACTAGGGCTTTGGATTTGATAGTTATTTGACTTTGGAGTTATACTGATGTAGATTAACCCGTGGGTTGTC
The DNA here is from genome assembly GCA_963556515.1 of Nudaria mundana. NCBI lineage: Eukaryota > Metazoa > Arthropoda > Insecta > Lepidoptera > Erebidae > Nudaria > Nudaria mundana. The sequence continues at coordinate 6,481,882 of OY748297.1, forward strand.
TGAGAACAAAACCTGGAAGTAAATTTTTTTTTTAACAATATATTGTGATTTCGAAAAATTATGCAGGTGCTAATTATGCAAATTATTAAGTTAAATTAATTTTTTTTTTTATTTCAATAATGTATTGTGATTTCGAAAAATGCTGGAGCTCTACGGTGGTCATACGAAGTTGGTGATTTAATTCGACCATGGTGTGTTCACATGTTCTTGTTCATGTGTCTGTCTATCAGGACCTCTTATCTCAAAAACACGTTTAGGAAATTCATTGCAAATACTAAGGTCTACTGTCCCTTGAAGCTTAGAATGAAGAAAATGAAAAGTGAAACTTCTAAGACAACAGAATCAAAAGATACAGTCGTTTATGCAGCAAATACTTCATCATTATAATAAAAATACCTATTAAATTATTATAGGCTTTATTCTATTTCTATTTAAATAATTTTAAAGTTAATACGTCTTTCCTTATGAACGCGTAGAAGTATTAAATTAAAATTTTATATCAAGTGCCCTCTCAGGTTCATTATCCGTTGGAGCTGTTAAGAAAATCAAACTTCCTATAAAACAACGTCTTATAGAACAGTTAAAAGAAAAAAATGCGAAAAACGTATATTTTTAGGTTTGTACGGAACCCCAGGTGCGTGAGTCTGACACACCGTTTTTTTATATTATCACAGAGCCTACATGAACAGTAGCTACTGGACAACGACTGGACACGGTAATTCCATTCTGCTACACGTCGAATGCAGTAAATTGTAGCATTGCGTCGCTGCATGAGGGTGCGACCGATTTATACTGGCGATTTACAAATTCCATGGGGATTTCAAACTGTATGTTATTGGCTTAACGTTTATTGGATTGTGTGATTTGCAATTCGTTGAAATTCTAGCCGTGACGTGAATTTGCTTACATTCAGTCTCGTCATTAATTTAATTGAAAGGAGCAGGTTCTCAATTCGACTGTATGTTTTTTTATTGACTGAGGGAGCGAAGCGACCGAAGTCTTCATTTCAACTTGCAGACTGGGGAGAATTTCTTTCGTCTGTACCTCTACATCTACGGGTTCTGTAAGATAATGTTTGAGGCCGTATTTATCAACCGATTTGCATGAAAATTTACACACACACTCCTTGCTTACAATGAATAACATTTGAATGATAATTTTTGGATTGGATAACAATTTAAAGAGTAATAAAGAAAATTTAAGAAGAAATTTTCTAAACAAAGCCGCTACCGAAGTCTACGGTTCACAGAACCACTAGTGCCTTCAACACACATTTTATTACACGTCTAAAATTCGTCAACAACCGACTTCAAATTACCGAAATGGGACCAAATAGTTGTCGAAATGGGACCACTTGGGAAGGTAGTAGCATTCCTTAAAAAAAAATTCAGGCTCCAGGTTCTCAATTCTTTTTTTATGTTTGTTACATAAAAAAAAAATTGGGAACCTCTTCCTTTTTTGGAAGGACTTACATTATGATACGTGTACGAGTCAGTGAAAAAAAAGAAACTAAGTATGCAATGCATGCTGCTGTTGCAAAAAACTGAGCGAAGTGTTAAATTTTCGAACGACAACGATTTATTTTCAATGGGACCATTGTTTTTTTCGGTGATTATTACTTGATGGTATGTCCGATCTTCAATTTTTTTTGTTCTAAACCACCCTCACGCCACACGTTATCACTGTGGTAAGTTTGAAGGAGATCGGATCAGGCATTTAGGAGGAGAGGAGAGAAAAAAAGAGGGTAGTTGAAGTGTAAACACAAATAATAAAAGCTCTTTGATATTTTTTTTAATTTAAAATAAATTACTTACATTTAAATGCTACATAAAGGCTAAGATCAAGCTTTGTCCCCTACCGCACAATCTCACTTTATAAATTGTCACAACATTCACTCTACTACTGCGCATCTACTAAAATGGATCTTTACACGAAGCTGCACAACTGTATGGAAGAGTTATCTAACACTTTCTCCACTAAGATGGCTCAGTATGAAGAGGACTTAAAGAATGCCAGTGGTGAGTCTGTGGTCCACAAATCTATTGCAGCTGTTTCCCGTGACTTCATTGAGTTTAAGAGCCTCATGTGGAAAACTTTGGGTGCCCTGAGATCTCAGATGGAGCTGTTGGCTTTAGGATTGGACCGGCACGAGATGGCATCCCGGGCAAATGTTCTTCTACTACATGGGCTTGTTGAAGACGACACAGCGGACAACAACAGTAAGATCATTCATCTATTATCCACAAAAATGAAACTTTCTAATCTGTCTCCAAAGGATATAGTGCACTGCCATCGTTTGGGGATTAATTCTGAGAGACCTCGGCCCCTGTTGGTGCGATTTGAGAGTCGTGGGGTGCGCGGTGAAGTTTGGCGTAGCAAGTCACAGCTAAAAGGTACTGGATTAACGTGGTCTGAATGGGGTGCTCGGTCGGGAAACCTCCACGTGGGCGGTCTTGGTTGCTCTCGTTCGGGTTTTGGCCTGGGGGAGTGCAACCCGGATTTGCTGGTGCACCCTGGAGCATTCAATAATGACCGTAGTAAATGTACCAATATCCCGACACCTGGCGGCAGGCGCATTCCCCTCTTCCATTCTTGGGGATGCCTGAGTGCCGCGCCACCCGCCTTCCACCCCCTCTGCTTTCAGAGGGGCGTTGGAGGGCGGTGATGCAGGACAAAAAGCTGACCCCCATTGCACGAGGGGGTCGTGGGATGGCGGGCCTGCTAGGCCCGTGGTTGTAGGCGGTAGCTCCCGGTTCTGTCCGGTGGAGCGTCGCAAGGTGGCGTCGCTCCCGGATGCGGCCGGTAGAAGCGATTTGTGGACGTGTAGGCTCTCTGCTCGCGCAGGGGCTTACAGGCATTCGTGCTAGCGTCGGAGCTGGGGATGGCCAGCCCTCCTCCCCGCGTTTCGTAATCCCTGGGGTCTCTGCAACAATCTAGCTGGTGGCACCAGTTGGTACGTGGTAGCCCTGGGGGCTGAAGGGCTTGCCTTAATTGGCCGGCCCGCGACAGGGAAAAGTCTTTAAAACCCGACAGCGAAGTTGTGATAACCTGTGGGGCACCTGGAGCACCTCACAGTAATTATCCCGCTCACTGGGATGAGCGGCACCCAGGGAGTCGTTTTTAAGTCGTCTCATACTCGTGGGAATAACATGGTACTAAAAAATAAAACAGTTAACGAAGAGAAGAAGATACAAGAGAAATCCAACGATCCCGGTCCCGGCGCTGCCCTTGTCAGGGCGGAGTCGGGTCAAACTGACGACCACCCGCTTGCTCAACGGACTCTGATTTTGAACAACGAAGAAGCCAACAGGCCCCGAAGTCCACTCCGGGGCCTGCTCCTAAAGGAAGTGCACGTATCGCTGCCCCGCTGCAGCCTGACGCGCTCTGGCAGCGATATGTCGCTGGTGGAGGTCAGCTCACGCTGTTCCTCTCCGCTGCCTATTCCTCTGCCCTGCCCTGAGCCGGTTCTTTCCCGGTTTAACCGTAAGCGCCGGGGAACGGGTTCAGAGGGAGGTAATAGCAGCGACGACAGCGTTGAGCCAGCTGCTACCCCCACCCCTATCAATGAAAAGGGGCGAAAGAAAACAATTAAGAAGAAAAAGCCACTGGAAGCAGGTACCTGTCGCGAGGAGGTGAGAGCCTCCTTCCTCAACACCAACTCCACTACAGAGGGGCCATCAAAGATTGCGATGGAGAAGCCGTTAGCTGCCCATACCGCCGAGCAACTGAACGGCAAAATTGAGGACGCTGTGGGCACCATCAACCACATTGCTCAAATTTCGAGCAAAATGAAGGGCCAATGTGTGCGTGACCTCAGAGACGCCGCGAGTGTCATTCTACACAGCACCCGTGAGATAAGGTCACGCACAGCCTCCGAGGAGGTAACCCTTTTGCAGGGCGAGCTAATCGCCCTGCGAGCTGAGATGGAGGGCCTTAAACGGGTAGCAGCCTCCGTCCCCACGGCGATGTCGCGCGATGATATCCTTTTCATGGTGGATGCGCGACTTGCCGGTTTTCAGGACCGCCTGCTGCCCGAAAAGGTCGTCCGCCCTCCACTCGCAGCGGACAAGCGGAACGCTGCCCGCGCAGCACATGATGCTGTCGTTGGTCTCCTCGGAGCCTATTCCAGGTCCCAGCCGGAGGGCACCTGCATCCATGTCAGTTCCCCTCGTGCCCCCTCTCCCCCTCCCCTCATCGACGCAAGGCGTTGTCGCCAACTAGGGGAAAAAGAAGAGGGCTAAGAAGGTAAGCGCTGCGGCAACAGAAGCCGCAGCTGCTAGACAGGTGCGCACTCCGGCCCCCCGAACTGCTCCTCAGCCACTTGCTGAGGGCTGGAATGTGGTGGCTGGGTGCCCTGCCAAACAGAAGGCCGCAGTGCCACCCGTGCCGGCTTCCACAAGGCCAAAGAAGAAGGGTGCTAAAAAGCCCCGCACTACGCGCACTGCTGCAGTGACCATTACGCTGCAGCAGGGCGCGAAGGAGTCGGGGACAACATACGCGGCTGTCCTTGCCCAGGCTGAACAGACAATTGATCTGAAAAGCCTGGGCATAGACGGTCTGCGTCTCCGCGCCGCTGTCACAGGAGGAAAGATCCTCGAGGTGAGCGGCGCGGAAAAGGATGCTAAGGCTGATGCCTTGGCCGAAAAACTACGGTCGGTATTGGGCGAGGTAGTTCGGGTCGCCAGGCCTGAGAAATGCGCTGAAGTGCGCATCTCAGGTCTTGGCGACACCGCCACTAAAGATAGTATCGCGAAGGTGGTGGCTGACGTTGGTGGTTGCGGTGTCAGCCACGTAAAGGTGGGCGAAATTCGTTGCCCACCCGGTCGAACGGGCACGTGTTGGCTCAAGTGCCCTGTCGCGGCGGCCAGGAAGTTAGTGGATGGCCGTCGCCTCGTCATCGGGTGGACCCTTGTTCGGGCCTCCCTCCTTGAGTCCCGGGTCCAGCGGTGCTTCCGCTGCTTGGACTCGGGGCATGTCGGAGCACAGTGCACTTGCGAAGTGGATCGCAGTGCACTGTGCTTCCGTTGTGGACAGCCGGGCCATAAGGCGGCCGGCTGCTCTTTGGAGCCCCGGTGCCCCGTCTGTTCTACGGATAGTGCACCGGCTGCCCACCGTCTGGGAACTAGGAAGTGTGACGTCGCTGCCCAAAAGCGGGGACGTCGTGGCGGCAGAAGACGTGGTATAGCTTCCACCACTCAGTCTTCGCCGCCGACGGAGGAGAGGATGGACACCGCTCAATCATAAATGGCCATCTCGCTACTGCAGGCCAACGTCAACCACTGTGTCGCTGCTCAGGATCTCCTGATGCAGTCCATGGCACAGTGGCAGGCGACCGTCGCCGTCGTCAGCGAGCCGTATTTGGTCCGCGATCGTGACGACTGGGCTGGCGACTGCGACGGCCTAGTGGCCATAGTCGCCCGTCAGGGTGCGGTCGGTGTGTCCCTCTTCGGCAGGGTGCTGAGGGGGCGTGGTTGTGTTTTGGCCCTGATGGGCGGCTTTGCCGTAGTTGGGGTGTACATTTCCCCCAGCAGGAGTCTCGCCGAGTTCGAGCTGGTGCTCGCCGAAGTCGAGGCCCTGCTGGGAGATGTACGCCCCACCCCTGCACTAGTCGTCGGGGATTTTAACGCCAAGTCAACATCTTGGGGTTCCCCGGCGACTACTGCAAAGGGGGAGTTTCTGGAGGATTAGCGGTGTCAACCGGCTTGGTGCTTTTGAACAGGGGGGCGGTCCACACTTGTGTGCGGCCCCAGGGTAGTTCCATCGTAGATTTGTCGTTTGCCAGTTCTGCCCTGGTGGACCGTATACGGGGGTGGAGAGTGATGGAGGGGGTGGAGACCCTGTCGGACCATCGCTACATATGGTTCGACGTTGTCGCTACTCCCTCGGCCACCCCCGCGGTGACTAATCGCCCCCTTGCAGGGGAGGGACCCCGGTGGCGTCTAAACACGCTGGACCGGGAGCTGACCAGAGAGGCGGGTATTGTCGAGCGCTGGGTCGCTCCCAATTTCGACGACCTGGACGTAGACGCGAGGGCGGATAATCTCGCTGGTGCGATGGCTCGCGTCTGTGACGCGGTGATGCAGAGGGCAGGGCTGGTACCCCCGCGAAAGGATTGCCCAGGAGGAGGTGCTGCTTGCCGCGTACCGGGCCGCTCGAGCGGTCTTTTGCTCGGCAATCCGGGCCGCCAAGGATGCGGCCTGGATGGAGTGGCTCGAGAGACTGAATGAGGATCCGTGGGGGCGGCCTTACGTTGTGAGTGGAAAACTCAAGCCTTGGGCTCCCCCTCTCACCACCTCTCTCGAGCCACCTTTTGTAGAAGAAGTGGTCAGTTCCCTCTTCCCCGCGCGGGAAGAGTGATTCCCTCCCCGTATGGCACCAAGCCGGGATATGTCGGATGGCGAGGCCGTCCCGCCCGTATCTGACGTCGAACTGGGGGTGGCGGTCCTCAAATTAAAACTCAGGAACCACGCCCCTAGTCCTGATGGCGTCCTTGGGCGTGTTGTCGGCCTCGTCATGCCGGAGTTTGAAGATGAGACGCTGTCCCTCATGTCAGAGTGTTTGGCGTCCGGAAGGGTCCCGCGACGATGGAAGACGGGGAAGCTCGTGCTGCTTCGTAAGCACGGGCGACCCCAAGAGTCGCCGTCGGCCTACCGCCCCATCGTCCTGCTCGACGAGATGTGCAAGCTTTTCGAGCGGGTGCTCGCTGCGCGTCTCGTCGGGCATCTGGAGGGGGCGGGGCCGAATTTGAGTAGTGGCCAGTACGGCTTTCGTCGCGGGAGGTCCACCCTGGACGCCGTGTCTCGACTCAGGGACAGCGTCGAGGATGCCGTTGGCCAGGGGCAGGTGGTGTTGGCTGTGTCGCTCGACATAGCCAACGCGTTCAACACCCTCCCCTGGCCTACAATCGCCGAAGCGCTGAGGTACCACAACGTCCCGTGGTACCTCAGGCGCGTCCTTGCGGACTACTTCGTCGACCGGGCTATCACTTACCCGACTCGGTCCGCCGTAGTCCGTAGGGAAATGTAGTGTGGTGTTCCACAGGGGTCGGTGTTGGGTCCGCTCCTGTGGAACGTAGGTTATGACTGGGTCCTGCGCGGTGCCACTCTTCAGGGCGTCGGTGTACTTTGTTACGCCGACGATACCCTTGTCACCGCGCGAGGACCCACCTTTAGAGATGCTGCCGTGCTCGCCACTGTGGCCACGGCGCAGATTGTAGGTCGCATCAGGGCGCTTGGCCTCAAGGTGGCCCTCGAAAAGTCCGAGGCCCTTTTCTTCCATGGGCCTCGGATGAGACCCCCTCGGGATGCCCAAATTGTGGTGAGTGGCACCTCCATCACTGTCGGGACGACGTTGAAATACCTGGGTCTCCTACTCGACAGTCGGTGGGGGTTTGCCGAGCATTTCCGGCGGTTGTCACCAAAACTGGTGGCGTCCGCCAATGCACTCGGTAGGCTGCTCCCCAATAAAGGGGGACCGGGAAGTGCTTGCCGCCGTCTCTACGAGGCTGTGGTACGCTCCAAGGCGCTCTATGGAGCGCCTATTTGGGCAGATGCCCTCAGCGCCGCGAACGTGGTTCAGCTGCGACGACCGCAGCGGATTGCGGCGCAGAGGGCTGCCCGGGCGTACCGCACCGTGTCTTTTGAGGCGGCGTGCCTGTTGGCACAAAGTCCCCCGTGGGATCTCGAGGCGGTGGTCCTGAAGAGGGTCTACGAGGAGGGCGCCCTTGTGCGACAAGAAGGAGGTCGCCCGTTGCCGGAGCAGGTCGATCGCTGGAGACAGGAGGCTCGCGACGATCTGTTCCGGCAATGGGCCTTGAGATGTGAGGTTCCCTCCGCGAGCCGGGTGCTCGTGGGGGCCATCGGTCCCGTGCTCCGCCAGTGGGTGGAGCACGCGCAGGGGGCTCCAACGTACTTCCTCACCCAACTTCTCACAGGTCACGGATGTTTCGCAAAATTCCTGTGGGAAGTGGTGGGGATTCTGTCGGAGCCCGATTGTCTTCATTGCGCAGGCGGCGCCGTGGACACGGCAGAACACACGCTCTTCGTGTGCGCCGCCTGGGACGCGGAGAGGTTGGCCCTCACGGGCACTATTGGAAGAGTGGATTCGCTGCCGGCCTTGATCCAGTCTATGGCCGGCAGCGACCAATGTTGGGCCGCCATCGCTTCCTTCGCTCGGGAGGTGATGGCGGCGAAGAGAGAGGCTCTGCGTGAGCGGGAGCGTGTTGGCCGTACGCTCCCACCCCGGCGGGCACCAGTCAGGGGGCGACGGCGCATTGCCTACGCCCAAGTCCCCGACTGATAGGGCCGTGGGCGGTGGGTCGGGGGCCCACCGTCCATGCGAATGGCCCTGAGGAGTTCGACGCCCCTTATGTGTTTCGGGGGCGTCGCTTCTGTGTCGATCAGGGGGGTCAGCCCCCCCCCGAGATGAGCTCGAAAGAGCGCCCCCCTTTGCCGGGCCGCCGTTGCTTAACAGTTCCTGGCTATCGGGCGGCCCGGCTAAGGCGAAGGAGAAACACCGTGGATAGGTTTTAGTGGGTAGTCCGGCCCGTTTTCCATCCTAGGGCCGGGAGTCCCACACGAAGCCGTCTCGCTCCCCCACGCAGCGAGACGGTGCGTAAATGCATCACCGACCACGTTAAAAAAAAAAAAAAAAACGTGGTCTGAATTCCTCACTAAATCCAGGCATGAGGTTTTCGTCAACGCCAGAAAGCACTACAGTGACAGGCGGGGCTGGTCGCAAGATGGTAAAATAATTATCCATGCGCCTGACAACTCTTGGCATAAAATTGAAACAGCGGTCGAACTCCAACATTTACTAATTATTAAGCCTCCTGTGACTCAGCCTCCTGTGTCTGAGCCTACTGCTACATCGACAGCAATACCTACTACATCTGCATCTGAACCAGCCGGCTGCGATAAAAGACCCCGCAAATCCCAAAAGTGATGGTAGTGTGTTGGTCTTTTGCATATTTAGCCTACGACGGTGACCGTATATTATCTTCATATCTATACCCACAAACTTATTTCGTATGACTTTTGGCAACTGAACTAAAATCTAATCAATCAATTACTTTCTTTTCACTTATGAATTGCAATCTGTTACTGTTTTTCGTTACTTTTGTCATTACTTTCAAATTACTCATTCATTTCATTAGGTAAGGTACCTATACCTATCAGTATTCAGTCAGTGACACTTGTCAGTTGGATGACATTGACATTTGATGTTGTGGGTTCTTGAGAGTGTTGTCCACGATCAACTGTCTTCCTATCTTTTCTCGAATTGCCTGTTAAGTTCATATCAGTCTGGTTTTCGACGTGGTCAGTAACTGCGCTAGTTAAAGTAACTGATGACATTAGACTAGCCATTGTAAACAAACAACTTACAATAATTGTACTGCTGGACTTTAGCAGTGCTTTCAATTCGGTTAATTTTGACATACTCTTGGGAATCTTAAAATGCCTTAATGTCTCCGACTCTGCAACTGCCTGGTTCCGGTCTTATCTTCAGGGACGGTCGCAGTCTGTTCGTGCTGGGGAGGCTTCGTCTACCTGGTGTGATTTGGTGGCGGGCGTTCCTCAGGGTGGTGAGCTCTCTCCTCTTCTCTTTTCCGTTTTTATAAATGCCATCACTAGGATCCTGTCTTCAAATTATCATCTCTATGCGGACGACTTGCAGCTATATCGTCATTTCAAGGTCGACGAAATTGACGATGCTGTTGCTGCCCTGAATAGTGACCTCGAGAACATTAGTGATTGGGCTAAATCCTTTGGATTGCTTGTCAATTCAAGCAAATCTCAGGCACTGGTTGTTGGTGGCCGGTATATGCTCGGCCTCTTGGACTTGAACTCATTGCCACAAATTATCTTCGATACGAAGCCGATTGAGTATTCCCAAAGTGCGCGAAATCTAGGATTATATATAGATTCTCACCTTTCCTGGGACGTGCATATCGCAGAGGTAAGTAGGAGGGTGTACTGCTCATTTCAATGTCTCAAAGCTCTTCAGAGTCTCTTACCTTTCCAAACTAAAGTTACTCTTGCACATTCTCTTTTTCTATCACTGTTAGACTATTCTGATGTCTGTTTCTTGGATGCATCGGAGGAGCTTGTGTGCAAACTCGAACGCCTGCAGAATCTGGCAATCCGCTTCATCTATGGCCTTCGGAAATATGATCATGTATCGGAGTTCCGGCATAGATTGGGGTGGCTTCCGATTCGGCAGCGTCGTAATGCTCACATTTTGTCTTTCCTATATACCATTCTTCACAATCCTAATGCTCCTACCTATCTGCGTGAACGCTTTGAGTATTTGGTGCCTAGAGACAGAGAATGTCGTGTCTCTTCTTCCCTTCTCCTTCAAACTCCTGCTCATTCCTCTAGTTGGTATGACCAATCCTTCACTATTCAAGCTGAATATTTTCCTACCATCTTATTAGTTTATTTTTATAAAATTAATTATACACATTTATTTTTGTTTGTATGGTGTACCGATCCATTCTCTTTAAGTATGTTTATTTTTATGTATTTATTTAGTAAGATTGTAACTTACTAAAATCTTGTTGTGTTGTACTCTCTAAGTTATGTAACGCGGTGTTTGCTTCTCTTCTCTCTAAAATCTGTACCTATCCTATTTAACTCTGGGTCTGCTGGAAGATAAGTCATCCATTGACTTAAGCACGCCTTTGTGCATAGTGTGTTATTGTTGTTGTAATAATGTATGATGATGATGTATGAACGTTTTGTTGTCCTTTTGATTCTGCGAAAAATTAATGCTATTAATTAATGCTAAAAAGTTTTTTCTTAAAAAAATTTTTACTTACCATTGTTTTGTCATGGATTTTCGCCAAGTAACGCCTGTTTCTATCCAATATAATGTATGATGTTTAATATGATGTACAATAAAGAATAAAAAAAAAAAAAAGAAAAAAGAGTATGCGGACTAACGAAATACATGAGTCGCCAAAGATTGATCTTTGCTCACTTAGCTCAATAAAGGGTAGCCTTTTAATTAAAACTGTGTTTTAATAAAGTTTATTTTTTAATTAGTTAATTCAAATTATGGCAATGCAGCCATAACAAGGTTTAATATCTGTTCATCATTATTCGTATTTCCATTTATTTCTATTTATGTATGTCGAGAATTAAACCTACGCTAAAGATTATTTTCATGAAAGGCATTCGTAAATATGCAATAGAGGCCTCTGAATGAAGAAATAGCGGCATACAACGGAACATTATTTGAGCCACCATAGAATAAATTGGACTGCGAACAGGGCTGCCTCAAACGCAACCCTACTCGCATGTGACAGTCTTTCTTTGCACTTAAGTCAGTAATGTAGTAATCATCATCATCTGAGCCCTTTGATGCCCACTGCTCTGGGCATAGGCCTTCCCCAAATAGGGGAGAATTCAGCCTACATAATAATATACAAAACTGGATAGACGGGTTGGTTTAGGTAGAGTTTTGTGTCTAGTTTTCCTTCCCTGTGTAGTAGTTATTAGGAGTAGGTATTTGTAACAGTAATAAACTTAGAAAAGGGTTTGCTAAGTTCAAGACTAGATGGCGTTGTATTTAATGGTCCTAGCATTCATATACACCGTGAATGTACCACTGTTTAAAAAAAACAATTTTAGACTCAATTTCGATAACAGAACCGACGAATTATCTAAGTTTATAAATCTGGGGGATGTCATTGCCTCCGCCAAGTCGAGCGAAAAAAACTGGCACGGCCGTACCATCCTTTTCTCTAAACAGTTCAGGCCATTTTCGAACCCCTATAACTACGTTGTGGATAAAACGAAAAGCCTGAATTTTCAGGTACCATGTAAGTATTGTATCAACAGGGTATATTTCAAATTTTATTGATATTTCAAAGAAACTCAGAAGATTGTGTTTAAATTATTTCACAGCCAGAAAGCACTTAATTAAATACAAATTTAAACAAGTAATAATCGAGACGAAGAAAATTAGATACCTAGGTCATTTACCGATTCATTGAAGGTCGTTAATTAATTCAAACACTTTTGAGTTCTCTATAGCAAAATTGTAATCGTAAAATTAACATTTCTTTATGTTAAAATAACCAATGATAAATATTCTCTATCAATCTTGAGAAATAATTTACTCAAAAAAACGATATCCATTTATTGTTTTGTATATTACTGTGTATACAAGAATTAAAAATAAAATAAAACAGAAACGTTTATTTTGTCAAGAAATCTTTTAGTAGGTACAATTCACACAGCCCTGCTTGTATTTCAGGGTGTCTCCATAAAAGCTTTATGTAGCGTGAAGTAGATTCTGACCGACATTCCAGCCGCCCATAGTTGCGTGAACGTCGAATTAGAAGCAAAAATGTAAGGGTTTGCGTTGGGGCGGGGCCCCAAGAGATTAGACTACGTCCTCGTCGTCCGCCCTGGACCCCAACTTGACCACGGTAACGCAGTGGCAAGTTGGGTGACCGAACGTCGGAATCGAAACTTGAGTGGCCAACACAGAAGAAATTGTGCTTACTATGAAGCCTGAAGAGACCCCCGGTCCTGACACTGCCCTTCCCCGGGCAGTCTCAGCCGACGACATATTGCGCGAACAACGGACTTCGATGCCTATTGATTTGGGGGCTTGCGTCGCGCCGCCTAGTTGCAGCGCGACGTCGACGCCCCAAGGAAAAGTTGCTGCTGGGACTGACGATGGGTCAGCTCCCAGTAGCGTGAAGAGTAAGGGCCGTTCTGCCTCGCAGAAGAGGACCCTCGAGAAGGAGGGACCGCCGCGCGACCGGAGCACTAGTTGCTCTGGATGGGGGTCCCTCCTCTCCAGCGATTCGGAGGAGGAGGTGCCGGTGAAGACGGTGCGCACGCGTCTCGGCGCCTACAGAGTGCGCCCGCCTACTCCACCGCCGTCTTCTGTACCGTCCCTGCGTAGTCGCAGGGATATTGGTGTGCCGCCCGCGCGGGAGATCATGAGCATTCTCTCCCGCATGAACGCGGCCATGCGGGGGAGTAAGAATATGTCGGGGAGGAAGAAGATTGTGGCTTCACTGGTGGATGAAGCCCAATCCTCCCTTGACAAGCTCCTCGCGCGGAGCGTCACAAAGGATGAGGCGAAGCTCCGCAAGCAGGTTGCGAGCCTGGAGGTGGAGCTCAGTGCCTCCCGAAAGGAGATGGAAGATCTGCGTCGGGAGGTCGCTGAGTTGACCACAGTGGTCAAGGCACCTCCAGGTCCCATGCCGCCTCCTCCTCTGACGGCTGGACCAGCGCCGAAGACGGCGCCTAGGACCGCACCCACCACGGCGCCCGCCTCGCCGCCACAGCCTGTGCCGACCACGGTGCAGGTCCTGACGGCGATCGAGAGGCGCCTCGCGGTCCTGGAGGACCGGGCGTACCGCCCTCCGCTAGCGCGCCCCGCGTTTTCATACGCGGCGGCTGTTGGCGGTGCTCCCGCTCCCGGTCCTAGCGGCACACCTGCTGTCCGCCGCCCCGCTCCGCCCCCGTCCGCTTCGGTGAGCCGGATACCGGCCGAGACCGCGGCCCAGGCGCGGAAGGCCAAGGGGCGCGGCAAGAAGAGTGGCACCCCTGCCACCTCCTCTTCCTCTATCGTCGCTCCCGCTGCTTCCTTACATCCCTCCAGACGGGAGGGATGGGAAGTAGTGGGGGCCAAGAAGAGGAAGACGAAGGCCGCAAAGAAAGCGGCCAAAGCCGCCGCGGCGAAGGTGCTGAAGAGGCCCCGCCCTCCTCGCTCCACCGCCGTCGTCCTGACGGTGACGACGGTAGGTGTGGAGAAGGGGGTGGGGTACGCCGACGTACTGAGGACTGTGAAGTCCTCAGTCAACCTCTCGGCCCTCGATATACAGGGGGGGCTCCGGTGCAAGAAGACACGCACCGGGGCTCGCCTCCTCGAGGTCTCCGGCGCCTCCAGCGGCCCTAAAGCTGACGCCCTAGCGGCTCAGCTTAGCGACGCGCTGGACCAAGAAGCCGTCCGCGTCACCAGGCCCACCAAATGCGCCGCATTGCGCATCACGGGTCTGGATGACGCGGCCACGACGGAGGAAGTTGTCTCCGCCGTCGTGGAGGCGGGCGGCTGCCCCCGTGACCAGGTAAAGGCTGGAGATATCTCCTTCGGCTCCACTGGTCACGGGATGACAGTCGTCCAGTGTCCCGTCGCGGTGGCACTGAAAGTGGCGGACGGACGAAGCCTCCTCGTAGGGGGCTTCCTAAAGGCGCAGGTGCACCTCCTTCGTGCCCGGGAAACCAGATGTTTCCGGTGCATGGTGGTGGGGCACTTAGGAGTGCAGTGTACAGCGGAAGTCACCGTGGGCGATCGGTGCTTCCGCTGCAGCCGGCCCGGTCACAAGCCAAGTGCCTGTGACGCCCCGCCTCGCTGCTTTAGATGCGAGGCGGAGGGCAAGACCGCGGATCACCGGGTCGGCAGCACAACCTGCGCCGCCTCGAGACCAAAACCTCGTCCGTCCGCTGAGAGCGGTGGGGGTGCCGCCCTTGCGCGGCCAGTTGTTTCGCGGCGGGATGCGGTTATGGACGTCAATTAATGTCTGACGCCCGTATCCGTATCCTGCAAGTGAATTTGAACCACTGCCGTGCTGCTCAGGATCTTCTGTACCAGAGCATCCGGCAGTGGTCCATAAACTTGGCCGTAGTCGCCGAGCCGTACTACGTCCACCCGGGAACCCCGGTGGACGAGGACGGCTCGGCCTGTTGTATCTTTGGGGGGTCCGCCGCAGACAACTCGCGCCTTGCGATCATTGCAAGGGGCCGCGGGTGTGTTGCGGCGGACTACGATGGGTTGGCAGTCGTGGCCACCTACATCTCGCCGAACATTGACGAGTCTCAGTTTGAGCTATGGCTCACTGAGCTCGACGTCGTCTTCGCTGCGTGCCGTCCTCGCCCTGTCCTGCTCCTGGGAGACTTCAACGCCTGGAGTGAGGCGTGGGGCTCCCGGGAAACCAGGGACAAGGGGAGGCTTCTTGAGGACTGGACCAGAACACGTGGTCTGGAGGTTCTCAACCGGGGGAATGTCGCCACCTATTGGCGGCGGGGGGGGGAATCGATCGTGGACGTAACGTTCGCATCCCCTGACCTCGCCCGCCGTATTACAGGCTGGCGCGTGGAGGAGGGTGAGGAGACGCACTCGGATCATCGGTACATCCGGTTCGATGTCGTCCCCCCACCTGACCTCCCCAGGTTCCAATGGCGCAAGGAGGCGCTGGAGCGGGACCACAGGCCTGCGTCTCGAGAAATCGAGGACCAGCGGTCCCAACTCCGCCAGGATCTCATGTAGTCATGGAGGGTGCGACTTGAGCAACCCAAGGGGGGTGCCATCTTTATCGCGGCGGTGAGACCGATCATGGACGATTGGCTGCAGAGGCAGCATGGTGACCTCACGTACCGTGCGACGCAGATGGTTGCCGGGCATGGATGCTTCGGTAGCTATCTGTTTCGCATGCATCGTGAGGTCACACCCCGGTGTCAACACTGCGAGGTTTCCGACGACGACACCGCACTCCACACGTTGGTGGAGTGCTCAGCGTGGGCGAGTTAGCGCCGGGACCTCGTAGTGGGTCTGGGCGTGGATACCCTCTCGCTGGGGACCATGCTTCAAGCCATGGTGTCCAGCGGGAGTAGGTGGAACGCGGCCGTGTCCTTCTGCGAGCAAGTCATGCTCGCGAAGGAGGCGGCCGGGAGGGAGAGGGAGCGTACCCTCCCCGCCGAGTTCCGTAGTCGGCGGCCAGGCCGCCCCAGACTACGCGACTACGCCCAAGACTATCGTCCTCCATGATCGGGGCCTGAGGACGGCGGGATCGCCACCCACCGTCCTTACAGAAGCAGGCTAGAAGGGTTGCGTGCTGCGGGGCCTTTGCCCCATAGCACGCAACCAGATTCACTCACTGACGCGGGATAAAACCCGACCCCAATGACGCGGGATTCTCGTCCC
Source organism: Nudaria mundana (assembly GCA_963556515.1). Classification (NCBI taxonomy): domain Eukaryota; kingdom Metazoa; phylum Arthropoda; class Insecta; order Lepidoptera; family Erebidae; genus Nudaria; species Nudaria mundana. The sequence goes on from OY748297.1 coordinate 6,497,827, forward strand.
GACCAAACACCCGCAGAGACCACAGGGGTGGTCAAAGTCCGCCGGGCGCCACTGGACATACCCTCTGCTAGTAACCAGGGACGCCCGGCAACGGACGTTAGAGCGGCCGCGGCCTTGGGCCGCGGAATTAAAAAAAAAAAAAAAAAAAAAGGGTTTGCGTTTTCATAAACTACTTGGATGTTCATGTATTCATGATGTAGGTACTCGTAGATATAGGTACTTGAAATGTAATCTTATTCTTACTGTTTTTTAAGATTCCGTACCTAAAGAGTAAAACAGAAACCATATTGCTTAGACTTCACTGTTCATCCATTCATCTGTCTGTCCGTCCGTCCGTTTGTATCTCAAAATCCGTCATAGTCAAAAAATTCAAATTTTTTCAGATAATGAATTTCTTTTGCCGCTATAACAACAAATACCAAAAAACAGAATATAATATTTGGGTGGCTCCCGTATAACAAACGTAATTTGTTTTGCAATTTTTATACATAATGGTACAGAACCCTTCGTGCGCGAGTCCGACTCGAACTTGGCCGGATTTTATAGGTAGTGTATAAATTTTTGCTACTTTACACATACACACTCTCCCATTGAGGATAGTCTTGAACTGTTATTTTGTCAAGATATCTTGATTTTGTTTCTGTCCATGGATGTTTTGAAAGATCCAAGATGAAACAATTGCTACTCTTTGTTTGCAAATTACTTAATCAAAAGAAAAAACTGTATTATTTTTACTTAAAGTCTATAAAACAGAATACTTGTACACGCACAAAGTGCCAAATCTTCAGCAAAATCCTTAAACCATCAGAAGATTTACAACAACTGTCGCAAGTTCTAAGCTACAGTATACGCTAAGCTTAAGATAAAATAAACAAAGTGAAAGTTGAGTGCTGAACATTTCAAAGTCGATTTTAAAAGTTTAAATTAGCATTATTTGGTGCACTTTTATCGATGTTCAGGGGTGACAAACGTAAAGTTTATTTTTAGTCTTTAATAAAATAGTGATGTCAATAGTTAGACTTAAAGAAGTTATATTGCGTAATGGCGTAAGTAGGTACTATTCCCTATTTTGTAGTCATCATCAACCACCGAGCTTTTTCCCAAAGCAGTTGGGGTTGGCTTACCAGCCTAACTGTGATGGTCCTAGGACCTCTCCTGTGGATCATCGGGTACGACTGGGTGTTGCGGGGTGTGTTGCCTGAGGCGTAACTTGTTACGCCGACGATACCCTCGTCACGGCGACTTGAGCAACCTAAGTGGGGAACCACCACCATTGCGGCGGTGAGACCGATCATGAAGGACTGGCAGCAGAGGCAGCACGGTGGCTTCACGTATCGTGCGACACAGATCATCACCGGGCACGGAAACCTCGGTAATTATCTGTTTCGCATGCATCGTGAGGTCACACCCGAGTGTCAACACTGCGAGGCTTCCGGCGAAGACACGGCATTCTCAGCATGTGGAATGCTCAGCATGGGCGAGTCAGCGCCGGGACCTCGTTGTGGGCCTGGGCGTAGATACCCTCTCGCTGCAGTCCATGCTACGAGCCATGGTCTCTAGCGAGAGCCAGTGGAACGCGGCCCTTTTCTTCTGCGAGCAGGTTATGCTGGTGAAGGAGGCGGCCGGCTTTAGGTTAGGAAGCGTACCCTCCCCGCTGAGTTCCGAAGTGTGCGGCGAGGGCGCCGCAGACGTGACTACGCCCAGGACCACCGACCTCCATGATCAGGGCCTGAGGACGATGGATTAGCAACCCACCGTCCTTACAAAGCAGGCTAGAAGGGTTGCGTGCTGCGGGGCCTTTGCCCCACAGCACGCGTTTCAGTCACCGACGCGGGATAACACCCAACCCCAACGACGCGGGATAATACGATGCGGAGTAACACCCGACCACCACACAGCGGCCACGCCGGTGGCCAAAGCCCGCCGGGCGCCACTGGAAATTCTCTCAGTGCTAACCGGAGGCGCTCGGCAATGGACGAAGGTGCGGCCGCAGCCTCAGGCCGCGGATATAAAAAAAAGAAAAGAAAAAAAAAGACATGATGTCACAAAAGACTGTCCATCCTAAGACAGGCCTGGCTAGATGTTGCTTAACCTTTGCAATGCGTCCCTCTTCTGTAGTAATGGTAGGTATATAGCTGCAGGATATAAGTCGAACCTCAACAAATAGGTATCTTTGAAAATATATTAGCCACTGAACTAATCAGTATAGTCATTTGTATGGCCTTTACTGTCTATGTCGACTAATAAAAATCTGTAATAGTAACTGTAAGTCTTTACATTTATTGAAATTATCAAAATTTTGTGCGAGCCATATACAACGTGTTTCATATTAGTGTGGTCATATCTCAAGGTTGCATTGGGTAGGGCCCAAATAATATATTGCGTAGTGATAATGACGTAGTCGATAAATTTTCCTTTTTATCGATAGCTCATTGAAATGAAGCCCTAAGACTGCACTACAAAATAAACATATGATTAGAATGAACTCTAGATTTGACCTCAAGTAGGTTTGCCAAACAGTGAAATAGATTCGGACAGTCTCGTTGTTACTCAAAATTTTAACCAACAGATAAAGTTACTTTATCAATAGTTATCATACAAAATAGTTTCGGAATCACAACTTGGGGTCAAAATAAAGAGTGCCTACTCAAAGTTATTTTTGAAGTTTTTCTATGAATTTATGTATCACGTGATTGTCGTGAATGTCACAACTCACACGTAATTTGTTGTCAACCTACTCAAATACCAGGAGCAACGCATTTGCTGTCGAAGAAAAGAGAAGAAACATTTATGTTCTTGTCTTCCTTAAATTTACACTTTTTATAAATTGGTTCCGCACAGATATTTAAAATACAACTGCTGTTTGTGTAGAAGTTTATGTAGCTGTTGAGAACGCTGGTGGGTATAGTAGTATGTAGGTATTCAGTTTCGGGATAGAGAGATCGTGGATGCCAGTCACTGCACTACCATATCGTGAACTCTCTTTCGACTCATTTACCATGAAGTAAATGATCTGCAAGGTGTTTGGTTATTTTTGACCGACTTTAAAAAAGAGTAGGTACTTAGGTTCTCGATTCGTCATGATAATGTGATGCATAAAAGTTCATAAAACATTATCGCTAAAAGTGGCAACTTGTATTGTTGAACGAGGATATCAGAAAAAGTAGGAGGTGTTGGTGTCAGTTTCACTAATATGTATCTTAAGGACCCCTAAAAATTACAAAGAGAACCGCCTACTTTTTTGATTGGAGCCGCTTTGAAGAAACTAGGTATCAATAGCGATGTCGGCATATATCAAAGACGTACACGTCACAACACGTAAATTTTACCGCAAAAACCATATTATTCCGGTGTTGCAAGTTAACACAATGTTCTTCATAAACGGGGACTTTATTAGCTTTTTTTATGCTGGATATTTGTTCATTTTAGCAATTGGTAATAAATTACTAATCTTAGATTACATGGATAAAGAAAGTCGCTTTTTCCGTCTATCTGTTCTAATGTATGTTTAGTTCTTGAAAACTACGCAAACGATCTTGAAGCGTTTTTTTTTAAATGGGTTCGAAATGTATTTACATGCATACTATGCATACATGCATACATGCGACGCCGCGCTGGCATTCAACAATTTTATTTTATTTCATAGGTCTTAGGGAAATATCCTGTGTTTATGGTAAATAATAATTATGTTATTATTTATCTCTTAAATTATTTTATACTAGGTACTTTTATTAGATTTTTACCAAAATTACGACGTAATTCAAGGAAATAAGACATTGGACTTGGGCAACACTTACAACTATCTAATTTCTTTTCAGTTGCAAGTAAACTTTGATATTAGGCGTACGTAGTAATCTGTGTTAATCGATCATGGCGTATTTAAGTAATAGTGAATATTATGAAATGATACTTTGCGTCGGGGCAGCCGATGGCAGTCTGCGTGAAGCTCATCGCCTTTATCGAGAAATATTTGTGGACAATAGACTCGAAGGTGAACGGCTGCGGTTACCATCTGTGGAGTGCTTCCGAAAAATGGTGAACCGTTTACATAACACTGGTTCTTTCCGTGGTTCCCGCTCAGAAGGCAGACCATCTGTTGTACCACTAGAGCAAGAAGTATTCTCGAGCATTTTCAATCCAATCCCAGAACAAGTACTCGCCGCGCTGGGATTGTTGTAACTGCCAGCATGATGCGACGGACCCAACTGTGCATTGATCAAGGCGGCGAACATTTCGAGCCGTTACTTTAGTACCTACTTTTTAGTTTAGTGTTTATTAGTATCTTAGGTAGGAAGTGTATTTTTTATTAAATTCAATAATGTTTATCTAAGTATCGTGATATTAGTGAGTTAGTTATGTTTATTGTGGAACACAGTACCTACCTATCTACCAGGATGACATGCACAATGAAATCGGTAAGTTTTTGTTGTTTAAAGTCCACAACCTAACATTACTGCAAAATAGTATTCTGTACCAGGAGCATATGAAATAAGAGTTGTTTACGATTCATCGAAGGGGACTGAACCTTACGAATAAATTTGACCCTAGGTAGTGTTGGGTTTATAAAATATCGATTAAATGAACAAATCAATTAAATTTACATGACACCTTAAAAGTTTTAACTAAACTTGTATTTGCAATTTTGTCCTTGCGTATAGTTAACTCAACGCGCATGTGTAACGAGGGTCAAATATGACCACACTAATATGAAACACGTTGTATAAATGAAACTGGTTTTGTTTTTCATTTTTACCAGTCTGCCCGTTGGCTGTCCCCTGGCTGTCTCACAATAATCTCCAAAGTTACTGAACAAATTTTCATCCGATTTTCACAGATAGACTACTCTGAACTTGGAGTAACATTATTATACATTGAATCATCGCGCTCGAATATCAGGAAAAAAATTATCTTCATTATGATCTCTTCCACGGGTATCAGCTTATCCCACATAAAATAATACTAGACCATTACTGACTTATCAATATGTAATCTCAATACAAACGAAAAAAGGAATACATATATTTTCTATTCTTTTCCCTATGGTAAACTTGTATCAAAGCACAAGTAAGCAATCCAGATGTCGTCAGAAAAGCTATGAATCTAAATCAAGTGGAACTTCATCAAAGTTTGTTGACGTCGGTTCGTAGGCACTTCCAAAGTCATTTCCATATTACGAGCGCCCGCGATGCGACAGTCGTTAGATTAAACTAAACTTTAAATGTATTTATTTTGTTCTTTACCCGCAACATCATAAGCGTTTATCTTGAAAGCGTTGGTCTTGAATCGAATACTTTCATCTTTTAACTTCGAATTGTTAAAGGTACATTTTACTACACAGTAATAAAAGTAGGAACTTAGTTATACCTACATGTATGTACAATACATACATACAGTCACAATTTTGCTATTAATCTGGACAAATATTATGAAGTTCTATTTGCTCCGATTTTGGAATTCTTTCGTTTGTAAATTTCAAAAGTGTTTTTAAGTGATGCTCTGATACGGCCCCTGCTTGGAAGTTACAATTAAAACGACGTAAGACAATTAACGTACTTTTATTGCAGGAACCTAGGGTTTATATAAATCAATTAGCTAAGAGTGTGTCGGTGGAATAGGATCACATATACTGTTTACGGAAGTGCCCGGTGCACTTAACTGGATCCGCTGGTGTCCTCCAATCAATTTCGGTCGTAGCTGACGAGTTGCTCCGGGTCAAAGGCCACGGGAGCGACGGCGCAGCTTCTGGTTGCTCAGCAATCGTATTCTTTACAAATATGGCTTTTCTAAGCCTCAAGGTAGTTCTGGAATTGACACAAGCAACGGATTAGGTACCGGCTCGGCACGGCTTGCCGTAGGCTCCACACGTAAATCACCGTACAGGTTCCCTAGTTGTCGGACGCGCTGCACAATTATTTACATGAGGGTACACGACAAGGTTACACATAACACAGGATAATACAAACATGGGAACAGGGAAAACACAGACAGGTAGTTGGCTCATCCCTATATATCGGTCTCCGACCGGCGGCAGAAAATCTCAATGCAAGAATTAACTAATAATAAAATAATAAAATTTAGCTATAGGCCCAACACAAATGTGGGTACATTTCAAAAGATTATTTTTCTACCTATTACGTATCGGAGACGAAGTTCCTAAGAGTCTGCGTTATGCGTATTCCCCATCTAACAATTAAAACTTTATGACGGTTCATTAAATTAGGGAACCCTAAAATGACGGTCCCTAAATGGCAGCCTAGATAACTAGGTCGCCGCAGTCGCGAAACGTACAGTAACGCTGCAGCATATATTTGAGCGAAGCGAGTTTAAATTCAAAATTCTGGCTTCGTAAGAACCTGGGTAATTCTGAAAGCTTTCGATGAGTGCAAGAAAATCCGAAATCGGCCGAGTATTCGCCGAGAAACAATTTAACATAAATCGTAACAAAAATAATTTGAATCACCCGTTGAGAGCTCCGCTCGCCTTCGGCTCGCTTCGCTCAATAAAATGTTAAATAATAGTGCATATTCCAGATAGGTGGAATATGATCTAGCTATTTGAATTTACGTTAATCACAATATAAATTTAGAAAAATAACGGTTTCCAGCTTAAGGCCGCGCCCCAAATGGTGCGGCTTCACAATAAAATGTGTCGGGTAGGTGAATTATCTCAACCTGGATTCTCCTTCTTGATATTCACAATTTAAAATTATAAAACTATGGTTTACTGCTTAAGGCCGTAGGTGGTTAGCCCTTAAGAGAATTTTTAGGTAGAAATATTGTTAACAATGTATCGTTATATTCGATAGGGCAATGTTACTAGGTCCTATCATTCCCTACGAGTTTATAAAATAGGTAATTGCATAGACAACATATATGGATAGGTAATACATATATAATCATAGCATTTAGGGGTTGAGTAATTAAACCTAGAAATAGTTTTAACAATTTATCATTATATACGATAGGGCAATGTGACTAGGTGCTAGCATTCCCTACGAGTTTATAAAAGAGGTAATTACATATACAACATATATATAGGCAATACATATATAATTATAGCATTTAGGCGTGGAGTAATTTAACATCACCGTCCTAAATGTTTTCTCGTACATTTTGTGGCAAGAAATTCAGCATCACCTGACCTTGATATTTACTTCGATAAAATATTAATTACCTAACCACTATCGGAGCCCAGGACACTCACAGAGTCTAAACAAACTATATGCTTCTTTAACTCACTAATAATCTATGAAATAGCTATTTGGTAATATTCTAACTATGGATCGCGCGGTGGACGTTATACGTAAGCTCTGTTCACAGCACTTACCCCTGATTCGAGAACGGGAAACTAACTGCACACTGTTGCACACACGGTTCAATTTATGCTGGTAAATACTTCGTTAAATATTATTTTATATATTATAATTCAATACTTCGTTAACGGTGGTTACGGCAGCTGTGCGTTGATGAGATTTCTATTATGATTCTGTCTCTCCGCTCGCTCTACGCGGGCTTATATGACCTCGGGCCAGGTAATGGAGACGTACCGACCCCTACTCCAGGCGTCTAGTGACGCGACAATCCACGCATCGATGACCGCGCGCGCACCGCTATTGGCTAGTTGGCTAATCCTTATCGGTACGATCTCGCCCGACTCACAGAACAATGAGTGAAGGAATTTCTTCATAGTCCGAACCGGTCCGCTAATATTCTAGTAGATTCTAATTAGTGATGTTACCAAACGCTATACGTTTGTGTAATGTCGATGTTTCCACATCGTAACAGCTCATCGGTTAAAAATAGGTACTCTTAACCTGGCTAAGACTTCGATCGTACCTCTGACTTGGTCGACCTCTACTCCCCTGTCCATTCACTCTCGTTTTCTTAATCTACTTTCATCCATCCTCTCTACAGTTTACAACCATAGGTACTATCACTAAGTACTTACATACCATTCACTATTATATGCTATCGCTCGGACTGCGGATACTCTATTTAGTTGCATGAAACATCTGGCTGTTAGAATTGTGGTTGGATGGTTTAAGGATGGTTATGGATTTTTTATAGTGCCCGGTATCGACAACAGGCTTTCCCCTTATTACGTGGGACAATTTTATTATCTGTGGTGGGACCAATAACATTACTGGCCAAATGTAGATTTAATTCGTCAGCAAACGAACATTGTGGCGTTAACGCAAAATATAAGCTGTTCCCTTTCTATAAAGCTACAACACTGGATGCAAATGGTCCTCCCTAAATTAAAAACCTTAAAACCCTTTTGTTTTGCTGAATTTAGTACACAAAGTGTCTTCTTTGTCTACGACGGCGTTTTATTCGCCTACATTTCTATAATCACTTTGTTGGTTTCTCAATAGGAAGCCATTATCCTTTCCATTGTGTATTTTTGCCAATTTTTTAATAATATATTCATTGTTAATAGTCCCATCTGACCTTCTGTCTGATGTATGGTCTATTAAAGTATAATAATGACAAATAAAAATACTTTTAAAGGTTGTGAATAAACAGAAGGTCATCGTAATCACCTGTTACTGTTGTAAATAGCCTACAGGGACAGCCACAATGTTTGCTCAAATTCCCAAAAAAAACTGTCCGAATGGCCCGTTAATGCTCCCTAGTAGTGTCATAGGGACTTAATAGGTTCTTTATAAGAATCAAAGCTACCCTTTTTTTTTTTTTTTTTTTTTTTAGTTCCGCGATCAAGGCCGCGGCCGCTCCAACGTCCGTTGGCGGGCGTCTCTGGTTACAGGCAGAACGTATTTCCAGTGGCGCCCGGCGGACTTTGACCACCTCTGTGGTCTCTGCGGGGGTTGGGTCGGGATGAGAATCCCGCGTCGTTGGGGGTAGGGTTTTATCCCGCGTCAGTGAGTGAATCTGGTTGCGTGCTATGGGGCAATGGCCCCGCAGCACGCAACCCTTCTAGCCTGCTTCTGTAAGGACAACGGGTGGCGATCCCGCCGTCCTCAGGCCCCGATCATGGAGGTCGATGGTCTTGGGCGTAGATGAGTCTACGGCGGCCTCGCCGCTGACTACGGAACTCGGCGGGGAGGGCACGCTCCCTCTCCCTCTAGGCCGCCTCCTTCACGAGCACGACTTGCTCGCAGAAGGACACGGCCGCGTTCCACCTACTCCCGCTGGAGACCATGGCTTGAAGCATGGTCTCCAGCGAGAGGGTATCCACGCCCAGACCCACTACGAGGTCCCGGCGCTGACTCGCCCACACTTGGAACAATGACGCAAGGGCTCTCGCTTCCAGGTCCCATGGAGGGGTCCCGGCTAGGAGACATGCAGCCTCTCCGGAGATCGTGCGGTAGCCCCTTATTGTTTTGACGGCCAAGGTCCTCAACGGTCTGTTAAGGAGCGTTGATTTATAGGCCGTCAACCGCGCCGCCCATACGGGAGCCCCGTATAGGGCCATACTCCGCACGATCCCCAGGTACAGTCTCCTGCAGGAAGCGTTGGGTCCCTTTAGGTTGGGCATCAGTCGCGAAAGCGCGACCGATGCGTGTGTCACCTTGGGGACCAAACTTCGGAAATGTGGTCCGTGTGTCCGTGTTCTCCCTGACCTGTAGGTACGGGCGCCCCCATGGGTTCTGCTGCAGGGTCTCCAGGAGCTCCTCGCGGGCCGCCGTCTTGGCCCGCTTTATTGTCTCCTGGAGATTACCTTTAGCCTCCCTGTAAGCCTGATAAAGCTCCGCCTCTCGGGTTGCCGCGTCGTCTGGGCGGCGATGCCTCCGGCGAAACCTGGTGTACTGGCGGCGGGCGGAGATGCATGCTGCGCGCAGCTGTGCAATCTCCGGCGACCACCAGTACACCTGCTTCCTTGCCGGTCTGGGTGTAACCCTAGGCATCGCCGCATCACAGATTTGCGACATGGCTCTCCTGAACCACTCCGCCTCGGCATCCACATCGGCAGGCCGGTCCGGTGCCGGAATCCAGGCCTGCACGATGGAAGCCTCCAGGAGAGCCTCCCGATCCAGATGGTGAAGTGCCCAACGCGGATCCGGGGGATTTTCTACCGGCTGTGGGAGGTCAGGTGGGGGGACGACATCGAATCGGATGTACCGATGGTCTGAGTGCGTCTCCTCACCCTCCTCCACGTGCCAGCCAGTAATACGGGCGGCGAGGGCAGAGGTCGCGAACGATACGTCCACGACCGCACTGGTCCCCCGCCGCCAGAAGGTGGCGATATTCCCCCGGTTGAGGACCTCCAGACCACGTGTTCTGGTCCAGTCCTCAAGAAGCCTCCCCTTGTCCCTGGTTTCCCGGGAGCCCCACGCCTCACTCCAGGCGTTGAAGTCTCCCAGGAGCAGGACAGGGCGAGGACGGCACGCAGCGAAGACGACGTCGAGCTCAGTGAGCCATAGCTCAAACTGAGTCTCGTCCAGTGTCGGCGAGATGTAGGTGGCCACGACTGCCAACCCATCATATTCCGCCGCAACACACCCGCGGCCCCTTGCAATGATAGCAAGGCGCGAGTTGTCTGCGGCGGACCCCCCGAAGATAAAACAGGCCGAGCCGTCCTCGTCCACCGGGCTTCCCGGGTGGACGTAGTACGGCTCGGCGACCACGGCCAAGTTTATGGACCACTGCCGGATGCTCTGGTACAGAAGATCCTGAGCAGCGCGGCAGCGGTTCAAATTCACTTGCAGGATGCGGATATGGGCGTCAGACATTAATGGACGTCCATATTAGCATCCCGCCGAGAAACATCTGGCCGTGCAGTAGCGGCACCCCCACCGCTCTCAGCGGACGGACGAGGCTTTGGCCTCGAGGCGGCGCAGGTTGTGCTGCCGACCCGGTGGTCCGCAGTTTTGCCCTCCGCCTCGCATCTAAAGCAGCGAGGCGGGGCATCACAGGCACTTGCCTTGTGACCGGGCCGGCTGCAGCGGAAGCACCGATCGCCCACGGTGACTTCCGCTGTGCAGTGCACTCCGACGTGCCCCACCACCATGCACCGGAAACATCTGGTTTCCCGGGCACGAAGGAGGTGCACCTGCGCCTTTAGGAAGCCCCCTACGAGGAGGCTTCGTCCGTCCGTCACTTTCAGTGCCGCCGCGAAGGGGCACTGGACGACTGTCATCCCATGACCAGTGGAGCCGAAGGAGATATCAAAGCTACCCTTAAATAAACTTGGCATTTTTTGGCAATAGTTCCTTTCTTTTTTCGTATATTTTACTCAGGACTGTTTGGTCATTCGTTAAATGGAGGGATACTAGATGTTATTTGGTATTGTTTGCTATAAGATAATTTTTTTTCTAGAAACGAAATCGTAATATTCGTACGAAACTTAGTTCTAGACATTCATTTGTCGATATCCCCGAAGGTAGATAGGAGGTGTTAATTATGCCCTCATTTCGCCAGTCAATGTTTGTTCCACGTGTACTACTTTGGACATGTTTACTAAAGCCTTGTCTATGTTTAGGGTTCCGTAGTAAAAGTCTCGGAACCCTCATAGTTTCGTCATGTCGTCATGTCAATATCCGTCGCCGGCTTATCCTCGGCTTTCCTCCCATACAGTATGCATACAACATGAAACTTGACATCGATACGTATATTTATTACAGGTAAAGTGGAAATAATATTTTTTCTCACGTCTATTCCATCGTGTGTATTAGATAGGTTCTTAAAAAAATTAAGATGTTGCTAGAGTGATTTTTTGATATAGGCATCTGTTTGTGAGATATTCAGCTTTAATAAGCATATTATTGAGCAAACAGGGTGTCCCCTCTAAAATCTAAACAGTTGTCGTGAAGTACCTGAAAAAATTCATGATGGCAGTCCATGTACTGAACTTTTAAGAAACACTAAAGCGGATTAGATAGCTTTGTTAGTTCAGGAGTTATAGAGAGAGGTTTTTAGCAGTAGTACCGCGTGTAGGTGAGAATAATTTGATTTTCTAAGCACCTATGTTGCTGCATAGAAACTAGTTTAATCTAACTCTGGCTTTGCACTTTGAAAGAGCGAGTTTAATGGGTATGAAAATATTAGTACAGTGTACGTATTTGGCATCGTACCAGCTTCTTTGGCTTAGTTTCACCAACATACGCTGGAATAGCACAGTCTGCTCGAGATAATGTCAGTTTTCACCGTGAAACGTGTTAATAATTGTCTATAGCCGGAATATAACGGAGTTTGTATCACTAGTGTCACAAAGGCAGAAAGGTAACATACTTGTATTTTGGAGAATATTACTGAGAAATTTTTCATGTTGCTGCTGTTTATTTTATATACCTACTATTAATATATTTTATAAGCAGTGAAGTATGCTAACTTTTTCGTATATAATTTTACAATATAAACCACAAAAATCATCGCCCAAGACCATGATCCATGATCGGGGCCTGAGGACGGCGGGATAGTCACTCACCATTCTTACAGAAGCAGGCTAAGAAGGGTCGCCAGCTGCGGGGTTGAGACCTCGCAGCAATCAACCAGATTTACTCACCGACGCGGGATAAAATCCTACCCCAACGACGCAGGATTCTCATCCCAACCAAACCCCCTAAGAGGCCATACGGGTGGCCAAAGTCCGCCCGCGCCACTGGAAATACCTTCTGGTGCGTATCAGAGACGCCTGGCAACGGACGTAGGAGACGCCGCATTGGGCAGCGGAAAAAAAAATAAGGGGTAAATCTAGGTAAACGCTTACGGTTTTGAGAACCATTGTTTTGAGAATTTAAATAAAAAAGAAAGGCGCAATGGAATGAGTGAACAGATTTGCATACGCTTTAGTTTTTTTGTACACGGTTTATGCGTACCTATGCTGAAAATAACTTTAGTAAACAAAACGTCGAACAGGCTTTGTAAGCTCGAGTCAGAATTGAATTGAGCAGTTTCGGTGTTGTATGCTGATTTGATAAACGGTGTATTTTTATGTCGTGCATGTATTTATTTACTATTGAATCCTACTATGTTGTATTGCGATATCTTTGCACAGAGCCATTCCAGCCAAAGTCCCCAAAGTCAAAGTCTAAATTTTCTATTAAAAGTTAATTGTTCAATCATACCCAAATAATAAGATTGTATGAATAATCTTGATGTTAAACCAACAATTGCATTGGAATTGTTGGTTTCAGAGGTTGGTTCTAAGAACTCAAGCCTAATAAATATAAATGTTACAAAGAAAAATAACAATAAAATATGTACCGCATTTGAATTTATTATCCTAGTTAAAGACTAATCTTGGAATAATGAAAGCGAAAATACCTTATATACAATAACCATTCGGATAATAAGACGGGGAAAAGAACATCAGCTAAGTGCCTTCTGGCTACGATTACGAAATACTCGGAGAGATAATACTCGTAAAAAACCGTTATATTTTTCTTCAGTGATAAAGAATGATTTGGCGAAAGCTTGCGAAGGCATTTCGCGATTTCAAATTGTAGGTATTACGTTCACGTAATGTCGCTATCTTTATATTACATTCCCATAAAATATTTACGGTGTGAACTCACCGTCCGGGCATCGTATTAGGTAATATTTAAGAATTAATATAAATATTATCAAATGGAAGTGGAGATAGAAGGGAAGGTAATACTAGTTAAGTTTTTTATTTTTATTTTATTGCCGCGGCCTAAGGCCGCTCTAACGTCCGTTGCCGGGCGTCTCTGGTTACAAGCAGAACGTATTTCCAGTGGCGCCTGGCGGACTTTGACCACCTTAGGGTTTTATCCCGCGTCAGTGAGTGAATTTGGTTGCGTGCAATGGGGCAAAGGCCCCGCAGCACGCAACCCTTCTAGCCTGCTTCTGTAAGGACGACGGGTGGCGATCCCGCCGTCCTCAGGCCCCGATCATGGAGGTCGATGGTCTTGGGCGTAGATGAGTCTGCGGCGCCCTCGCCGCTGACTACGGAACTCCGCGGGGAGGGTACGCTCCCTCTCCCTCTCGGCCGCCTCCTTCGCGAGCACGACTTGCTTGCAGAAGGACACGGCCGCGTTCCACCTACTCCCGCTGGAGACCATGGCTTGAAGCATGGTCTCCAGCGGTCTCCCTCGAGGAACTCGGGTCTCGACTGATGGGGCTCTTTAGCGCATGCCTCGAAAGGGACCAGTTTCCCCGTCCTCCACACCTTGGGAAACTGGTCCCTTTCGAGGCATGCGCTAAAGAGCCCCATCAGTAGAGACCCGAGTTCCTCGAGGGCCAGGACCCATGCACGGCCAGCAATGCCGTCGGGTCCGGGGGCAGTGATTTTCCGGCGTTTAAGCCGGAGTACTGCCGCACCTAGCTCCCTCACCCTGACTTCGGGTACGTCGTCTTCGCTGGTGCTATCCGCGTCGGGCAGAGACGGAGCCATGCGTGGAGGGACGTGCTCCTCCGCGCTCGTCGGAAACAGGGAGCCCATGATCCGCTCCAGCTGCTGCGGCTGGAGACTCTGGGTCAGTGGGGGCGCCCTAGGTCGGAGTTTCTCCCTGACCTGTAGGTACGGGCGCCCCCATGGGTTCTGCTGCAGAGTCTCCAGGAGCTCCTCGCGGGCCGCCGTCTGGGGAGGCTTTATGGTCTCCTGGAGATTACCTTTAGCCTCCCTGTAAGCCTGATAAAGCTCCGCCTCTCGGGCTGCCGCGTCGTCTGGGCGGCGATGCCTCCGGCGAAAACTGGTGTACCGGCGGCGGGCGGAGATGCATGCTGCGCGCAGCTCTGCAATCTCCGGTGACCACCAGTACACCTGCTACCTGGACGACGGCTGTGGAGCGAGAAGCGCGGGGCCTCTTCGGCGTCTTCGCCACGGCGGCTTTGGCCGCTTTCTTGGCCACTTTCTTGGCGGCCTTCGTCTTCCTCTTCTTGGCCCCCACTACCTCCCATCCCTCCCGTCCGGAGGGATGTAAAGAAGCAGCGAGAACGACGTTAGAGGAAGAGGAGGCGACAGGGGTGCCACTCTTCTTGCCGCGCCCCTTGGCCTTCCGCGCCTGGGCCGCGGTCTCGGCCGGCAACCGGTACGCTGAAGCGGACTGGGGCGGAGCGGGGTGGCGGACAGCGGGTGTGCCGCTTGGTCCTGGAGCGGGAGAACCACCAACAGCCGTCGCGTATGAAAACGCGGGACGCGCTAGCGGAGGGCGGTACGCTCGGTCCTCCAGGACCGCGAGGCTCCTCTCGATCGCCGTCAGGACCTGTACCATAGTCGTCACAGGTTGTGGCGCCGATTCGGGCGCCGTGGTGGGTGTCGTGGTGGGTGCCGTGGTGGGCGCCATGTTGGTCGCCTTGGTGGGTGCCGTGGTAGGCGCGGTCCTAGGCGCTGGTCCAGCCGTCGGAGGAGGAGGCGGCAGCATGGGACCGGGAGGCGCCTTGACCACCTTGGTCAAGTCAGCGACCTCCCGACGCAGGTCGTCCATCTGCTTCCGGGAAGCAGCGAGGTCCACCTCCAGCCTCGTCACCTGCTTCCGGAGCCTGGCCTCCTCCTTGGTGATGCTCCGCGCGAGGAGCTTGTCGAGGGAAGATTGGGCTTCACCCACCAGTGAAGCCACAATCTTCTTCCTCCCCGCCACGTTCCTGTTGCCCCGCATGGCAGGGTTCATGCGGGCAAAAATGCTCATCAGCTCCCGCGGGCGGCCCACCGATTTCCCTGCCACTTCACTGGGACAGTTGGACGGAGGATGGAGGAGGAGTTGGCGGCCGCCTTCTGTACGCGTCTAGACGCGTACGCACCGTCTTGACCGGCACCTCCTCCTCCGAATCGCTGGAGAGGAGGGACTCCCACCCGGAGCAGCTAGTGCTTCGGTCGCGCGGCGGCCCCTCCTTCTCGAGGGTCCTCTTCTTCGTCGCAGAAGAGCGGCCCTTCTTCTTCACTCTGCTGGGAGCTGACTCATCGTCAGTCCCAGCAGCAGCAGTTCCTTGGGGCGTCGACGTTGCGCTGCGACTAGGCGGCGCGGCGCGACGCGAGCCCCCAAATCGATAGGCATCCAGTCCTCGTAATTTTAGAAGTATAGCTTTTTAAAAAAAATTGCTAATGGTGGAAAGTGTAGTTATAAAACATGTAATTATAATCAAATATGTAATTTATTTTGCATAGTATAATTGTGCGGATGCCTTAGTTTTCTCGTTGTCTATTATTCGGATAAAAGTAGCCTAGAAATTTGTGCAAGGTCGCAACCTCAGGCCAAAAGGGTTGCGGGCTGTGGGGGTCTCAGACCACACTCGACTTCACTTGCCGACGCGTGATAAAACCCGACCACAAAGATGCGGGGTAACACCCGACCCAACCACGACCCAACGACAGAGGCCGCATAAGTGGCTAAAGTCGGCCGGTGCCATGGGGCAATGGACGATGGCGTAACCTGGGGACGCGGAGGAGATAAAAAAAGGGTCGCAACTCGTAATCTTCTTCAACGCAAATTCAATATCAACACAGATATAGAACATTTCAATTTGAATAACACAAATATTTTGCAGGAAGAGCAAACAATTTGATTCTAATCCATTTTGCACAAAATTGCCACAGCACACAATCCCCTTGAATAAAACCGAATAAAACAGCAAAAGGATGAAATGAACTTTTACGAGATTACTTCGCAGTGTAGATAGTATAATAATACAAAGTTGTGAATGTAGAGGAAGCTGAACGTTAACTATTGTATATATAAGCAAGGCTTCGGTCTTTTTATAAAACTCACTTATATAAAGTCTTTTTAAGGTCGATTCAGACATATCCTCATTTCCGTCCAACACAGTACCGGTATAGTTCAGTATCAGTGCAATATATTCTTTCATACATTTTCTGTGAACATGTCAGAGTCAGTGTCAGTGATGTCTGAGGCGTGACACTGACGTGTGGGGATGCGTTCATAGAAAATTTATAAAAAAGTATTTTGTACGATAAATTACTGAAACTGAACTGTGCTGGAGGCTTCAGTGATATGTCTGAATCGACCTTTATAGTTCAATCATTATTAACCGAAATGAAGGCGGTGTGTATTAATTTATTTGTGACCTCTTGCAGTCAAAGCTGGAAAGGCATTGGACTTGTATTTCCACAACGTGATCGATCCCCAGCCACCACACTTCTGACGTGTTTCCACTTCTAACACAAATAATTTTAGCTTAGCCGGAGGGATTATCGTGTTGGTTAAGATTGCTAGAAATCTTTTAAAAAAATACCGTTCTTACATCAAAAACATTCAAAGTGCACGAACTTATTTCCATACCTACAATATCTACACTACGGGCATTTAAAAATGTAGTTACTTCCTTCTTTCCAAAATTCTTTACTGTTTTATACAGCATCTAAACAAGACGCCTATTCCAATTTCTACAAAAGACAATAAAATTTTATTTCTATTTTAATTAAATATCTAGTTTCTAGTTTCACACATACAAATTAATTTGTTCATATTGATATCCAATATCAATTAACGATTCAACGAAAACAAAGTTTATCCTTTTAGCAATTCAAATGACTGACTGCCAATGAATATTTCACATTCGGGTTTAATTAAAATAGAATACTCGTAGATGAATAATTTCGTTATTTGAAAATAGTCTACAAAGATAATAATGTAATGAAATGGATTTGTTGCTGTCAGGGGCGGTCTTAGCTAAACTTTTCGGTGGTGCGAGATCTTATGGTGGCGCCCCAGTTTCGGGTTGATATTTGGTTGTATTAAATTTCACTTTTGTGGTACACCTAGTGCCTCAAAAAACAGTAAAAGTGCTATAATTCCAAATTTTTGTACAACACCAAATATTTTTATTACGTCACAATATAGCCCATCTAAATCTTTAAACGTATCATTTGTTTTTCTAGGTCTTATAGTTTTTGAGAAAAACGCAAGAAACTGCGTTTTGCTAAATATAAAGCCATACCATAGATACCTATACCGAGTTTACCTTAGAAGCATATTTACTAATAACTAGTACTAACTAACTAATATTTACATTGATAATTTTAACATTTTTGACATCCTTTTTTCGCGCCCGTTACATAAATACGAGTATAACAATACGATTTGCTTGCGCGTAAGTCGATCGGTACCTAGTCGGGCGTTCGGCAGTTTTCGGCGCCCCCCATATGACGGCGCCCGGTGCGGTCGCACCGCTCGCACCGCCCTAGGGCCGCCCCTGGTTACTGTCTACAACTAAGGAGGTTTGAAAATAGTCTAGGTTCTGTTGCTTATCTTCAGTTTCGGTTTATTTATTTTAGTTTCTATTTACGTACGTATAGAAAGAGTTCGGTGTTATTTTTGTGCATGGTAAATAAATCTCTGGGCGCCACTGGAAATACGTTCTGCTTTTTTTTAAGCTATTGCATAGCTTCTATCGCGGGCCTTGAGCGTGAAGACCGAATCCAGAAAATCCGGAACGAAAATAACCTAACACAAAAAAAACACGGCTGATAGGCTGACGTCTTTCATATCGTTTTATATAGTAATTAATTTTTTTTGGTGCAAATTTTATAATAATGATAATTAAATAATAATAATAATAACACGTGCCGTATTGTTAGGAGGTTTCTCAGTCTGTAGCCTCCACCGCCGGTAGTTTGGGTCCTACTCCGCTACTGGGGGGTCACTGTTTTTATATATTTAAATGTATTTATTTTTTTATAAATCTATTTAAAAATGTAATAAATATGTTAAGTATTTGAATAAATGAAATAATAATAATTTAAAAGATCAACCTGGCAACACTGCTACAAAACAGTCACATTTTTTTCTTGAGGAGCATTTATTAAAATATTTTACCTTTAATCTACAATAATACAAAAATATCATATTCAAAACATAATAAAAGTACAAATATATATCTATTACAAAAAAATCAGCATGAAGAAAATCCGGAAAAAACACAAACATATATATTATAAATTATAGTACACTTTGACAAACTGAAAATGATAAGATGAAAATAAGATGAAAATCAAGAAAAAATATAATGTTGACCAGAGCTGGCGCCAAAAAAACACAATTACCACCCCCGGACTTGTCGCACAGCTCCGCCTTACAGTCGTCGACAACTGTGACTACTGGTGAGGCGTCGAGCTCAAGCAGCGACGAGTTTTTCTCTCCGCCGACGTCGCCTCTACCTGTACGTCGGCAGTGGAGAGGCCGGCCACCGACTGGCTTGGGACCCCGAGGCCCTCAGACTTCGATTACGGACCCCGCTACCGGTGGTAATGTGCACCGCATTCGATGGAACTTCGGTATGAATGAAAACGTGATGCGGGCATATTTTGTGGCTACAGAGGGGGGAACTAACCTCACTGCGTACCGTGTTCGCATGCTACCTCTGTTTCAGGTACTTGAACCAGATGTCAACGTATCGGCACAACGCCTATCGGATCAGGTGCGCGCCATACAACGCTGTCACCTGTTGGATGACGCTACACTTGAGAGGCTACGCTTAGAAGTGTAGTGGTGTCACGCCTTCTTCATTGCAACCATTACCTGTGCCATTACAAAGTAACCGTAATGAAATAACGCAAGAAAACATCATCTCACATGTTAGTGAAGAAGTGAGTGATGCTGCTATACCTGTAAGTAATCAATACAATGAGGAATTAAAGAGCGCTTTGGAGCGAGCGATTGGTGAGTTTCAATCTGTCCCTATTGAGTGTAGACCGCGACTACCGCGTTTGCCCACACATAAAAAAAATGTGGCGCTAGTGTGTGCCCTAGACAAGTGTAAGTAACAAGTGCAGAAACATTACTGATGCCCATTCCATTCTGTACTGTGCAGCTGTTGCAGTATATCGAATAGCTGGTGTTAAATTTTTTAAACAAGAAACAGCTATTCGACCAAAGCCTGCTGTACCAGCTTGGCAGTGCAGAATTGAACGGCGCATCAACGAGGCTAGGGTGCTCATTGGCAAGCTACACTGCTTCAGGACGGGCAATACACGCCCGAGAGTCATGCGCTTTGTGACCCGTGCATTCGTGGGAACTAATATTAGGCCCTGTGAATACTCTGTTCGGGTCACAGAGCGCATCGATTACCTGAAGCAGAAAGTTTATGCGTGGGTGAACCGCATAAGGCAGTACAAAAAAAGAGTGGACAGATACACTCAGAATCGCTTGTTCCAAAAAAATGAGAGGTGGGTATATAGAGAGTGTTAGCGACCTAACTCGGATGTGACTGATGGGAGTCTACCTGATGCTGTTTCTACAGTTAACTTCTGGAAAAGCATCTGGTCGACGCCCGTCAGTCATACACAGGATGCGTGGATTAGGGATGTTGAGCGGGCGTGTGAACCAATTCCAGCTATGGAACCTATAACCATATCTGAAGAAGATATTGGTTGTGCAGTTCATTCGTTGCCAAATTGGAAATCTGCTGGACCGGACGGACTGCACAACTTTTGGTTAAAATGGTTCCGTAGCTCACATGCTTGCTTGGCATCTTGCTTCCAGTCATCCCTTGTGTCAGCGTCGCTTCCAGCTTTTATGACTACCGGAGTAACCCACCTCCTATACAAGTCTGGTAGTACCACAGACCCCAAAAATTATAGACCTATAACTTGTCTACCTACTATATACAAACTTTTTCCATCCATCCTGAGAGTAAAAATATATTCACATGTACAAAGCAATAACATCTTATCAATCTCTCAGAATGGATGTAAACGTGGGGCACGTGGTACGAAAGAGCTCCTTATTATTGACATGGCTGTTTACCAGCAGGTACGCCGCAACCGAAAGAACCTTGCGACATGCTGGATTGACTATAAGAAAGCGTACGATTCTGTACCTCATACATGGCTTCGGAAGGTGCTAGAGCTGTATAAAGTTGATGCAACTCTATGCACCTTTTTGGGGTCATGTATGAGACAATGGAGTACGGTTCTTGTTTACCCAGGGTGTCGTCAGGTTCTAGGAGGTGGTGTACCAATAGGGATTGAGAGAGGTATATTCCAGGGTGATAGTCTGAGTCCGTTGTGGTTTTGTCTAGCACTGAATCCTCTCAGTACGTTACTAGAGGGTTCAGGGTTAGGCTATCGGATGCGCAGAGGGGGTCAAATTTTGTCCCACCTTTTTTACATGGATGACCTAAAGTTATTTGCCCCTAATGGCCCCGATTTGATGGCTTTGCTAAAAGTTACTGAAACTTTTAGTAAGGCCATCAGTATGGAGTTTGGAGTAGATAAGTGTGCGGTCATGCATGTAAAAAGGGGCGGGATTGTGGAATCTGAAGGAGTCAATCTTTCAGATTTCACACGATTTGGGTCGCTCTCCGCAACCGAAACCTACAAATATCTAGGTATGTCTCAAGCTCTGTGTATTGCTGAGACTGACATGAAACAGAAGTTGCAGGATCGTTTCTTTGGCCGCCTGAAAAAAATACTGAAAAGTCTTTTATCAGGCGGTAACAAGGTGCGTGCTGTCAACGGCTGGGCCATGCCAGTCTTAGTATACTCTTTTGGCATACTTAGATGGACTCAGACGGAGTTAGAAGCTCTGGATAGGAAGATGCGTTGTCTATTGACTTCATATCGAATGCACCACCCACGTTCGTCAGTAATGAGGTTGTATATACCACGGAAATGTGGGGGTCGAGGATTTTTAAATGCCAAGACTCTCCATAACCGTGAGATATGCAACCTTAGAGAGTATTTCGTGCAGGTGGACGTGGATGTGCATCGAGATGTTGTGGCAATAGACTACGGATTGAACCCGCTGTCCCTTGCGAAAGAGAACTGGCGCAAACCTGTAATATTAAGTGTATCTGATCGGAAGGAAAAATGGAAGAGCAAGGAACTGCATGGTCGATTTTATCGGGCTCTAAATGGACCCGATGTTGATTCAATAGCATCGGGTTCCTGGTTACGATTTGGTGATCTCTTCGGAGAAACTGAGGGTTTTATCTGTGCAATCACTGACGAAGTCGTGATGACGAATAACTATCGGAGATTTATTGTCAAAGATGGGACGCTAGACATTTGTCGGGCATGTCATCGTCCCGGAGAATCTTTAAGACATATTATCTCTGGTTGTTCCCGTCTTGCGAACGGTGAGTATTTGCACAGACACAACCAAGTAGGAGGATTATCCACCAGCAACTTGCTCTAAAGTATAACCTTGTCGACGTGGAGGTACCTTATTACAAGTATGTGCCCGACCCAGTTCTTGAGAACGGTCATGTCACATTGTATTGGGATCGATCTATTATCACTGGACAGGACTGTTATAGCTAACAGACCTGATATAGTGATAATGGATCGATTAAAGCGCCTTGCAGTAATTGTCGATATCACTGTGCCACATGACGAGAATCTCGTGAAAGCAGAAAAAGATAAGCAAATTAAATATTTAGACCTAGCTCACGAGATTGTCGACATGTGGGATGTTGATTCGGCGATTATTGTTCCGATAGTTGTATCTGCGCATGGTCTAATAGCCAAGAGCCTCGAACTTCACCTACAGAGGCTCGCGTTAGGCAGCTGGGTCAAGGGCTTGATGCAGAAGGCGGTTCTGTTGAATACGGCCCGTATTGTGCGGAAGTTCCTGTCTCTGGAGCCCTAACCACCGGTAGCTTGGTCCCTGTACCCGATGCCGGTGGGTTACTGTTTTTTATATTTTTAAATGTATTTTTTATAAATCTGTTTAAAAATGTAATAAATATGTGTTAAGTGTTAATAAAGAGAATAATAATAATAACTGGCAACTCTGGACATCTGTACATACGTCATTTTCATCTATAAATTTTTTTAATGTTTTTATCTAAGATATCTTACTTTAATTTTCAAAATTCTTACTGATTTCTAAACAATATTAGCAAAAAGTCCATAAATAATATATTCCATAATTTATTACAAGAATACCAAAGTCTACAAATATGAGGCGAAAAGCGAAGATTTGACAAACGTCAACCATCAAAATATCAGTTACGAATGTTACGAAAAAATAAACAGTATGAATGATTATGGAAGATGTTAACAAGAGCCAGGAGTAAAAATGCACAGCTAACACCCCCGGACTCGTGCTTGCTGAGGCGTCGAGCTCATCGTTAAGTGATGAGTATTTTTCTCCGCCGTCGTCGCCAACACCTGTACGCCGGCGAGGGAGAGGCCGGCCGCCGAGCAGTTTGGGGCCCCGAAGCCTACCAGCTTCGAGTAGGGTCCCCACTACCGGCGGTGTTGTGCACCGCATGCGATGGACTTCATCCATCAATGAAAACGTCATGCGGGCATATTATGAGGCTACAGATGGGGAAACCAACCTGACTGCGTACCGTTCAAGGATGCTCCCTTTGTTTCAGGCTCTTGAACCAACAACGACCGTTGCCGTCCAGCGACTATCAGATCAAGTGCGGGCTATCCAACGATGCAAGTTGCTGGATCAACGCGTGTTTAAATAGATTTATAAAAAACACAAATACATTTAAAAATATAAAAAATAGTGACCCACCGGTAGCGGAGTAGGACCCAAACTACCGGCGGTGGAGGCTACAGATTGAGAAACCTCCTAACAATACGGCACGTGTCGAGGATAACAGCCTTCTGAATCTGACTCTTGATCCAACAATCTAACGAGAGTCTCTTGAGATGTTGGTCGAGACTCTTCGCTATTAATCCGTTAGCCGAAACGACCATCGGCACAATGATCGTCGAGTCTACGTCCCAAATGGCGGTTATCTCGAAGGACAGATCAAGGTACTTGCTAAGTTTGTCCTTCTCTGCCTTCACGAGAATCTCGTCATGCGGGACGGTGACATCGACGAGCACTGCCCGACGCTGGGTCCGATCAACCAACACGATATCAGGCCTAATGGCAACAATAGTCCTGTCCGTGATGATTGATCGGTCCCAGTAGAGCAACGCACGACCATTCTCGAGAACTGGCATTGGTGTGTACTTATAATATGGTACCTCGAACTCTATAAGGCCGTATTGAAGAGCAAGTTGCTGATGGATGATCCTGGCTACTTGATTGTGCCTATGCAAGTACTCGCTGTTAGCAAGATACGAACAACCGGAAATAATATGGCGAAGTGATTCACCAGGACGGTGGCATGCTCGACAAATGTCGACCGTACCGTCCTTCATGATGTATTTCCGATAGTTGTTCGTCTTATATTACTTTTATTATTATTTTTTTTCTTTTTTTTTCTTGTTTTTTTTATTACTATTATTATTATTATTTTTTTTTTTTTTTTTTGCAACTATGCAATAGCTTAATCCTTAAGTCTTTGAGTGCCACACGTCTTTTTTATATTCTTTTTTATTTATTACTGTCTACAACAATGGAGGTTTGAAAATAGTCTAGGTTCTGTTGCTTATCTTCAGTTTCGGTTTATTTATTTTAGTTTCAATTTACGTACGTATAGAAAGAGTTCGGTGTTATTTTTGTGCATGGTAAATAAATCGCTGGGCGCCACTGGAAATACGTTCTGCTTTTTTTTTTATATATTTTTTTTATTTGTCTACAACAAAGGAGGTTTGAAAATAGTCTAGGTTCTGTTGCTTATCTTCAGTTTCGGTTTATTTATTTTAGTTTCAATTTACGTACGTATAGCTTTCTATACGTACGTAAATTGATGAATCGTAAATAGTTCGGTATTATTTTTGTGCATGGTAAATAAATCGCCGGGTGCCACTGGAAATAAGTTCTGCTTGTAACCAGAGACGACCGGTAACGGACGTTAGAGCGGTCACAGCCTTGGGCCGCGGAATATAAAAAAAAAGGTAAATAAATAACAAAATATAAGTCTTGGGCTGGACTAGAACCAGCGAATGATCTCTGTCCAGGAGGAACGTTTCCCTATCTGTATTGCTTTTCCTTTCCAAAATCCTAGAACGCCTTGTTCACACTCAGCTTAGTTCATACCTGACTAAAATTTTTTTACTTAATCCTCTTCAGTCAGACTTTCGTCCTGGCCATAGCACAGTCAGCGCATTGATTAAGGTCACCGACGACATTAGGCTGAGCATGGAAAATGGTGAACCTACATTGCTGTGTTTCCTGGATTTTAGTAACGCATCTCGAAATCGTTAGTGTCGTCCTACCACCTTTATGCAGATATCTCCAAATCTACACTCAAGCGCCGCTAACTGATTTGTCCGAAGCATTCTCCACTACCAAAGATGATCTGATGCGGGTGGCTAAGTGGAGCAGGCTGCATGGGTTGGAAGTGAATCCATCAAAGACGCAGGTCATTGTTGTTGGTAGCCCTTGGATGGTACAATGAATTGAGTGGACGGTGCTCCCAAAAATTGTCTTTGATGGGGTCCCTATGATTGTGAACACTGTTGTAAAGGTTCTGGGATTATTTATCGATGACACGTTGTCTTGGGGGTCACAATTGCGCGAGGTGAGCCGCAAATTGTTTGCGGCTGGAGGATCCATGCGAAGGCTTCGTAACCAACGGCTACCAAAATTGAACTTGCTCAATCTCTCCTTCTTCCGCTCCTACACTACGCCGATGTCAGCTATCACGATGAGTCTGAAGAACAACTTGACAAACTTGAGCGCCTTCAAAATTTCTGTATTAGATTCATATTTGGTTTACGTAAATATGATCATGTCTCAGAGTTTCGCAACCAGGTAAGTGGCTCCCTATCAGACTTCGACGGAATGCTCGTATTATTTCCATGCTGTATAGCATTCTTTTCAACCTCACCACCCCCTGTTATTTAAAAGAACGTTTTATGTTCCTCAATGACACACATTCAAGATCTTTGAGGTCGTCGGTATCCCTGGAATTAACAGTTCCTACTCATTCCACAAAGTTCTACGACAAGTCCTTTACGGTCCAAGCTGTTAGGTTGTAGAATGCTTTGCCTGTCGAAATTAGAAGGGCACAATCCCTTGCTGTTTTCAAGCAACACTAGCTGGATTCTTGAAGTAACTTGTATATATTATGTATGAAAGAAAGAAAGAAAGAAATATTTATTTATTACTCCACACAGCAAAAACAAACACTAACGTAGGTTACAAAAAATACAAAAACTAAAAAAAAAAACAAAAATTACCTTAAATAAATACTTATAAATACTAATGTGGAATAAACGGCCGTCCCTCATCGTAATGCTGTCTGCGTGGTGGTGCAAATCAGACAGCGCTGGTTTTCATGGTACCTATGTATATATTTTATAATTTCCACTTAATACTATGTACTGAACTATTCTTATATAACTTATATCGTACCTGCATTATATTTTTGTAATATAATTATTATACCTTAAACCATGGCTTAGACCATGGCTCTATGAGCCAGATCTACGTGTGCGTCTACCGATCCCACACAGGGGATTCTGAGACAACAAAGCTCTTCGAGTACCTCAGCGAGACGGCTGATGAAGCGCAGGTGCGGTTCCCGAACGCTGACCTAGTATTTCTGGGGGACTTCAATGGCCATCACATTGAATGGCTGGGGTCCCTCAAGACTGATCATGCGGGTAGAGCCGCCCATGCGTTCGCTCTCTCCCACGGTCTGACCCAGATGGTATGCGGGATCACCCGGATACCAGACAGGTCAGATCACGCGCCCGCTCTGCTGGATCTACTGCTGACGAGTCGCCCAGCCCAGTACAGTGTTTCGGTAGGAGCCCCACTGGGTAGTTCCGACCACTGTGTTGTTCACGCTGTCATGAAGGTGTCACCTCCTGCACGTCCTGTACAAACGTCACGACGACTATGGCACTACTCGTCAGTGGATTGGGACGGTCTACGCGATTATTATGCGTCCGTCCCCTGGAGCCAGCGCTGCTTTGTAGGAAAGGCTCTTTCGGATAGTGCTTCTGCTATTGCTGGCGAGATCAGTTTAGGGATGGATTATTACATCCCTTTCACTGATGTCGCCAGTATCCGCAGAGCCCGTCCCTGGTTCGGGCGAGATTGTGCCAAAGCTGTTCGACAAAAACAGTCGGCATATCGCGCCTGGATCAGGGCCCGGGCTGTGCGCGACCCAAACGTGGGCCACCTCAAAGCAGCGTACAACCGGGCCACAAAGTCGAGTAAGAGGGCCTTTAAGAGAGCGGATGCCCAGCGCGTCGCGCGGCTTGGTCAGGAGCTCACTTCCCATCCCACGGGCAGCCGTGGATTCTGGCAACTGGCCAAAGCCGTGCAATCTAACTTTTGTCAGCCCTCGCTGCCACCGCTGCGTTACCCAGATGGAACACTGGCTCACAAAGCCCAAGAGAAAGCGGATATGCTCGCAGACCTCTTTGCGGCTAATTCCCGGGTCGACGACCGTGGCCTGCAGCCCCCCGCCATCGCCAACTGTGGCCACACAATGCCTGATATTGTTATCAGGCAATGTGATGTACGGGCCGTGCTGCGGTCACTCGACACGCGGAAAGCCAGTGGCCCTGACGGCATTCCGGCGGTGGTGCTAAGAAAATGTGCAGCTGAGTTGTCTCCAGTATTAACGCGTCTGTACCGCCTGTCATACTCTTCAGGGCTCGTGCCGGAGGTCTGGAAGGAGGCGAACGTACAACCGATCCCCAAGAAAGAGGATCGGTCCGATCCAGGCAACTATCGACCCATAGCTGTCACCTCAGTCATTTGCAAGGTGCTTGAGCTCCTTATAAATAAGCAGCTCATGCAATTCCTAGAGGATCACTCGCTAATCAATGATCAACAATACGGCTTCAGGCCAAAGCGATCAACGGGTGATCTTCTGGCATTCGTAACGCATGTCTGGGGTGGGGCTATGGAAAGGCACGGCGAGTCTTTGGCTATTAGCCTGGACATCGCCAAAGCCTTCGATAGGGTCTGGCATGCTTCGCTCCTTTCCAAGCTTCCGGCATATGGTCTGCCTCCTCAACTGTGCAGCTGGATTGCCAGCTTTTTAAACGAGCGCCGAGTGCGGGTCCTCTGCGATGGCCAGGCTTCTCGCTTCTTGCAAGTGAATGCCGGGGTACCGCAGGGGTCCGTACTATCACCAACTCTCTTTCTTCTGCATATCAATGATATGCTATCCCTCGGGAACATTCATTGCTATGCAGATGACAGCACACTGCACGGGAGTTACTCGGTTCGTCCGACGGCGGGGCGATCTGAGATTGAGGAGGAGAGACGACGACTCGTGGCTGATCTCGACCGTAACCTTGACAGTATCTCTCAATGGGGTACCGAGAACCTGGTCGAGTTCAATGCCCGCAAAACAAAGGCGTGTGCATTTACTGCGAAGAAATCCCCTTTCCTTCCCCTACCCTCTCTTCAGAATGCATTATTACCAATGAAGGACAACCTTGATATCCTTGGCATAGACGTTCGTCGAGAGCTCAATAATAAAAACTACATCGAAAGATGTATAGGGCTAGCTTCGCGGAAACTAGGAATACTGAATAAGGTAAAGAGATTCTTTACACCGGACCAGAGGTGTCTGCTGTACAAGACGCAGATTAGACCCTGCGTAGAATACTGCTCTCACCTCTGGGACGGCTCCGCGAAGTATCTGCTGGACGCTCTCGACGCTATGCAGCGACGGGCTATCCGTATTATAGATTGTCCGGAGGTAACGGGAAGCCTTGAGCCGCTAGTTCAGCGCCGAACAATAGCTTCCTTGGCCGCATTCTACCGTATTTACCACGGCGAGTGTTCTGAAGAGCTCTTCAATCTGATCCCACCCTCTTCCTTCCGATCCCGAACGACTCGTGCCGGGCAGAGATGCCACCCCCACACAGTGGATAGCATGTTCGCGAGAACCGAACGTTTTAAACGTTCGTTTCTCTGCCGAACGATAGTGGCCTGGAACGCCCTGCCTGTGCACGTGTTTCCTCCCACATATAATCCTGGGTTCTTTAAGCGGAGCGTGAAGAGGCACATCAGTAGGTCGTCAAGTTGAGGGCCACTCTCAATAGTAATGTGTGCTGTGAGAGTGGCCCACAATCGCTAGACGTCGTCACGACTTACCACCAGGCGGGCGGCGTCAATTTGGCGAACCAAATATAAAAAAAAAAAAAAAATTATAAATAAATAACGTACATATATCTAGATTTATTATAATTATTGTGTAGTTTTAATAGTTTATTTATTAAAATGTATTTGTAATATTTGGCACCAATATTTTAACCACCTTAAAGCTTGTCTCTCAAAATACCTGTCCATCCTAAGGTTGCCTGTAAGATATTGATTTTAGTGATAAGGCCGCCCTGTATACATCCTGTATCTGTTGTATCCTATGATTTTTAATTAGTGTACAATAAAGTTTATTCTAATCTAATCTAATCTAACGTTCTACCAACTAACGAAGACACCACTGTGTGTGTGTCTTGGTCAGTTGGTAGACTAACCAACCTGGTAGAACGTTCCAGTAAAATTATATAAGAAAAAGTTAGCATACTTCACTGCTTATAAAATACATTTTGGACATTTTCACACTACGCCATCTTTTTTTTTTTAACTCCAAGGCCGCGCTAACGTCTGTTGCCGAACGTCTCTGGTTACAAGCAGAAGGTATTTCCAATGGCGTCCGGCGGACTTTGACCACGTCTGTGGTCTCTGCGGGGGTTTGGTCGGGATGAGAATCCCGCGTCGTTGGTGTAGGGTTTTATCCCGCGTCAGTGAGTGAATCTGGTTGCGTGCTATGGGGCAAAGGCCCCACAACCCTTCTAGCCGGCTTCTGTAAAGACGGCGGGTGGCAATCCCGCCGTCCTCAGGCCCCGATCATAGAGGTCGATGGTCTTGGGCGTAGATGAGTCTGCGGTGCCCTGGCCGCTGACTACGGAACTCGGCGGGGAGGGTACGCTCCCTCTCCCTCTCGGCCGCCTCCTTCGCGAGCATGACTTGCTCGCAGAAGGACACGCCATCTAGCCCAACCTAAGCTATAAGCTTATGCTATGGAATGTAGACAACTGAGAAACATACTCCTATTATATTTCTAAATACATACATATACTATACTTTGCTATAAGGAGGCTCCAATCACAAATTAATGTTAATGTTCTCATTTTATGAAATAAATAAATAAGATTATAAAAAAAAAATACTATACATAGATAACACCCAAACTCTGAAACAAACATTTGTGGTTCACAGAATTATTTGATTCGACTCGGGAATCGAACCCAAGACTCCGGACCTAAAAGCCGATGCAATACCGACCACCCCACGAAAGCAGTTGTTGTCGTACAAATATTTTGATTCATTCATAATAGTGTCCATTTATTTTAACAAACTTCCGCATGTTTCTTGACTGAAGCTTCCCAGAAGGCCAACATTAAAGCCAGAATTTTGGAACTTTTATTTTGATATCGGTAAATTGCATATAAGACATAGAAACCGACCAAGTACGATCAGGACTGGCGCACAAAGAGTTCCGTATTATCTATACAAGATTAGACCCTTTATTTTAACCTTTTTTTAAATATTTTTGTATTTTAAAGGAATGAGTTTGCTTAAAGTATCCTTAAAATATTAAGAAAGAAATTATAAATAGATCACAAAAACTGATGTCATCGGCGGGACTCGAACCCACGGCCTATTAAGGTTAGTGTAGAAATTATGATTATGATATGAAGCAAAAATTCGATGTTGTCGGTAGTGGTCATCGTAGCTCAGTTGGTCAGAGCACTCCCCTGTTAGGGAAAGGCCGTGGGTTCGAGTCCCGCCGATGACATCAGTTTTTGTGATCTATTTATAATTTCTTTCTTAATATTTTTTAAATATTGACCTAAAACAACAAAAAACACGGAAGCCCCACGGAAATATTTATTTTCTAGTTTTTATAGTAAGTATTTGTTGTTATAGTGGCAACAAAAATACATCATCTATGAAAGTAGCCAAAGTCCACCGGCGCCATGGTTAATACTTTCGAGTGCGCACCCGGAGCGTCTGGTAACGGACGATAGGGCAGAAAAACGGTTAAAATTCCGACGGTCATATATTATGTCATATTCATGAGATACATCCTGATGTCAGAGTACAGTGTTAGTAATAGGGTCCTGTTGGGTACGGAATCCTAAAAAAAGTCCTCATACTTATTCTAATAACTCTACTAACTTCCATCGACCGGAAACTTTCCAAGACGTCATTGAAACACCCGAAAAAACACTCGAACATTTCGACGCGGATCCTCTAACTCAACATGCAGAAGTTCTCCTCTACGTGCGTAATGATCATACTTTTCAACTTGTTCAGTACCAACATTTCAATATTAAAATTTATGAGAAAAATCGTGACTTTGTTGCAACAAGTCACTGTGTATGAAAAATAATAAGTTGATAAGTACTTTTCTTTTCGTAATTTTTTGATATCATGTACGAAAGAAAATGACTACTTGTCTTATTCTCTGTCATTTTGTAGCAGTTTCTTGGGGTTCCGTCTGCATGGAATAGTTTCTTGTTTCCAATTTACAAACTACATAAATTATAGTCAAGTCGGTTTTCACAAAGGGTTAGCCAGAGACATAGTTATACATCCTCTTTTCAGCAGTGATAAATCTGGCAACCTTACCTATCCTACACGGCAATGTTTTAAAAATATTTTGTTATTTATTCAAATTGCAAATGAAAGTGCATAGATATAATATGTAGAAAGATACACAAAGACATTTCAGAAACGATCCCAAAAACAAAATGCAAATGTGTGGGTGTAATAGTGTTGTGTATAGTATGGAATACGCAAAATATCGATTAAAAATTGAGTGTTATTTCTAAGTAATACAATAGAATCTCACTAATCCGTTATACTTTTCGATTACCTCCCACTGGCATTAGTTAAAAAAAACCGACTAAGTGCACGCAAAGAATAGGGTTCCGTAGTCATGTTATTAGCTTATAACTCTTGAACTAACAAAGTTATCTGATCTGTTATAGATTTTCTTGAAAGTTTAATTACATAGAATCATGATTATTAAGATTTTTTAAGTCAGCCGTTTAGCTTTTAGATGAAACTTTGCTTAAGGAAGCTTTGTTTTAACGAAAATATGGGCTTTAAAGTTGAATGTCTCGAAAACGGATTCTTAAACCAAAAATTTGTCTTTACAACTTCTAAATATTTTTAAAAGAACTATCTATTTATGCACGATAGGGTTGACGGTAGAAAAAAAAATAATTTTCACTTTGTGTAGGGGAGGCAACTGAAAAAACAAAATATCATTATTTTATTGTAGCCCTTGGTCATCGTTATAAATACACATATTTATGGAAAGTTTCATTTTTCTAGCTTTAACCTTTTAGGAGGAAAGCCGAGAATGAAACAGACGGACGAACGGTCATGACAAAACTATGTTTCTATAAGTTAGTTAAGCATTTAGGATATTATATGACATTCATAATCATGAAACAGTTCAGCTTATATAGCAGATTTCCACGGCACTAACCGTTTCTTCTTCCCAATTCCCACTGAAAGTGTTCTAGTTCCATTTTTGATTGACTCATGGACAATGTAGCTACACATTAGAGAAAGAATGACAACATGATTTAATGCTAAAATAATGAGTCGTTAAACATTAAGACTATTTTATTTAAAATGGTTATTATATTCTCTACATAATTCAACAGAAAAAAATATTAAATATTCGCTGTATGACACATTTATTTTCAAAATGTTTACTGCAAACAGTGCAGTGTGTGTTAGGAGTCCAGTTTTGTCTAGCTGCAATTTGTCCGCCGGGCGCCACTGGAAATACGTTCTGCTTGTAACCAGAGACGCCCGGCAACGACCTCAGGCCGCGGCCGGTTAAAAAAAAAATAGCTGCTATTTGTTGAATGGATTTATCAATAAACTTAAAATGTTCTTTATCGTATTTGCCAGTAACAGTTATTTTATGTTTAAGAATCTAGCAGACGCCCGCGGCTTCGCCTGCTTGACAAATTGTATACCTTCCTCAGAACCACTCTGTGCATTGGTGAAAACCGCATCAAAATCTGTTGCGTAGTTTTAAAGATCTATGCTTACATAGGGACGGACAGACTTTGTTTTATACTATGTTATGATCTTATGAAATCCAAATAAAAATTTGTCTAATCTTATCTAAAATAATCATTCCGAAAAACAGGCGGAAACGTATCACATTATACTTCATTTTGACATGGTTTATCGATACATCGATAATCGTGACGTCGTCAGGTGGTCAAGCCTTATCGTAAAAAGACTTTCTTCTTTTTTACGTTATTTAAGATTAATTCTTCATTGCGAATAAGAAATATTACTGCGCAATGCAAGGGTAGTCAATGTACTATAATTAGAACTTTTTACTTATTTCATAAACACAAGACATAAATAAATATCTGTTATTTAAGAATTGCTGGAAAATTTTATATTTACCTGTGAAACGTGTAATTATTTGGATTGTCGGTTTTAGTCACATTACAA
Source organism: Nudaria mundana (assembly GCA_963556515.1). NCBI lineage: Eukaryota > Metazoa > Arthropoda > Insecta > Lepidoptera > Erebidae > Nudaria > Nudaria mundana. The sequence continues at coordinate 6,531,035 of OY748297.1, forward strand.
TTACTTTAACAACAAGACACCATGGCTCTTAAATACAGTTTTATTGAAAACGACACAAGGATTCGCTTATATTTTAGAAATCTAATATTCGCCAGTTTACAAGATAAATGCTCTTTTTGTTATTTGGAAAACTACGGAAAATTTTTAGCACTGACACACATAGATAAAAGTACGTCATCGTCTATCTTTATTACTCATAGGCAATGTTCGAACGATGATGACTTCTCCGGACTTCTCTTTCCCACGCTCTGTTGGTCTTTAAGGGAGCGAAGCGAGCGCCATCCCAAGTCCCTGGGCGTAGGTAATGAGATTCAATCAAGATGCTGACCATAGGTATATAAGAACTTATATACTCGTATACCGAGAGACACTCAAAACACAGAAAATCTTCTACAAAATAATGTGTGGTACTGTTCTATAAGTATTGTTTGTTGATAGATACCTATGTAATATTGGAAACATAGACATTTACTTACCATAAATAAAGGTTGTGCTTACCTGAAAGTTGAAATATTCCGGGTCGCGCTTGAGAACGAATATCGATCTTCAAATATTAGTTTAGGAGTTTGGTTGTTTCCTTCTACTTATAATATATTATCCTACTAATAATATTAATGTGGAAATTGTTTGTTACTCGGTCAATTAAAAATACTTACGGAAGTTACATCCTTCTTTACTTAGATCTGTCTGTGATCTGTCTGGCTTGCCCCTTATTACGTGGGACTAAAAATACTGGCAAATTGTGGGTGTGTAATGCACCTCTGCCTACCCCTGCGGGAATATGGGCGTGATATATATGTGTGTGTGTTTGATCTACACTGACACTATTTTGTACTCAATCAAAGACATTTTGAGTACAAATTAGTATAATAAATATATTACGATGCAACATAATGGTTTGGGGTGCGCCAAAATTCACCTAAATTTTCAACTCCGATAATTGGAAATCCGAAAATGTTCTTCCTAACATTTTTCATCCTAACAATCACAATTCCTAACTACTCTGTCTCTAATGTTCATAATTTCGAAGCATTCAACTTCATAATGTCAGTAGCAATAAACATCTATTAGGTATACTTTTATTTTTTTTCCTATATTTTTTCAATATAACCATGTTTTACACTATTATTCAAAGTCATATCTTTTTTGTTTAGATTTCTTTGGTTTAGGTTAGGTTAGAACTGTGTCGAATCGGTCCTAATTATGTTTAGGGATAAAAGCGTTATGATAAAAAACAGTAGGAGTTTAAATATATTTACATTAATGATATTATTAATTACAATTTTCGGAAACATTAGTGTTATGAACATCGCCGGTAGCACTACAAATAGTATGAATGAAAACTTTAGGGTGAAAAATTTTAGGAAGAGTGATCATTCGGATTACAAGTCATTAGGAAGAACAATTTCGGGTAAAGAACTTTAGGTGAGCCAATATGGACCCAATGGTTTGACTACTTTTTTTTTTTTTTTTTTTAAGTCCGCGGCCCAAGGCCGCGGCCGCTCTAACGTCCGTTGCCGGGCGTCCCTGGTTACTAGCAGAGGGTATGTCCAGTGGCGCCCGGCGGACTTTGACCACCCCTGTGGTCTCTGCGGGTGTTTGGTCGGGACGAGAATCCCGCGTCATTGGGGTCGGGTTTTATCCCGCGTCAGTGAGTGAATCTGGTTGCGTGCTATGGGGCAAAAGGCCCCGCAGCACGCAACCCTTCTAGCCTGCTTCTGTAAGGACGGTGGGTGGCGATCCCGCCGTCCTCAGGCCCCGATCATGGAGGACGATAGTCTTGGGCGTAGTCGCGTAGTCTGGGGCGGCCTGGCCGCCGACTACGGAACTCGGCGGGGAGGGTACGCTCCCTCTCCCTCCTGGCCGCCTCCTTCGCGAGCATGACTTGCTCGCAGAAGGACACGGCCACGTTCCACCTACTCCCGCTGGACACCATGGCTTGAAGCATGGTCCCCAGCGAGAGGGTATCCACGCCCAGACCCACGACGAGGTCCTGGCGCTGATTCGCCCAAGTGCAGTGTCGTCGTCGGAAACCTCGCAGTGTTGACACCGGGGTGTGACCTCACGATGCATGCGAAACAGATAGCTACAGAAGCATCCATGCCCGGCAACCATCTGCGTCGCACGGTACGTGAGGTCACCATGCTGCCTCTGCAGCCAATCATCCATGATCGATGGTTTGACTACTTGGAATTTCGCCAATTTTGTAAAACACTTAAGCAGTAACTAACTCAATATTTTTTTATTTTCAATGTTGGTCTTTTATTTTTATACTCGGTATAATGCTGATAGTTTAAAACTTGAAATTGAGAAATTATCTTAGTGTGTTACTCATTTACGTAGGTGACACTGTTAGTTTTGCGTAACTTAAAAAAACAACATGTTAAAACCAAAATATTATGTTTATTGCTTTTCAAAAAATGTTTAAAATGTAAATGAGAGTTCATTTACATTTTAAACATTTTTTCATGCGATCGAACCATTTTTTAAAACAGGAGGACCACAGATCTGAAGGCATGTTTTCTACGTGCTGATTGAACGCTATCACTGCCTCTTCGGAGTTGGTAAAGGTGAAACCCCTCATCAAATCTTTGATTTTGGGGAAAATACAGAAATCACAGGGCTATGTCGGGACTATGCGCAGGATGGGTGACGCGTTGTACTTTTTCGGAAGCTAAAAATGACTTTGTTTTGTTGGCCGTGTGTGAAGAAGCGTTGTCATGATGTAGGATAACGCGGCTTTTGGGTCGTCTTTCGCGAACGTTTTCTAACTACCTCGGTAAACAAATGGTAGAATACCACTCGGCATTAACACTCTTTTGATCTTCAAGTGGAATTGTACAGATGGGACCCGTAGCTGAGAAAAAAAACGCTATCATTTTTATACCAATGTATCTCGCCTACCTCACTTTTGTTGGCTTGTTATTATTTTCAAACACTCATTCACAAGATTGCTGTTTTTTTCGGGTTCAAAACAATAAATACACGTTTCGTCTCCTGTGACAATGTCAAAAACAGAATTAGAATGTCCGTGGTCGTACTTCAGTAGCATCTGTGAGCACCATTCCAAGCGAGCCCGCTTCCGCTCCGCTGTCAGTTCACGAGGGATCCAACGACAACAAAGTTTCCGAACTTTCAATTCTTCGTGTAAAATTTTCTGGATTTGACTCAAACCAATCCCCAATAGTCCTCGATATGTCTCATAGGTAATCCGCAGGTTTTCTTTAATTAACCGCTTAACAGTAGCCACATTATTTTCGTTGACGGCAGTTGAAGGCCGCCCTTCACGTCATGTCAAATTCGTCATGTAAAGAAACTCGACCTCTCTCAAATTCAGCAAACCATCGCCTCACGGTGCTCAAACAAGGTGCTTCTCTCCCAAAAGCATTTTGAAGACAAGCGGCACAGTCTTGCGGAGAGAAAGAACTTTTAAAATCATAAAAAATCATGGCTCTAAAATCTTTTCGACTTAATTCCATTTTCGTTGCATACGTAGAACTTTGATGTGTGATAAAAAACAATTGACAAATTGTTTTTTTTTATTACTAAGAAGGTTGCAACGTTTAAAAAAATATAACATTCGAAATTCAAATAGTTTCGATTAGCTAGAAGTGCAAAACTTTTAGTGTGCCCCATGTATTGTGGTACCTTAAAAATAATACACACACACACACACATATCACGCCTATATCCCCGAAGGGGTAGACAGAGGCGCATTACACACCTACAATTTGCCAGTATTTTTAGTCCCACGTAATAGGGAGCAAGCCTATTGCCGTCACCGAGCACTCTAGAAAGTGGGTTATGTCTAAAATAGCCGAATTAATTTAATAATAAATTTTAAACCCGTTGCCTTGCGATGAAATGTTGAAGGCAACAAAATCTTACGTGCCAGCCGCTATGGCACTGCCAATTAATGTCCTGGGCGTCTCGGACTTAAAAATAACATAACAAAATAATATAACATCATATCTATCAATTATTTTTAAAATATGTATTAGAAGTCCAAGCTAAGCTAATCTCTTAAATACATAAATGATACCTACATAATATCCTATACCTATGTTCGTCAACTATTAGGTGAGTGAGATATGCAAAAATGTGTGCATGATAAATAAATAAGCAAAGTTGAGAAAAAAGAAAAGAACAATTTGCCTCTGACTACACCTTCGGGGAAACAGGTGTGATTATAATATATACGTATTAGATGTATCTTTTTTCGGCGATTTTATTAATTAATTTTTTTATTACTATTACCAATAGTAATAAAAAAATAAATAAATAATAAGGACGGTACGGTCGACATTTGTCGAGCATGCCACCGTCCTGGTGAATCACTTCGCCATATTATTTCCGGTTGTTCGTATCTTGCTAACACCGAGTACTTGCATAGGCACAATCAAGTAGCCAGGATCATCCACCAGCAACTTGCTCTTCAATATGGCCTTATTGAGTTTGAAGTACCGTACTATAAGTACACACCAGTGCCAGTTCTTGAGAATGGTCGTGCATTGCTCTACTGGGACCGATCAATCATCACGGACAGGACTATTGTTGCCAATAGGCCCGATATCGTGTTGGTTGATCGGACCCAGCGTCGGGCAGTGCTCGTCGATATCGCCGCCCCGCATGACGAGAATCTCTGAAGGCAGAGAAGGACAAACTTAGTAAGTACCTCGATCTGTCCTTCGAGATAACCGCCATGTGGGACGTAGACTCGACGATCATTGTCCCGGTGGTCGTTTCGGCAAACGGATTAATAGCGAAGAGTCTCGATCAACATCTCAAGAGACTCTCGTTAGATTGTTGGATCAAGAGTCAGATTCAGAAGGTTGTTATCCTCGACACGTGCCGTATTGTTAGGAGGTTTCTTAGTCTGTAGCCTCCACCGCCGGTAGTTTGGGTCCTACTCCGCTACTGGTGGGTCACTATTTTTTATATTTTTAAATGTATTTGTGTTTTTTATAAATGTATTTAAAAATGTATAAAATAAGAATAGAAATGAATAAACGATAAATAATAATATACCTATATTATTATATAAATTTCTTGTTAATTACAGTTCAATTATACATTAGCAACCTAGAATGAGAACATAAATAAAAGTAAAGGCACCCCTGAAGGCTTAAAAACCCGACCACCACGCAGCGGCCACACAGGTGGCCAAGGTCCGCCGGGCACCACTGGAAAATTCTATTAGTACTTGCCAGAGGTGCTCAGTAATGGATGTAGGTGCAGCCGCGGGATAAAAAAAACTCCTGAAGGTTTTCTACAAGCGTACATCGTTTATACTTTGCTAAGATTATTTTTCACTAAGAAAAAAAAAACCCATTTCAAGTATATTGTGCAGTCTTCATTTATTCAACTCGGGAATTAAAGTAATTTTCAGACGGAAAATTAAAAAGAAACAAGCTTATCTTGGCGCTCGTCGCAATTACACCGAGGCTAAACAAGTTAGGTTTTTGTTTCAACTGTTGGAACAAAATGTTACTTCTCTGCGCACTCTGGGAAAGAAAAAGTCCTTATTTTTTACTAGTAGGTGAATACCATGAGTTTGCCCGCGTCGAAGGTTTTTCTCGTTTCCAATACCTATATTATAATCTTTTTCTATTACAAACTATTATCATTATAAGGCGTTATTTACGAAACATAGTAACAGTTGGAAGTTCCGCGTGGTTGGTGGCTTTTTAGGTTAACTCTGGCGTTTACTTGCAATACCGAACAACGTTTCTTATCTTGTACCATACCGGGAACTAGTTCAGAGTAACTAGTTCTTCTGTGCGGGGACTATGAACGATGAAATCACACCCTTAAAAGAAGAAGAAGAAAGTAATAGTTTTCTTTATCGTTAAGATTTTTTCCATGCGAGCAAAGCTGCAGGCGTCAGCTAATAAAAGCAATAAATATAATATTGTAATATTGAATAATAGGATATCTCATTCAACCCGGCTTGAGGATAAAATGACCATCTGTGACGCATTAAAACAGTTCGTACCGTAGTCATGTTTAATGTCCTAGGATGTAGTTTTACTACTTCAAACAAGTTATAAGCTAATGCCTGTCGTCCGATACAGTTAATGTTTCAATTTGTTGGAACCCGTTGCTAATGTATGCATGGAAAAATAAGTTTGAAGTTGACAAAGAATGGTAGTATAGTTCAACATTTTAAGACTGGAAAGTATTTTTATGACAAATTGAATGGAACCTTTCTCACAGATACATCGGTAAAGGACAGCTTCCTTATGCAAGTAGGTACAAAGGTGATATAGGAGTAATAAATATGGGTAATTCTTTTAACAAAAGCCATGAATTAATTACAAAAATGATACATAATTGAACTGCCTTGGTGGCGTGGTCGGTAGTGCATCGGCTTTTGACTCCGGTCGATTCCCGGGTCGAATTTAATGTTTGTGTGATCCACAAACGTTTGTTTCGGAGTTTGGATGTTTTCTATGTACATTATGTATGTATTTAGAAATACATAAGTATGTTTATCAGTTATCTAGATCCCATAGCACAAGCTTATAGCTTAGTTTGAGCTAGATGACATTGTGTGAGCAAGTCCAAATATTTATTTATTTATATGTGTGGTATGGAAACGAAATAATAATAAAGTTACGGAACAATTATTTACCTCAACCTAAACTCGTTGGCTTCGACATAATTCATGTTCACTATCACCACTATATTGTACAATAAAGTGGTCTCTTGAGATTCCACGTAATTTACTGCGTGTCGTGGTCGGAACGACACTGTTATTTATTTGATTAATCAAGTGATCCCAATGTATATTGGTTGCCGTAATATTGATTGTGTTCAAAAAACGATTTCCATTTCAGTTTGTTAAGTATTTATTTTAAATGATGATAATCTCTTTCTATAAGAACTTCTAGATCTATTGGACTATTTCTTCTAATTAGACGTTTTGCTACATTTATAAAGGTTGGAATAAATGTTTGGCTACAAAGAAAACTACTACTATAATATACTACTACGAGAATAAAGATTTGCATTACAATGTCTAAGATTCAAAGAGCCATGATTACAAACCCGACCAGGGATTCCCTTTTAAAGGGGTTTCCCGCTCACGTTCTCAGGATAACAAGCATTTTCAAAGGGACACCCAGCAGAAACTGCGCCAATATGCTGGTAAGCAAGAATCTATATTATATTCCTATTATTTTAATAAGATATCCTATAGATAAATATAATTACAATAAAATTATTCATATCAGAATTAATCAGTAGATCCGTATTCCAAACATTGAATCTCTGTCTTAAGTCTAAATATTATTTAACATCCTTGACATTGAATGAGCAAATTAGTAAGCTTTGGATTGAGAGGTTTTGCGGTTCGGTCCGATTTTGAAACAGAAACGGTTTGGTTTGTGGTTTGCGAAACAAATTGGTGCCGTTATTCTATTTTGATTTGACCGTGCAGGGAATTGCAATTGAGAAAACAACAACAAGATATAAAACGATGGTCTGTGGATTCTAGAACTATCACAAAAGTTTTGTTTCAGAATCTTTATATAGGTCCCACCATCCCGGGGTCAAGGGTATATTAGTTCATGAAACTGAACGTCTATGAGGTCTTTGCACGTTGAAAAACCCTTTATAATTCTTTTACTGTAAATTTCTTACTGGATAATCCGCATCATCGCGAAAACCTTCTTCTACGACTCGCTTGGAAAAAATGAAACAGACTAAATATGAATATTGACAGCAACGTGGGTCGGCTACTGGAAAGGACAAACAAAAGGCATTATTTAGCATTCATTTTGCTTATGAGTTTTATATTAGACTTTGGTAACACAATGATATTTGAAATGTATTCTTGTTTATTGGAACAAAAATGAAGAGCCATGCTTGCATGCCATTTTTACAGCTCTCGGCCCATTTGTATTTGTGCTAGATTAATTATCACCCTATACTGTCGCCAGATTTTACATACTTTAAGCTGTAGTTCGCAAGATATGTACCTATGAGTCTCGACGGCCCACGTCCGTTAAGTTTCCTGTCTTCATGTTTGTGTCACTTCTTGTAGACTTACACAGTAGGTACGTGTAGCCGCACCGCGCCGCGCCGTAAAGGTTATTGGGTTCCTTGCCTTTGTCTTTGCACTCATATTTTTCCCAATAGGTCCAAATCTATTATTTTCCTAAATTCCCCAGGTTTATCTTTCCCATAAAGAAAATCTTTAATACAACAAATATTAGTTTCCTCAGTAAATAACGACCTCAGTTGATATAGATGTCAGAAAGAATACATTTATTCATTTTATTTAAAGGGACTAGTCACGTAGAGGCGTTGCAGAACGTTACAAAGGTAACCTTGTAATACACGGTACTGAGTTCTTGTATACGGACCGTACGTGATCAAGCCTAACTTATGTTTCTGGGAATATAAAAAAGGTTTTGAGTTAGTTATAAACACGTTTTTTATTTTGCTTTGTTGAATAATGTTTGTTGAAGAGAATTATGAACAATTTTAGTTCGTACGACGGACAGTAAAGATAAAATAAAAAAAATTAAGTACAACGTAAGATATTGTGACTTTTATTGTATACGAAGAGCAAAAAGAGTATAACGTTTCAGCATTCGGCTGTTTTGGTACTTCATTCGATCCAAATCGAATTAATCGAGAAGTTAGCCACAGAGCTATTTGATTGTGTGGCTATTGCCATGTCGTCATTGCTGACTGGAAAGGCTACGTTGTCACGTTGAATGACGATGCTGATTATTCTCTGAGCGAGAAAATAACAGGATACTGCCATTTCTTTAAGAAGCCAATTTTAAAGTACTTGGATTGGATGTGCTGAGCAAACACTGTTGAATAAGAACTAATAGTATTTATTATGTGTAGTCAACATAACAATGAGTAACAAATATGGTTTAGGTAATTTGAATTTTCAAGTCGTTACGCATTACTTTGAGACCTAAGTCAATAAAAAATATTTGAATTTAGAGTGCTCTCTTATTATTCTAACTTAATAAATGTATTCACTGTCTTTAACACTCTATTTTGTCTTTTTGTTGTTCTAGAACTTTACTAAGTAATGTTATTTAAGTACCTACCCTTATAGATTTTTTATGACTAGGTGAGTGCTTCGTCACTTTAATAAAACTATTACGTATAATTACTTATTGTTACAACATTGTTAATAAATTTTATTTCCCTTTTTTTAGGTACATAATCTCTCTGTGGGTGCCACTGGATATACCCTCTGCTAGTAACGTCCTTGGGTCGAGGAATTAAAAAAAAAAGGCTAAATATGAAATAATTTTGATAAAACAAATAATTAGGTTCTGACTAAATAAATACAATCTTATTAATATATAAGTAATGTATAATATGAATCGCTAAAAGGAGTCTTGGTTTTTGAGGATTATATTTCAAAATTATTTGAAAAGTTTGCAAACTTAATTTATTTATATGTGTACGTATTGAGCATAAATATCAGGGATGAAAGAAGAAAACACGCACTCGACATTGTTGTATAAAGGAGCTGGTACGACTGTGAAAAAAGAAATTCAGTAAAGTTCAGAACTCCATAATCTCCTCCTTGATATTTTCCATTTCGCCGAGAACTTTATAGTAACAACCCATACTTAAAACTTTATACTCGTACCTCTTCTACACTTCTAATTAGAAGTGAGTGGAAAAGTTAATTAGTTAACACTTCACTGTATATATGTGTCTTTTTGTTAAGGTAATTTTCATGAAGAGAAAACTAATTAAAAACAGACGTCTATCTTGCGCGATTAAACTTTTCATTACCACTATAAAAGTACATTTTTTTCTAAAGAATGAACCCTGATTTTACAAAGATACGTTTTAAAAGAAAGGTTCTAAGACTATTGTTAGTGAAATGAGATTGTACGAGTATTATGCTATGATCTGAGCTTATGGTGTAGTGGCTGGTTATATCTTAAGTGGTCATTGGTTGAATTAAAGATAACCGCTAATTGAATGATTGTACGATTAGCAATAGAAGCGGCGGCTGATTAAGCACGAACAAATAAAGGCAAGTAAATATAGTTCTTGGCACACAGTATGAATTCGTTGCATTTGGTGTCGAGACACTAGGTTTATGGGGCCACGTAACTGAGCAAGCGTTTATGGAGGAAATTGGTGATCCCGCGCAAAAGCTTTCGCGCGCAAAAACTATCCTTAGCAATCCAGCGCGGGAAACGTTGGGCGTTTTCACATTACACGATAACGACACACGATATCGTGCAGATGCAAACATGTACTTACTACCTTTGAATATTTATCGTCACGATATTGTCACGATATTGTGGACGATATCGTCACGATACGTAGGTCACACTATAAGTTTTGCGTAACTTAAAAAAACAACATGTTAAAACCAAAATATTATGTTTATTGCTTTTCAAAATACTCTCCTTTACATTTTATACATTTTTTCATGCGAACGAACCCTTTTTTAAAACAGGAGGACCACAGATCTGAAGGCATGTTTTCTACGTGCTGATTGAACGCTATCACTGCCTTTTCGGAGTTGGTAAAAGTGAAACCTCTCATCAAATCTTTGATTTTAGGGAAAATACAGAAATCACAGGGTTGCTAGGTCGGGGCTATGCGCAGGAAGGGTGACGAGTTGTACTTTTTCGGAAGCTAAAAATGACTTTGTTTTGTTGGCCGTGTGTGAAGAAGCGTTGTCATGATGTAGGAGAACGCGGCTTTTGGGTCGTCTTTCGCGAACTTTTTCTAACACCCTGGGTAAACACAAATGGTAGAATACCACTCGGCATTAACACTCTTTTAATCTTCAAGTGGAATTGTACAGATGGGACCCGTAAGTGAGAAAAAAAAACGCGTTCATTTTTTTACCAACGTTTCTCGCCTGCCTCACTTTTGTTGTCTTGTTCTCATTTTCAAACATCCATTCACCAGATTGGTGTTTTTTTTCGGGTTCAAAACAATAAATTCACGTTTCGTCTCCTGTGACAATGTCATAAACGGCATTAGAATATCCGTGGTCGTACTTCAGTAGCATCTGTGAGCACCAATCCACGCGAGCCCGCTTCTGCTCCGCTGTCAGTTCATGAGGGATCCAACGACAACAAAGTTTCCGAACTTTCAATTCTTCGTTTAAAATTTTCTGGATTTGACTCATACCAATCCCCAATAGTCCTCGAATTATCTCATAGGTGATCCGCGGGTTTTATTCAATTAACCGCTTAACAGTAGCCACATTATTTTCGTTGACGGCAGTTGAAGGCCGCCCTTCACGAAATTCGTCATGTAAAGAAACTCGACCTCTCTCAAATTCAGCAAACCATCGCCTCACGGTGCTCAAACAAGGTCCTTCTCTCCCAAAAGCATTTTGAAGACGAGCGGCACAGTCTTGCGGAGAGAGAAAACTTTTAAAATCATAAAAAATCGTCACTCTAAAATCTTTTCGACTTAATTCCATTTTTGTTGCATACGTAGAACTTTGATATGTGTGATAAAAAATAATGATGATTTCCCGCCAATTGTTTTTTTTTATTACTAAGAAGGTTGCAACGTTTAAACAAATATAACATTCGAAATTCAAATAGTTCCGATTAGCTAGAAGTGCAAAACTTTTAGTGTGCCCCATGTATAGTGCAATGTGAAAACGCCCATTGCCTGTGTAATGGGCACTCTGCCTAGAGGACCCAGTTTTAGTCATTTATTTTAGTGTTAGTTTTAGATAGGAAGTTTAGTTTTATTTTATGTTTAAGTTTATTGTTTATTGTTTCTTTTCTAATGTTTACCTACAACTTTCAGTTTCATTAGCAATAGTAATACCTACATTGTACTCGTACTAATATAATTTAATTCAGGTAGAATTATCTTTATTATAATACGAGTATCATAACATAGTATAAAACAAAGTCACTTCCGTCCCTATGTATGCTTAGATCTTTGAAACTACGCAATGAATTTTAATACGGTTTTCACCTATGGATATAGTTGTTATCGAGGGAGGTTTTTGTATACTATTTGTCAAGCGGGCGGAGCCGCGGGCGTCCGCTAGTTTACAAATAAAAAGCATATAGGTCTATTGTATCAGATATTTAATTCATAACTATTAAGTGTATTGTTTAGTAAAGTATGCGCTTACTTTGAGGCTGGATGCCAAAACCACGTAGAAAGAAATTGTCCTAATATTATTGTAGTAATTTTTTATTGTATGCATTCTGTAAAAGGGTTTCGACCGTAAGTTACTATAAGAAAATTTATCGTAGGGTTTACCTTTTGTATTTTTATTTGTTGGCTAAAATGAATAAGGGCTTTTTTGTGATTGCGATGTTTATCTATAAAAGCAAATGGGCAGACTGTTTGATAGGATAGGATTGGCACAAAAGGATAACAGGTAAACCAAAATTTTGCCCAAAAAATAAATAAATGAAGATATGTAGGTACTCTTTTGATTAGATTCTTTATTTGAATTAAAATAAATGGATTACATGGTTATCTCATACCAACGAAAAAATATAGTTCGTGGAAAATTTTCATGCGCAATAGAGTTTGACCTCTGTAATGTTAGTCGTATAAACAAAATAAACTGTTCCTTTTTTAGGGTTCATAGTTCAAGTCTAGTAACCATTATAGCTTCGTCATGCGTCCGTCAATACATGATCTCAACATTACGTTTTTCTAAACAAATTAGCGAAGGGGTCTGAAGAGAAATATACAGAAAAAAACTAAAAAAGATATAACATTAGCCAATGTCCTGGCATACGTTAGGTCCAGTATAAGCTATTAAATTTTGATGTCGGCTACAAGTATTAGTGATAGCTAAGTATTGCCGCTAAATGGACGCTTTCAAGTATCCCTACTAACGTCTGGAAGGTAGAGTTACGCTATGGTTGCACGATGGTTTAAATTAGTTGGACATCATTTCTAATTTGATTGTATACTTAATTCTTAAAAAAATGTCCATCGCTTTAACAATTGATAAACATAACTGAAAGTTGATCATATATTTGTTATGTTTCGTTTTCATGCATTTTCGATACATTAAAACATACTTATATACATAACATACTTATACGATGCATTGTGTTGCACTTGTCAGTACAAATTTTGTTTATCAAACAACAATACTCGAACTCCTTTGTAGACTTGAAATTGAAAACTTCAACGAAACTGTCTTTGTACGGTTGACTTTGACTTGACAGCTCTGATATTTGGTGATGAAAAGCGATGTTCAAATACAAGTTGGTATTTAAAATTGTCCATATTCCCATTAAAGTCCCTTCTAAGTCCATTTATCGAACCCATGGTGAGATGCAGAGAGTACTGACTCTGTTAAATCCAGATGCGAGGCTGAATCGAATGACAGCAGATCTATGACAGTTGAAAATCTGCTTATCTATCAACGTCAAGCAGCACTGACTCGAAGAACCCTGTCCGCAAAGAAAAAGGAAGGCTGGACCCTCTCATCTCCCAGAGCCCCATCTTCAATTGTTTGGAAACAAATAAAAAGATTCAGAGGATCCTGTAATATAGTCAACGCTACTGACAACGATTTGACATCATGGGTTGATGCCTTTGCTGATAGGTTAACCCCACCATGGGTTCCTACTTATGACTCTATTCCATCCGCTGTCCGCCCTTCTGCTCCAGTAGGAGCAGAAGGGCGGACAGCGGATGGAATACAACATGAGGGAATGTTTAATAATAACTTTACAGCTCAAGAATTCCAGCTATCAATCGAGGGATTAAAATACTCAGCTCCAGGGTTTGATTAAATCCCATATTCTTTTATTGTCAAGGCTCTAGTCGCTGTCCAAATTCACTTTCTGGACATAATTAATGTCATATTTAACAGTGGGAGTATTCCTCCTGATTGGAAAACTCAAATTATCATCCCAGTCCTTAAACCTGGTGTTGACCCATCCTCCCCTAGCAGTAGGCGCCCGATAGCACTGTTCTCAGTGCTGTGCAAGATAACAGAGCACTTTATAAAACACCGTTTGGAATGGTTTTCGGAGAGTCAAGAAATTCTGGCTAAGTCCCAGTTTGGCTTCAGGGGGAATATGGGCACTCTGGATAGTCTAGCATTCTAACTTCCGAGATTCGTATATCCCTCCTTCAAAAGAAATATATGGCCACTGTTTTTTTAGACATTCAAGCAACTTATGACAATGTTCTTCTTCCGGTACTCAGAAATAAACTTCTTCAACTAAATGTTCCGGACAAGCTAGTTCATTTCTGTGCAAATCTTTTAATGGAAAGATCGATCATTATCAAGAACCAGAACTGCCTTCTTCCGCCTAGAACCATCTGGAAAGGTCTTCCCCAGGGCTCGGTTCTAAGTCCCCTCCTTTATAGTTTGTATACTTATGATGTCGAGCAAGTAGTCCAACCATTTTGCCAAATTCTTTAATATGCAGATGACTTAGCTCTGTACTCTTCATCTTCCTCTATTGAAGAACTTTCAATAAACCTAAACAATGCCCTAATCTACTTAAATCATATATATATATATATATATAGCATCACGCCTTTTTCCCCGAAGGGGTAGGCAGAGGTGTGCAAACACACCCACATCTCGCCAGCTATGTTAGGTCCCATGTAATAGGGGGCGAGCCTATTGCCATTTACCGGGCACAAGTTCCAGACTCTGGGATAATTATCTGGGTAAAATTCTAAAGAGAATTATACATTATCCACCAGACCCGGGAATCGAACCCGATACCTCGAGCGTGGCAGTCCGTACATAGTACCATTGTGCCACCGAGGTAGTAGTACTTAAATCATTGGCTTGTAAATCATGGTCTTTCTTTATCCCCTTCTAAATGCAAGGTAGTTGTGTTTACTAAGAAAAGAAATATTCCATCAGTTGACTTGCAGATTGAAGGTTTGCCAATCCCTCAATATTCTAATGCTAAATTTCTTGGCTAGTGGCTTGACTCAAGAATGACTGGGGCAACACACTTTGATTACATTAGTAGTAAATGCATCAACAATATTAATATTCTTTGGTCACTTTCTGGTGCATGGTGGGGTTCTCACCCATTAAATCAAAAATTATTATATAATGCAATTGTTCGCAGCCATATGGATAACGTTTCATTTTTATTAGATCCCTGCAATAAATCCTCTCTTTCAAAACTAGACAAAATTTTTGCGTATTATCCTTGTAGCAAATCTTCCCCAATCAATGGAATGCAAGTAGAAGCAGTAGTTCCTTCTCCTTCCCTCCGTAGACAGTACTTATCGGACAAATTTCTTTTCAAACTGGTACAAAACTCTCAGCATGTCCTCTTGGATAAACTCAGTCTTCTTGGTGATCTATACAATATAGGTTCAATCTCTTCAATCTTCTTGCCCTGATAACCTTCCTTGCATCTTAAATAGTTTCATAAAATTCACCCGTCTTCCAAATCCTGTCATTCGGTCCCAACTAAATCCTCTGTATTCTCTTTCTTATGAAGCTATCATTTATTCTCTTCCAATAAGACATGGGGGTCCAAAAACATGATGTTTGTGCTAACAAATTTGCCTTCAGTAATTCGATATCCAATAATTTCGATGGATGGACTAAAATCTACCCGGATGCTTCCAAGTCAGACTATTGTGGTTCTGTAGGAGCGGCGGTATGGATTCCAAAGTTCCACATTATCCTTAGCTTTAAATGTCCCTCTATGACTTCAGTTTTTACGGGAGAGTCTATAGCTATCCTTGAAGCTATTCTGTATTTTTATCTTATAACCTAAACAATTCTATAATACTATCCGATTCCAAAAGCTGTCTCCAAGCTGTTCATTTACACCCCTTCCGCACGAAGTCCAGGTCCCCTATCATTTTTAAAATTAGAGAGGCGCTCTTTGTGTGTCATCTGAAAACTCTTGCAATCTGTCTCGCTTATATCCCCGGTCACTCGAACATTCCGGGTAATGAAACAGCTGACTCATGCGCAAAACACGCAGCCAGACTAGGCTGGAGTATACTGAAATATCGACACAAGATCTGTCACAAGTTCCAGGAGACAGCTTAACTCGTGCATGGAATGCATGCATGGATGCATGGAATGGCGACTGTCTCAAAAAAAGAAGGGCAAATATTATGGTGACATCCAACCACTCGTGCCCAAAAAGCCATGGTTCTTTAAGAATCGGGGCTTTGGAAAAAACTCGACATCGGTAGTTTCACGTCTCCGCTTAGGTCCTGCCTGTACGCCAGTTCACTTGGCAAAGATTAAGGTTAGGGTTCATTCTCTTTGTGATTGCGGTTTGGATGAAGGTGACGCAGATCACATCTTCTTCTCCTGTCCAAATCAACGAATTTCTCTTTACGATTTGCTTTCCTCTAATATCCCTCTACCTACATCTTTCAAAACTCTTCTAGCCCTGGTCCATACCCCTTTTATCAAGACCCTTTGTAAATATATTGAATATAATAAATTAAAACTATAACCTACTTAAATTACGTAACGTTATCCCCCTTTTTTTGTGGTCTCTTATCTATTTATATCTTAATGTACTGTGTAGTTAGTAGTTATTCTTTATCTATGGTAGTTTTAATTGTAGCCTTTATGGTATTTTTTTTTGTTTAGACTCTGACTGAGTTATGGAATTACTCGGCCACCGATCATAATTGCGACCCACAGTTAAAATCTCCTACGTTATTAGCTTTACTCACTGGTCATTGGCAAGTTGCTGCAAGTGCAAGCAGAGGCCATAACAAACAATTGAATTGAATTGGGTATTTAATACAGAATAGGTAAGTATATTTATTGACTGAGCGATGGATGTGTGGTGTAACAAGGATGGATAGAGTAAGGAACCAGTATATTAGAGGAAGTTTGAAAGTAGCACCAGTAAATTAAAAAGTGAGAAGCGAATTCATGATATGGACATGTTATGAGACGAGAGGAAAGTAACGTGGTAAAAAAGGTGCAAAAAGGGTGCAAAGTATGAATATAGAGGGCTTGAGGAGTCGAAGTAGGCCCAAGAAAAGATGGATGAAATGTGTGATAGACGATATGTCCAGGAAATGAGTGACTGGGGAGATGACGTGTGACAGGGTTGTATGGAAAATGAAAACATGTTGCACCGACCACAAATAATTGGGATAACGGCAGGCATGGATTGGGGGAAAATGGGGGAAAAAGCTCAAATAAAGTTTTTAATGCTCGCTCTACTTTTCAATCACAGGGCGACCACTAGCACAGAATAGGGAATACGTATAGTACTTACATACAGAACATGCACTCCGACGTTAATTAAAGCACATTATTTTGTTTACAGAGAATATAATTCGAACGTTAGGGTTGTCAGGAAAGTACCAGCAAAATTTGACCAATAATTATGACGTTAATGCCTCAATATAAACTCTATGGTTAATGCCTCAATATAAACTCTATGGTTAATGCCGTATCACAAACAAGAGACAACCCTTACTGACTTACAACTTCAGGTTGTCGCTGACGTCACATATTTTTCGCGATTGTTAGGCGTGTGACATAGGCCTGCCACTAGTAGATACTATAATCATAGACTCAGAATCCCGTTGGCTTTGCTCGCTTACGCTGTATATAATGTGGGTGTGTTTGTGAGGTTTCAGGGGGCAATCTTTAGGTCTACCGTATTGATTTTGAAAATTGTTTCACTAATATACAAACCTATGTATATTTCGCTGTAGTAGGTACATGGTAATGTTTTCCCGTGGTAATTGGGAAAGATAAAACTATACCACAGAGCCGCGGGCATCAGCTAGAATATACAGGACGGTCAGGGTCCAAATCATCCTAATTTGCACCCGGTGCACCTGATGACAAACCGAGGCTCTGGCAAAAAATCCAAAAGTCCCGGCAATGTGTCAACAAACACGTCCCCTGTTACGTGGAACCACCAGAGATGTGCAGAATGTGGTACTGGTGTTTTTTTTTATTCCGCGGCCCATGGCCGCTGTTGCTCTTACGTCCGTTGCGAAGCGTCTCTTGTTCACACGCAGAAGGTATTTCCAGTGGCGCCCGGCGGACTTTACTGGTCTAACGTAATTATAGGAGTCGAATCTTTTAGGACTCATTTCAACTCAAAGTTGTACAAAGTCAAAGTATACAATATTTTGTTATTATTAAAGGAACGTGTTGATTTCTTCAAACCCGAAAGGTTGATTACTTAGTATATTATCAGAGTATGGATTATATGAGCCTAGATAACGTATAGGTTCGTGGACAGATTTACCTTCGAGCAAGTATTTGTAACACCATAATGACATTATAATTATAATGTACCTATTCTTACCATTGTCATAGAGTAGGGAATAGTACTGACATACAGACCTTGCACTCCGACGTTAATTAAAGCACATTCTTTTGTTTACAGAGAACATCATTCGAACGTTAGGGTTGTCCAGTAAAGTAAAATATATACCAGCATAATTTGACCAATTATTATGACGTTAATGCCTCAATATCAACTCTATGGTAATGCCGTGTCACAAACAAGAGACAACCCTTACTGATTTACAACTTCAAGTTGTCGCTGACGTCACGTATTTTTTGAGGTTGTTAGGCGAGTGTCATAGGCCTGCCATTGTTGGTCTTGGTGGAACTTGTAATTAATATTTAATACCGGTGTGTGAAAGAAATAGAAAAATATCTCAAGTGGTCGAGATAACATTGCGAATAGCGCTATAATACAGCCACTATATGAGAGTACACAACTATAAAAATATTTCAAATTGCACTGTTTGTCGCGCCTGGTTGTGTTATAGCTGTTTTATGACATCTGTTATTACTTTCATGATACGTTCCTTTAACGCGAAATTGAAGATTTTTGTGTCTTATATCGTTAAATTATAAAGTTTAATTGTTTGTTTGTTTAAGTATCGCGTAAAAACTGCTTAATCTTTTTGAAATTTGGTATGAAGACAGATTGAGAATCTGTTATAGACTTTGTTTATGTATAAAATATTATTATAATCTATCCCAATGATAGGATTAGGGTCCGGTACGAGTAACATATAATTAAGCGGGTTTTGGCGGAGTTCGTTAAATAATAAATGTACTTACTCATCTCAGCCTTATTAGATCTAATAGGTTATTATTATTTAAGTTGGGTAGCTAATGAAATAACATTTATGGTGAATTGTTGTCCCACCAATATCTTAGATGTAGGTACATGCCAGCGTCTTCTGCAAAATAGTGCATCTATTTTACTAATTAAAGTGCCCAGATAGCGATAATAGACTCACTTCTTAAAACGTAGGACTCCCTGTACTTTTTTTTTTTTTTTTTTAGTTCCGCGACCAACTCCGCGGCCGCTCTAACGTCCGTTGCCGGGCGTCTCTGGTTACAAGCAGAACGTATTTCCAGTGGCGCCCGGCGGACTTTGACCACCTCTGTGGTCTCTGCGGGGGTTTTTTTTTTTTTTTTTTTTTTTTTTTTTTTTTTTTTTGTGGTGAGTCAATTGGGTTTTAGTTTCAGGAGTGGCGCTTATGGTATACGCCTTCTCCTGGAACCGTTTGCAAGTTGATTGTTTAGTTAGTGAAGTGTTTAGATGTTATGTGCCGTTAGAGTGTTTTAGTTGATTTACGATATAGGTGATGTGGTGGAGGAGTGAATTAAGTGTATCTGGGGCAGTTATAAATAAGGTGGTTGAGGGTTTGCGAGATTATGTTGGTGGGAAGTTCGTGGGGTCATGATGAGTAGGAAGGAGTTGCTTGGTTAGGTTAAAGGTTTGCGAGATTGTGCTGGTGCAAGGACAGAGGTCGTTGTTTAGGTTTAGTTGATTAGGTTGGGTTAGGTGGGACATCCGCTTTTGTGTGTGGAAAAGTTACAGGGGGTCAGTACTTTCCACACACTCCCTTAGTCGCCTCGTACGACATCCACGGGAGGATATGGGTTGGGGCTATTCTATTCTGCCGGCCACCACACGGCGGCTCTGCGGGGGTTGGGTCGGGATGAGAATCCCGCGTCGTTGGGGGTAGGGTTTTATCCCGCGTCAGTGAGTGAATCTGGTTGCGTGCTATGGGGCAAAGGCCCCGCAGCACGCAACCCTTCTAGCCTGCTTCTGTAAGGACGACGGGTGGCGATCCCGCCGTCCTCAGGCCCCGATAATGGAGGTCGATGGTCTTGGGCGTAGATGAGTCTGCGGCAGCCTCGCCGCTGACTACGGAACTCGGCGGGGAGGGCACGCTCCCTCTCCCTCTCGGCCGCCTCCTTCGCGAGAACGACTTGCTCGCAGAAGGACACGGCCGCGTTCCACCTACTCCCGCTGGAGACCATGGCTTGAAGCATGGTCTCCAGCGAGAGGGTATCCACGCCCAGACCCACTACGAGGTCCCGGCGCTGACTCGCCCACGCTGAGCACTCCACCAACGTGTGGAGTGCGGTGTCGTCGTCGGAAACCTCGCAGCGTTGACACCGGGGTGTGACCTCACGATGGATGCGAAACAGATAGCTACCGAAGCATCCATGCCCGGTAACGATCTGCGTCGCACGATACGTGAGGTCACCATGCTGCCTCTGCAGCCAATCGTCCATGATCGGTCTCACCGCCGCGATGATGGTGGCACCCCACTTGGGTTGCTCAAGTCGCACCCTCCATGACTCCATGAGATCCTGTCGGAGTTGGGACCGCCGGTCATCGATTTCTCGAGACGCAGGCCTGTGGTCCTGCTCCAGCGCCTCCTTGCGCCATTGGAACAATGACGCAAGGGCTCTCGCTTCCAGGTCCCATGGAGGGGTCCCGGCTAGGAGACATGCAGCCTCTCCGGAGATCGTGCGGTAGCTCCTTATTGTTTTGACGGCCAAGGTCCTCAACGGTCTGTTAAGGAGCGTTGAGTTGTTGGCCGTCAACCGCGCCGCCCATACGGGAGCCCCGTATAGGGCCATACTCCGCACGATCCCCAGGTACAGTCAGTAAGTAGTGCAGGAAGCGTTGGGTCCCTTTAGGTTGGGCATCAGTCACGAAAGCGCGACCGATGCGTGTGTCACCTTGGAGACCAAACTTCGGAAATGTGGTCCGAAGTTCCATCGGCTATCAAGTACGATCCCTAGATACTTCATCGAGGGCTTGATGCCGATGCTAACGCCTCCCACATTTATGCTGGAACCTTCAGGTGGACCGTTCCGAGGTCTGTGAAAACACAGAACCTCGGACTTGTGCAAGGCCACCTCCAGTCCCAGCCGCCGTATCCGACCCACGACTTGAGCAACACCCGTCGTGATCTTGAGTGCTGCCTCCTGGTACATTGCACCCCGCGCCGTGACGAGGGTATCGTCGGCGTAGCACGTTACGCCGACGCCCTCAGGCAACGCACCCCGCAGCACCCAGTCGTAGCCGATGTTCCACAGAAGCGGCCCCAGGACCGACCCCTGTGGAACACCGCACGACACATCCCGCCGAGCTGGCCCGAGCCAGCTGGGGAAGGCTATGGCCCTCTCCGAGAGATAGGCCCCGACAATACGACGGAGGTAGAGAGGCGTTTCGTGATACACGAGCGCCTCCCTAACGCAGCTCCATGGCAAGGTGTTGAACGCGTTGGCGATGTCAAGAGACACCGCCACCACCACCTTGCCCTGCGCGACTGCTTCCTCCGTCAGGCTCCTGACGCGCATGATCGCGCTCACGGTGGAGCGTCCCCGACGGAAACCGTACTGGTTGTCCGCCAGGTCTGGCCCCACCGTCGAGAGATGCTCGACGAGGCGTTCCGCGATAATTCGCTCAAAGAGCTTACACACCTCGTCGAGCAACACGATCGGCCGGTATCCGGACGGTGAGTCCAACGGCCGCCCCGCCTTACGGATCAGGACCAGCTTCCCCGTCCTCCACACCTTGGGAAACTGGCCCCTTTCGAGGCATGCGCTAAAGAGCCCCATCAGTCGAGGCCCGAGTTCTTCGAGGGCCAGGACCCATGCACGGCCAGGAATGCCGTTGGGTCCGGGAGCAGTGATTTTACGGCGTTTAAGCCGGAGTACTGCCGCCCCTAGCTCCCCCACCCTGACTTCGGGTACGTCGTCTTCGCCGGTGCTATCCGCGTCGGGCAGAGACGGAGCCATGCGCGGAGGGACGTGCTCCTCCGCGCTCGTCGGAAACAGGGATTCCATGACCCGCTCCAGCTGCTGCGGCTGGAGACTCTGGGTCAGTGGGGGCGCCCTAGGTCGGAGTTTCTCCCTGACCTGTAGGTACGGGCGCCCCCATGGGTTCTGCTGCAGGGTCTCCAGGAGCTCCTCGCGGGCCGCCGTCTTGGCCCGCTTTATTGTCTCCTGGAGATTACCTTTAGCCTCCCTGTAAGCCTGATAAAGCTCCGCCTCTCGGGTTGCCGCGTCGTCTGGGCGGCGATGCCTCCGGCGAAACCTGGTGTACTGGCGGCGGGCGGAGATGCATGCTGCGCGCAGCTGTGCAATCTCCGGCGACCACCAGTACACCTGCTTCCTTGCCGGTCTGGGTGTAACCCTAGGCGCACCGCATCACAGATTTGCGACATGGCTCTCCTGAACCACTCCGCCTCGGCATCCATATCAGCAGGCCTGTCCGGTGCCGGAATCCAGGCTTGCACGATGGAAGCCTCCAGGAGAGCCTCCCGATCCAGATGGTGAAGTGCCCAACGCGGATCCGGGGGGTTTTCTACCGGCTGTGGGAGGTCAGGTGGGGGGACGACATCGAATCGGATGTACCGATGGTCCGAGTGCGTATCCTCACCCTCCTCCACGTGCCAGCCAGTAATACGGGCGGCGAGGGCAGAGGTTGCGAACGATACGTCCACGACCGAGCTGGTCCCCCGCCGCCAGAAGGTGGCGACATTCCCCCGGTTGAGGACCTCCAGACCACGTGTTCTGGTCCAGTCCTCAAGAAGCCTCCCCTTGTCCCTGGTTTCCCGGGAGCCCCACGCCTGACTCCAGGCGTTGAAGTCTCCCAGGAGCAGGACAGGGCGAGGACGCCACGCAGCGAAGACGACGTCGAGCTCAGTGAGCTATAGCTCAAACTGAGTCTCGTCCAGTGTCGGCGAGATGTAGGTGGCCACGACTGCCAACCCATCATAGTCCGCCGCAACACACCCGCGGCCCCTTGCAATGATCGCAATGCGCGAGCTGTCTGCGGCGGACCCCCCGAAGATAAAACAGGCCGAGCCGTCCTCGTCCACCGGGCTTCCCGGGTGGACGTAGTACGGCTCGGCGACCACGGCCAAGTTTATGGACCACTGCCGGATGCTCTGGTACAGAAGATCCTGAGAAGCGCGGCAGCGGTTCAAATTCACTTGCAGGATTCGGATATGGGCGTCAGACATTAATGGACGTCCATATCAGCATCCCGCCGAGAAACATCTGGCCGTGCAGTAGCGGCACCCCCACCGCTCTCAGCGGACGGACGAGGCTTGGGCCTCGAGGCGGCGCAAGTTGTGCTGCCGACCCGATGGTCCGCAGTCTTGCCCTCCATCTAAAACATCTAAAGCAGCGTGGCGGGGCGTCGCAGGCACTTGCCTTGTGACCGGGCCGGCTGCAGCGGAAGCACCGATCGCCTACGGTGACTTCCGCTGTGCACTGTACTCCAACGTGCCCCACCACCATGCACCGGAAACATCTTGTTTCCCGGGCACGAAGGAGGTGCACCTGCGCCTTTAGGAAGCCCCCTATGAGGAGGCTTCGTCCGTCCGCCACTTTTAGTGCCGCCGCGACGGGGCACTGGACGACTGTCGTGCCATGGCCAGTGAGGCTGAAGGAGATCTCTCCAGCCTTCACTTGGTCACGGGGACAGCCGCCCGCCTCCACGACGGCGGAAATCACTTCCTCCGTCGTGGCCGCGTCATCCAGACCGGAGACGCGCAATGCAGCGCATTTGGTGGGCCTGGTGACGCGGACGGCTTCTCCGTCCAGCTTGTCCCTCAGCTGAGCCGCTAGGGCATCAGCTTTGGGGCCGCTGGAGGCGCCGGAGCCCTCGAGGAGGCGAGCCCCGGTGCGTGTCGTCTTGCACCGGAGACCCCCCTGGATATCGAGGGCTGAGAGGTCGACTGAGGCTTTAACTTGCCTCAGGACATCAGCGTACCCCACACCCCTCTCCACACCCTCCGTCGTCACCGTAAGGACGACGGCTGTGGAGCGAGGAGCGCGGGGCCTCTTCGGCGCCTTCGCCGCGGCGGCTTTGGCCGCTTTCTTGGCGGCCTTTGTCTTCTTCTTTGCTCCCACTACTTCCCATCCCTCCCGTCTGGAGGGATGTGAAGAAGCAGCGGGGGCAACGTTGGAGGAGGCGGGGGTGGCAGAGGTTTCACTCTTCTTACCCCGTCCCTTCCCCTTCCTCGCTTGGGCCGCGGTCTCGGCCGGCATCCGAATCGCTGGGGAAGCGGACGGGGGCGGAGCGGGGCGACGGACAGCGGTTGGCGTGCCGCTTGGACCGGGAGCGGAAGCACCGCCGACAACCGCCGCGTATGTAAACGCGGGACGCGCCAGCGGAGGGCGGTACGCCCGGTCCTCGAGAACCGCGAGGCGCCTCTCGATCGCCGTCAGGACCTGCACCATAGTCGGCACAGGCGGTGACGGCGATCCGGGCGCCGTGGTGGGCACCGTGGTAGGTGCTGTATTGGCCGCAGGCTTTTTCTTCGGCGCTGGTCCAGCCGTCAGAGGAGGCGGCATAGGAGCTGGAGCTGGAGCTGGAGGCCCTTTGACCACCCTGGTCAAGTCCGCGACCTCCCGTCGCAGGACCTCCATCTGCCTCCGCGAGGCGGCGAGCTCCACCTCCAGGCTCTCCACCTGCAGCCGGAGCCTCACTTCCTCATCAGTAACGCTCCGCGCGAGGAGCTCGTCGAGCGAAGATTGGGCATCAGCCAACAACGATGCCACAATCCTCTTCTTGCCCTGCATGCCCTTGTTACCTTTCAAGTCTGCGTTCATCAGGGCAAGAGAACTCAAGAGCTCCCGCGCGGGCGGCACGCCGATATCTCTGCGACTGGGCAGGGGTGGTACAGAAGGATGGAGCGTTGGCGGCATCTCCTTCTCCTTCGCCAGTAGAAAATCGCCACGTGTCCGTGGCGTCTTTTTCGGCCCCCCTTCCTCCGACTCACTGCTCCCGGAGCAGCTAGTGCTCCGGTCGCGCGAAGGTCCCTTTATTTCTTCGTGGACCCTCTTCGTAGGAGGGCCCTTTGTGTTCACACTGCTGGGACCTGACTTGACGTCAGACCCAGCAGCAACATTTCCTGAAAGCGTCGACGTCACGCTGCGACTGGGCAGCGCGGCGCGAGCCTCCGTTTCGCTCGGCATCGGAGTCCGTTGGGATAGCGTGAGGTCGTCTTCTTGGTCCGACTCCGCCCAGAGAAAGGTGGAGCCGAGACCGGGGTAATCGTTTTTATCGGGTTGAGCCGACATAACTATTAATATTCGCACTTAATGGCCACAAGTTCGGACTAGAACGTTCGGTCACCCAACTTGCCACTGCGTTACCGTAAGCAAGTTGGGGTCCAGGGCGGACGACGAGGACGTAGTTTCTAATCACTTGGGGCCCCGCCCCGGACTCCCTGTACTGGCCAAAAGTGGGTATGTATTATGCTTCCGCTTAAAACAGGCTTGATTGTACCAAATTGTGTATTAAGATATTTTTCAACAAAAATTTTGTAAAATAATGCAGTTTTGTTATTTGTACCAAAGTTGCATTGTATCAGAAATTTTTCAAGTAAATAGCATTGCAGTATATCTGTATAAGATATACCTGAAGTCTGCAAACGATTAAACTTTCTCTCAGCCGCTCGTAGAACTCCATAGGAAGTTATTAAAAGATGCCTCTGAGCTACACGAGCTACAAATGTATTTCAGATGTTATTATTTACTTCTAGAATAAACATTGTTTAAATGGTAACTACTTGGAGTCCCATGTTTATTTCGGACATGACAGTCATTCCTTGTTATTTAATAGCGTTTTGATTTGTACAATTTGACAGTTGTCTGTCTGTATGTGTTCCAGGTCTCTATCTGTATGCGTGTTCACATTTTTATTCGATCTCCACAAAACGTGGCACAAGTATTCCTTTGAAACAATTTTATTGTTATGAGTTTTTTATTGGAGGAAAATAGGGGAAAAAGGCCCAGATAATGTTTTTAATGTTTAATAACGATACCGGCTACATTTTTTTACTCGACCTCCACGAAACTTGGCACAATTGTTCATTTATTTAAAACATTTTTTACGAAAGGTCAGCTTAAAAAAAATGTTCTTGTGATTCGATGACACTAGTTTAATCAATTATCACCATCCATAGTAGTATGGTATGAGGAATCCGACTAAACAGGAACCCGACGATACAGGAATACGACGAATGAGGACTAATTCGTACCTACATATCAAATATCGATCGACCCATTACGACGTTAAAATGAATTTCTATCATCCTAATTACATCAAATTAATAACCTTTTATCCTATTTGCATAAACCGCTGCACAAAATAAGTTATGCAATGTCACAAAGCCAGTAAGACCGTAATTAATCATTCTGAACCGTAAAACAAGAATATTAAATCAAAGAAGGTTGAGCAGACAGCGAAAATTTAAGGGACTGTTAGGGAATCGTGTGAAAAATGGGCAATAAAAAGGCAATCTTTGCTCCACCATTGCGATGACTAGTGACCTATTTACAATTAACTAAAGCTCGCTCACCTTATCAACGAGAAGTCATCGTTAAATAGTAATAATAGCATTTCCTTAAGTTTAATGGACAAGGAAATAATACGCTTGTTAATAAGAAGAGAGTTAATTAGAACTTTTTAACGATTTGTCATTTATATTGTATTTATTTAATAAAATTTCAGAGTATTTTATGGATCGTTTAAATTCAGACTAATCGTGAATAGGTATATATTTTTCTAAGCAATGAAGTTTGCTAACATTTCTTAAATAATTTTTCAATATAAATCGTAAAAGACGAAAGTAGAGTAGTTCATAGAGTTCCTCTTGGAAAGTGAACAATCGCTGTTGGGAGTCGGGCCCAAGACTATTGTTTTTGCTATTTATACTGTAAATATTTACGATTTATTGCTTTTGCGATGTAAGATAAAGTTGACATACTAAGTAATAACTGTAAAAATTCTGTACATTCTACAGAGGATTGTCCAATATAATAATTAACTTACTATAACTAAAGCTAGTGGTCGCCATATAGTCGAACATTAAATTTCATCAATTTATCATCAAGGAACGTTTGTGCTAAATTTCATGGAGATCGGATAAAAAATATGGCCAAAAACACAGACAGACAGACAGTTAGTTGGACGAAAGCAAAAATGTCCAGTACCGAAATATAGACACTTAACTGGTTTTACTTACTCAGTCAATAAAATGTGTGTGGTTGAATCTGTTATTAATTAATAATACTCCCACAAGAGCTTACAATATTCTTTCCAGTTATTTATTATCTAACTTTTAATCATCAATTGAATCATTAAAAGTTGCTGATTGATTTGTATTTCTTTGAAAGTTATGGTTTTGAAGTTTAATATAGATAACGTGATTTGATTTGACTGTTAATTATTCTTAAAAGCAAACTTTTGCACTAAAGTTTTTCAAACTTATATCAAAATAGAGAAAACCTGAATTAACTTGATCATTTTCTCGAGAGAGATGAAAACAAAGATAACATGAAAACATAATATGTATTACCTATAAGTATTTTTCCAAAAATATTGTACAACAAAAGTTATCATACTATGGAAGTTTATCGTTTGGGTTTACGTGAATCCTTATTTATTGCTAAATAGGGTAAAGGCTAGTGATAGCGATATTAGTCTATAAAGGTTTACCCTTCATGAGTGTATTTTGGCTTGTAAAGTCCAGAGTAAAATCCATTTTCTTTTATCTAATATCATACTACATGGATTAATATTTTGTTAGGAGGTGACAATTTTCCATTTCAAGTAACTTTACATGTAAGTAGACCATTCAAAATTCTTCTTAATATATTACAACAAAGGTTTTCTGAGTGGGGCTCGTGGTCTAGTGGTTACCGACAATGTTAACACATTGCAAAGGTTAAGCAACATCTGGTCAGGCTGGTCTTAGGATGGGTGACCATTTCTTAAGACACTGAGACCCCTCCGTGCCTCGTACAGCACGTTAAGCCGTCGGTCCCGGTTGTCGTACGAACATCTATGGCAGTCGTTAGGGGTAGTTGGAGCCCTAAATCAAAAATACGACCGGTCTAACTACAGAACTTCGATATCGCCCATGGGTTGTGGAGGTCAGATGGCAGCCGCTTCACGGAAAATATCAAAGTTCAGCCGAATCGCAGTTAGACTGGAAAGCCGACCCCAACTGCGTTGGAAAAGGATCGGTGAATGATGGAAGGTTTTCTGAAGTAAATCTTTACTGTTGTTCTTCTAATAAATTAAAGAAAAAGTTATATCGGCGTAAAGTTTACATACCAGAAGTAAACCAATGATGTTAAGTTGTGATGAATTGTCATACCTACAATAATCATCAGTTGACAAATTACTACTTACTTGCCATGATATCTAACAGTCATAAGTTTTTTTCTATTCCGTGCATAACATATTATATTCGTGTCATTTGTCTTTATCAAAGCCAATCGAAGAGGTAAGCAGACTTGGGTTGTTGTCGAGCGCGTGGCTGGTAGCCTTTGGACTCTTTTTTACCTCTGGCGCTGGGCAAAAACCCAGCTACAGACGCTCAATTGCAATACCGAACAACGTTTCCTTGTTTCGCACCGCGAACTAGTTCAGAGTAACTAGTTCTTCTGTGCGAGAAATATTAAGCATTACCTTGACATTGATTTTGTTGCCTTTCATTAACATTTCATCGCAAAGCAACGGGTTTCGAATTAAGTTTTTCAAAATTAGAATATAGCTGCTACTTTTAATTAAATAAATTCGGCCATTTTGGACATAACCCAACATAGCCCGGTGACGGCAATAGGCTTGCCCCCTATTACGTGGGACTAAAAATACTGGCAAATTTTGGGTGTGTAATGTACCTCTGCCTACCCCTTCGGAGATATAGGCGTGATATGTTTGTGTGTACCTTGACATTCATCAAACACTGTTCATGTCACGTAGGTAGCCGACTGGCTGCAAGACTTTGCAGTATTGCCGTTTCTTGGATACTGGATATATTTGACTGCTTCGGTGGCGTGGTCGGTATTGCATCGGCTTTCAGCTCCGGAGTCTCGGGTTCGATTCCCGGGCTAACTCAAAAATTTATGTAACTGTTTTTCGGAGTTTGGGTCTATTCTATGCATGTATTTAGAAATGTATAACTATGTTTATCAGTTGTCTAGATCCCATAGAACAAACTTATAGCTTAGTTTGGGCTAGACGACGTTGTATGATAATGTCCAAACTAATTGTATTTAATTGTTTATTTGCCAAAGTCTTGACCGTCGACTAGCAGGTGTTGGCTTGGTCCCCGGAGATGTAGAGGCCAATCAGAAATTCAAGACTTCCAAATTACGGCAGCCTTTACCGTTCTGTTTCATTAGAGAAACTACTTAGTGGTAGTTAATAACAATACATTTACTAAAGCAGTCTGTCTATCTAGAAAATAGCTTTGTCAGCTGTTTCAAGAATATTACAGAGTAAGTTCAGAACTCGAAGTTACTGAACTGCGAACGTTCGTTCATTAACTAGGACAACAATTCAAGAAATTGACTACAAAATGTACCGTTTCAAAGCTCGATTCTTACAAGTCCGCTCCTTGCAACAACTATCTGTACAAGTTTACTTGCTTTTAATTAATTCTAATAAATACTTTCTCGACAAAATGGTTATTTATCTCGGTGGTTTGAAATGAGTTTAGGTGATATAACATGATTAAGATAAGATGAAGATAAGATAAATACTCTTTATTGTACACAAAAAAGATATAAATATTTAAACACATTCCTTTAAAATTATTTACAATAAGCTTCCTTAGCGCTTAAGAGTAATCTCTTCCAGGCAACCTTAGGATGGAAAGAATATCATGAGAACTGATAGGGGTTGTGTACAACGTATTACATTGATGTATTACATGCTATGATATGATAAGTAGGTTTTTAAACGGTAAATAAGTTGTATTTATTATTATTATTTTGTCCATGCCAGAACGTGGCAGAACATTTTGTCCGGCTAGTCTCTGAAACTATATGAATTTACTGAACTATTTTAAGGGATAGACTGAGCTCAGTTTTGGGCAAAATTTAGGCATTAATTAACAAAACGAATACCAGTAAAAATGAATATCGTCATAAATAAGTAAAGTTTTTGCCTATGTGAAATGAATTCGAAGTAAGCCATAAATCTAATCGTAAATATCATACTTTTCTTTGATATTGTCTATAAGGAAACTTGGTAATATCTTTTGTTATATTTTCTAAAAGTAAAATAATAATACTTTCATTTGGCTTTCGTTTAGTATAAAATAGGAGATAAACGTATTTACATTATTAGTTTAGTACAAACATTTGGAACCATGAATTGGCATAAAATGAAAGTAGGCAGAAACTAAATAGATTTTATAGGCAGCTAGAATAATTAATAAAGAGGCGCTTAAATTTCAAAAGCCTTTATACATTTAGGTACCAAGTAACTCGAACTCAATTACTATCTCTGACTCACTCATAAGTAGCGTTTTTTAATGCCACCGCTGCCGCTCCTACCTCCATTGCTAAGCGCCTCTGGTGAGCACACAGGGAATTTCCAGTGGCACCCGGCGGACTTTGGCCATCCGTGTGGCCTCTTCGGGGTTTGGTCGGGTTTCATTCCGCGTCGTTGGGATTGGATTTTATCCCACGTCAAAGTCACTGTTATCTCCTATTTTATATCATACGTTTATTAACAGTTAACAGTTTTCGTCAATACTCGTAAGTATTTACATAAAAATTAATGATCACACAATTTTCTCTCATTTTTCATTATTGAAATAAAAAAAAAACATTGTAATTATTGATGTTGCACTGTTATTAATAACTATTTATGGACTCTTTTCCCCCACGACGAAACTTTTGAAGTGGTTGATTTTCACAATAATTTCTAATCCGAGTGTACATTTCCTAGAATTCTACATACATACATACATAAAATCACGCCTCTTTTACAAGTGGGGTAGGCAGAGACTACGGATTTCCACTTGCTACGATCTTGGCATATTTCTTTCGCTTCCTCAACTTTCACTTTACAATTATATTACTAGCGGAAGCCCGCGGATTCACCCGCATGAAGCAGTTTTATGGTTCCCAACCGCCTAAGTTACTGAAATGAAATGAAATGAAATGAAATTGAAATGAAATGAAATTATTTATTTATTTGTATAGGTCAATAAATGGCTCTTACAAACGTCAGTAAGTACTTAAAATAAAAAATGTAATTGCTTCTATATTTACATGTACTACCAGATTCGCAAAGCAATAAGTAGAACCGAGAGAAAGAACCTGGCAATAAAACTCTCGGTCACTCTTTTCAAATAATTGACTCATTTACACATTTTCTTAAGACTAAATGTGGACGAATGTACATTGGTCTCGTGTCAAAATCAAAAAGAGTGTATAATACAACAAAAAAAATATTATAGTCGCCTAAGTACAATATGCTATGCCATGCTCAAGCCAGACACTTTTATCATTAAGGTAATCAACTGTCTTATAATATGCTTTTTGACATAAAGTGGTCTTTATAAAGTTTTTAAATTTATTGTCGGGCATACAAAGGACCGATTCAGGCAATTTATTATAAAAGCGTATACCTTCCCCCTTGAAAGAATGACTAACCTTGCCAAGCCGATAACACGGAGGGAGTAGTTTATTTTTATTACGTTGATTTCTGTCTGTAACGTCACTTACTTTAGTATAGCTAGATATATTTTTCCTGACATACAGTATGTTATCAAATATATATTGGGAAGCTACAGTTAAAATATTAATATCTTTAAATTGCTCCCTAAGATAATCTCTTTTACCTAAACAATAAATGGCACGGACTGCCCTCTTTTGTAATATAAAAATTGTTTCTATATGTGCTGCATTTCCCCAAAGTAGTATTCCATAGGACATCAAGCTATGGAAGTAACCAAAGTAAACTAGCCTAGCAGTAGCTACATCTGTCAACTGCCTAATCCGTCTCACAGCATACGCAGCAGAGCTAAGCTTATTAGCTAACATGGTGATATGGTCACCCCATTGTAATTAAGAATCTATTGTTATTCCTAAAAAGGTAGTGTTATTTACAAATTCTGACCTTTGGCTACCCAGCACGACATGGACGTTTGCTTGTCTGACATTGGGCATTGTAAATTTAACGCATTTAGTCTTTTCTGCATTCAACAATAGGTTGTTTGTAGAAAACCAATTTGAAATATTATTTAAAATATTATTAACATTATTCGCATCTGTACTATGCCGATTTAATTTGAATATAAGTTATGTATCATCCGCGAACATTACTATTCCAGCTTGTGCCTCGATCATGCAAGGAAAGTCATTAACATAAACCAAGAAGAGAAAAGGCCCCAGAATTGATCCCTGAGGTACGCCTATTTTGACGTTAGTTCCGTTTGACTTAACGTTGTTCACATGAACAGTCTGCAGCCTATCTATCAGGTAAGATCCTAATAGTTCTAAGGATTTTTTGTCAAAACCATACCGACGTAACTTTAGCAAAAGTGTCTGATGGTCAACACAATCAAATGCTTTAGACAGATCGCAGAATACCCCAATGGCATCCTGCGATCCCTCCCATGCGTCGTAAATCAAGCTAACAAGGGTTACTCCCGCATCGGTGGTAGATTTTCCGCGAGTAAAGCCAAATTGCTGGCTGTGGAAAAGATTGTTGGTCGTGAAGTGGACTTGCATTTGATTTAGCATCACTCTCTCAAACACCTTACTCAGAGCTGGCAAAATAGAAACGGGGCGGTAGTTACCAAGTTCAGACTTAGATCCCTTCTTAAATAATGGTATTAGTCTACTATTTTTCATTAGGTTAGGGAGTATACCTTCATCTACACATTCATTAAAAATTAGTGCCAAGTCAGGTGCAATGATATCAATTACATTACTTATTAAGCTAACTGATATGCCCCAGTGATCTTCAGACTTTTTAATTTTGAGATTTTTAAATGCTTTCAAGATGTCACTGGGGTCTATATGTTTGAAGTTAAGTTTAGATGAAGAACCAATATTACTTTCGAGAAAGGCCACTGCACTGTGGGCACAAGAATTAATAGAAGAAGTTACTTTAAATGGAATGTTGGTAAAATAATCTTCAAATGCATTTACAAAACCTTTCGGAGAGGTTATATTCTTGTTTTCTAATTTAATTTTAGTAACAGTATCCTTCACTTTACATTTACCTGACTCTTTGTTTATAACTCATACTCTTTGTAACATAAGCTATCTGCCGGTAACATATCCGTTAAAATCAGTCCGGCCCTTTTAAGAAATTAGAAGGAACAAACAGACAGATAAAAATGTTAATGGCATAATTGGGGAGTTATGAACACCTCAGCCTACCTCGTTGGGATAAGGATGTGGTCTTGTGTTGTATGTTAAAGTAACCATCTACAAAAATTTTTAGTAAAAAATACATTTTACTTGAGAGAGAAGATTTAATATTATCTTACCTGGTATTCGTACCTATTATTTAATATTAGGTATGTAGATTAATCACCTAATATCGAATATTCGATGATTAGGGTAAAATAGAATATTCGAAAATATCGTTCAAAGGTACTTATAAACCTGATACCTTTCTACGTGTCATTTGCTTTGATGCTATGGTCGTGTTTACGATCAGTGGCGGTGTTTGGTTGTAAGTTTGTTAGACGAGGGTCTGAAACTTCCACTATTGGAGTTTGACGTCAATAATACCTAATGATAGATTCTTCAATCGGTTGCAACATAAACGTTTTACTTATAGTTTAAACTTTACCAAGACAGGTATTGAACTTATACATTTCAAATAAATTCACTTTTACATTCCACAACAACATATTTTTTTATGGAGTGAGTATTATACAGGTGGTTTTTTTTTTTTTTTTTGGGGCGGGGCCCCAAGTGATTAGTGACTATCGTCCACGCCGTCCGCCCTGGACCCCAACTTGACCACGGTAACGTAGTGGCAAGTTGGCAAGTTGGGTGACCGAACGTCCTAGTCTGTACTTGCGATTGACCAATTTTTGAGATTTCTGTTTCTTATGGATAACCCCGACGATACTCCCGGTCCCGATACTGCCCTTTCCCGGGCAGTATCAACCAACGACATAACGCATCCATCACGGACTCCGATGCAATTTGATTTGGGGGCTCGCGCCGCCTAGTTGCAGCGCGATGTCAACGCCCCAGGGAACTGATGCTGCTGGGACTGACGATGGGTCAGCTCCCAGCAGTGTGAAGAAGAAGGGCCGCTCTTCTGCGACGAAGAAGAGGACCCTCGAGAAGGGGGGGCCGCCGCGCAACCGAAGCACCAGATGCTCCGGGTGGGGGTCCCTCCTCTCCAGTGATTCGGAGGAGGAAGTGCCGGTCAAGACGGTGCGTACGCATCTTGACGCGTATAGAAAGCAGCCGCCAACTCCTGCTCCGTCCTCTGTACTGTCCCAGCGCAGTCGCAGGGAAATCAGTGGGCCGCCCGCGCGGGAGCTGATGAGCGTCTTTGCCCGCATGAACGCTGCCATGCGGGGCAATAGGAACGTCG
This sequence comes from Nudaria mundana, assembly GCA_963556515.1. NCBI lineage: Eukaryota > Metazoa > Arthropoda > Insecta > Lepidoptera > Erebidae > Nudaria > Nudaria mundana. Next base: position 6,565,645 of record OY748297.1, read on the forward strand.
CGGGGAGGAAGAAGATTGTGGCTTCACTGGTGGGTGAAGCCCAATCTTCCCTCGACAAGCTCCTCGCGCGGAGCGTCACTAAGGAGGAGGCGAGGCTCCGGAAGCAGGTGACGAGCCTGGAGGTGGAGCTCGCTGCTTCCTGGAAGCAGATGGACGACCTGCGGCGGGAGGTCGCTGACTTGACCAAGGTGGTCAAGGTGCCTCCCGGTCCCATGCTGCTGCCTCCTCCTCCGATGGCTGGACCAGCGCCGAAGACGGCGCCTGGGACCGCGCGCACTACGGCGCCCACCACGGCGCCCACCACGGTGCCCACCACGGCGCCCACCACGGCACCCACCACGGCACCCACCACGGCGCCCAACACGGTGCCCGGATCACCGCCACAGCCTGTGCCAACTATGGTACAGATCCTGACGGCAATCGAGAGGCGCCTCGTGGTCCTGGAGGACCGGGCGTACCGCCCTCCGCTAGCGCATCCCGCGTTCTCATACGCGGCGGCTGTTGGCGGTTCTCCCGCTCCAGGACCAAGCGGCACACCCGCTGTCCGCCGCCCCGCTCCGCCCCAGTCCGCTTCAACGTACCAGTTGCCGGCCGAGACCGCGGCCCAAACGCGGAAGGCCAAGGGGCGCGGCAAGAAGAGCGGCACCCCTGCCGCCTCCTCTTCCTCTAACATAGAAAGGAAGAAAGAAAGAAAAACATTTATTACTCCACTTAGGTACTTATATAAAATAACAAAAAACAACGAAAACAATATGTTACAGTTTGGTATATACATAATAACAAAGAATAAAATAAAATGAAATAATAAAAATACATACATAAATGTGGAGTAAAAGGCCGTCTCTCAGCGTTATGCTGTCTGCGTGGTGTAAGGCAGACAGCGCTGGTTTTCAGAGACGGCCTGTGGTAGAAAACTAAAAAACTGAGAAAAGAAATATAATAATATATAAATAAATTATTTTTTAAACATTTAAAAAAAGGAAAGGAACAGTAGGAAATAAATTTTAAAATAAAAAAAAAAACAAAAAACACAAAACAAAATATGCAGGCTGGCAACATTTGGCCTGGATGCACATCCGCCCGCACCCGAACATCGCTCCCGCTGCTTCTTCACATCCCTCCAGACGGGAGGGATGGGAAGTAGTGGGGGCCAAGAAGAAAAAGACGAAGGCCGCCAAGAAAGCGGCCAAGAATGCTGCCAAAGCCGCCGCGGCGAAGGCGCCGAAGAGGCCCCGCGCTCCTCACTCCACCGCCGTCGTCTTGACGGTGACAACGGTAGGTGTAGAGAAGGGGGTGAGGTACGCCGACGTACTGAGGACCGTGAAGTCCTCAGTCCACCTCTCGGCCCTCGATATACAGGGGGAGCTCGCCTCCTCGAGGTCTCCGGCGCCTCCAGCGGCCCTAAAGCTGATGCCCTAGCAGCCTAGAGCCTAAGCCGTACTACGTCCACCCGGGAAGCCCGGTGGACGAGGACGGCTCGGCCTGTTTTCTCGCAGACAACTCGCGCCTTGATATCATTGCAAGGGGCCGCGGGTGTGTTGCGGCGGAATATGATGGGTTGGCAGTCGTGGTCATCTACATCTCGCCGACACTGGACGAGACTCAGTTTGAGCTATGGCTCACTGAGCTCGACGTCGTCTTCGCTGCGTGCCGTCCTCGCCCTGTCCTGCTCCTGGGAGACTTCAACGCCTGGAGTGTGGCGTGGGGCTCCCGGGAAACCAGGGACAAGGGGAGGCTTCTTGAGGACTGGACCAGAACACGTGGTCTGGAGGTCCTCAACCGGGGGAATGTCGCCACCTTCTGGCGGCGGGGGACCAGCTCGGTCGTGGACGTATCGTTCGCGACTTCTGCCCTCGCCGCCCGTATTACTGACTGGCACGTGGAGGAGGGTGAGGAGACGCACTCAGACCATCGGTACATCCGGTTCGATATCGTCCCCCCACCTGACCTCCCACAGCCGGTAGAAAATCCCCCGGATCCGCGTTGGGCACTTCACCATTTGGATCGGGAGGCTCTCCTGGAGGCATCCATCGTGCAGGCCTGGATTCTGGCACCGGACTGGCCTGCCGATGTGGATGCCGAGGCGGAGTGGTTCAGGAGAGCCATGTCGCAAACTTATTGGGTGAGAGTTGGGCCCGTAGCAATTGGAATTAGAAAACTATTGGATGAGGGCGAAGCAGTAGCCGTGAGCTAGTTTATCCACATAAAAGTAGTGTGGGAGGACAATTTGTTCACGAGCAAATAATGATGAAAAATTCTCTTTCTTTATCATATTTTCTTGCCCCTAATACGAGTACTTAAGTAGTATGAAATAGTTACAGAACTCGTAGTCTAATTACAGAACTTCGATATCGCCCATGGTTAGTGGAGGTCAGATGGCAATCGTTTCAAGTTCAGCCGAATCGCAGTTAGACTGAAAGCCGACCCCAACTGTGTTGGGAAAAAGGCTCAGTAGATGATGATTTACCTACTGTAAAATAATAAAATGAGTAGTACTCTTATTTCAGTGCTTTACGAAGTGAATTTTCAATAATGAAACAAAACTAATTAGACATAAAATTTCCTCACAGTCACATTAATTTTCCTAATTAATAAAGTAAGGATAAATTGTATGGACGTAAACGTATTTAAATTATGAGAGTTGGGTACGCAAATGAGGACAACATCGCATTCATTTGCCCCAACCGTGTTATGTCGTTGACAAAAAAGTTTTAATGAGTTTCTTTCACTGCGAGCTGGATGCGGTAGTCTGTAGCTAATAATGTAGGTACTCGTAGAGTAAATACTTCTTGGAATCAGTAGGAACAGTTGAACTACGAAGGCATACCTTCGTAGTTCAGCGGTGAATTATAATAAAAAAGCCTTCGCAATTTCTCCTTTATCCTGTAGGTTTTGGATTCCCTTGCGAGTGTCGAAAATTTGCAGCTTAAATGTTTTGATATCATTGGATAAAAGTTCAATTTTTTCACAGATCCAAATGAGAATTAGAACTGAGTATTTGATATAAATTTCCACTTGATACCGTTACGCGTTCCTGATAAAAAGGGTCTTGACAAATAGACACGGAAAACAAAGTGATCCTGTAAGGATTCCGTTTTTTTTTGTTTTGAAGTACGTGACCCTAAAGAGCACTTAGGTAAAGCGTATTACGTGTACTTTTTTGTTTTTTTTTTTTAATTCCGCGGCCCAAGGCCGCGGCCGCTCTAAAGTCCGTTGCTGGGCGTCTCTTGTATTTCGTGTACTTGGACTAGATTATATATCATCGATTGTTTAGAGAGAACTTAAAAAATTATCTCTGAACCGATGATCCAACCTCCTTTGACGCGACACGAGGTACGAGAAGAGCCTGTGAACAGACGCTCGAGCCCATAGAGCAACACGGTCGTCGTGTTACGGTCGTCGTATACACCCTCGAGCCTCGTCTCGCCACTCGCACGAATGTGTGTGTGAGGTATTAGTATTCGTTCAAACTTCACTATTATAGCCTGACAAAGGAGGTTGAATGCTCAGTTCAGAGATAAATTTATAAGACGCGAGACGAGATGCGAGACGCGACACGAGACGAGCGGGTGAGTGAAGTATCATAAGTTGCGCGTCGTTGTTTCTACACCTTGCCACCTCGGGGCACGGAAGTGACCAGACACAACAGGAGTCGGTAATTGTAGGACATTGCCCATTTTCTCTAAGCATTTTGCGTATTATTAATCCTAGTCTAAATATCTCGACTTAAGTCAAAATGTCTGAGCTTACATTAAAACCCTTTTGTTAGAATCAGAATTTCATATGAAAGAGCGGTTTTACAAAGACAAAGATTATTAATAGCACATCAAAAGCTGAATTACGTATACAAAGTAATTCCTTAACTAGATGAGCTGTCAGAACCTTATTTTAGACATGTTTCACTTAGGTACGTTGTTGTATTATTGTTTATTACGTAGAGGAAGCCCAGGTACCATTTTAGATTTTAACTGTTCTATTAATATATGTACCATATTCATATACGTGCATTTACCAAAATATGAGGCAGATAAATATGTCTAAGAGTATATAGCAGTTAAATCTGAAATAGTTATGTTTTGTGATGAATTAGGGAAATCAATGGGCCAGTTACTTAGTTCATATTTAGAACAAAATGTTACTAACTATTGTATGCCGGGATTAACTTACTGTAACATTATAAAAAAAATTAAAAATTGTAATTTAAACAGCAACTGTACACTTTTAATTTTGGTGGGAGATAGGGGAAATGCAGACAGAAATGCAATTGTAAACTGTTTAGAATTACTGAGCTTATTAGATGTTAAAAACATTATTTTATTCACACTTCCTTATAGCCGTGGCTTGTCACAGGCCGAAAACAATCTTAGATATAAGCTAAATCAAACAATACATACATTGACATTTCATAATCCAAATAAATTCCATCTGATTGACATTAACATGTATTTAGAAAATAAATTGTTATTGACGGAAGATAAATTCTATTTGAATAGATATTTTAGGAGACAGATAGCATCTTCGCTATCATATTTTATTAGTTATTCAGCCAAAAACTTGGCTAAACAATCTGCTTTTATTGAGCAGAAAAGTGACTATGTTTGTCTTGTGACCTTGGAATCTGTTCCTGAAAAGGGTGACAATAATTTAAACTTAGTTGTAGGACAATAGAGGAAATCCCTAGCAAATTAAATTTAAGGACAAAGGAAAAGTCTATGTTCATGAATATAATTCATCAAAATATTGAAGGCTTTTCTGGCAAAGAGTTAGAACTAGAATTATTTTTAAATGAAAAACGTATCCATGTACTTTGTTTAACTGAACACTGGTTAAAAAAACATGAACTCTTAGTTAATATTGATAATTATAAAATCATTAGTGCGTTTACTAGAGATTCCGCTATAAGAGGTGGGTCTCTCATTTTAATTAATGACAAATTAAAATCAAAAGACCGAAAAGACGTAGTAGCACTCACAAGTGAGCGAAATATTGAACTATCATGTGCAGAGCTAGAACAATATATTATTATTAGCGTCTATAGACCTCCTTCTGGAGATTACTACCTGTTTGAGTCCATTATGGAGGAAGCCTTAAAAAAGGTATGTAAATGTAAGAAGACTATAGTTGTATGTGGCGATTTTAATATTAATATTTTAGAAAACTCTCAGAACGCGCTAAGGTTCCTCAACCTTTTTAAATCTTTTAACTTACAAAATCTTTTTTGTGAACCAACACGCACCACAGCCACATCAGCTACCTGCTTAGATAATATTTTTTCTAACAGCGATGTAGATGAGAAATCTATAATACATTTTGTAAATTCAGATCATGCAGGTCAGTTAGCTAGATTTAAGTTCCAACATGTTCCATTATCAAAAAATATTGTTTGTAGACCAATCACAACTTATAGATTAGAAAAATTTAAAGAAAACATTAAGAATAAAGTACCTCTTTTGGAGTTGAATAATGATAAACACCCGAATGATCATTACGGAGATTTGTTCGGAGTAATCAAATACGAATGTGATAACATTTTCACTAAAAAAACAATAAATGTAAATCAATTTAAAATAAAATTTAGTGATTGGGCTACGCCTGGAATCTATAAAAGTAGAAGGAAATTATATGAATTATACGAGACAAAGGCATCTACTAATGAGCCACAAGTAATTGAACAGATTAAAAAGTACTCCAAACTATTCAAAAAAGTATGTTCAACAGCTAAATCTAATTATATACGGGCTAAAATTGAAAAATCTGATAATAAAACGAAGGCAATATGGAATGTTATTAACAAAGAAACTTGTAAAGCAAAGTCACGTGATCGATCCTTCGAGTTAAAAATAGATGATAAACATATTAAAACTGATTCTGAAGTGGCCAATGCATTTGAATCTTTCTTCACAAATGTTCCAATCACCACTACAAATAAGTTAAATTCGTCAAAAAACGTAGCCAATTCTCTTCTTAAATCTAGTGTTGATAAATGTAGAATTAACTTTGATTTTCAGTATATTGACTCTGTCACTATACTTAAAACTTTTAAACAACTAAATATAAAAAATACCGAGGATCTTTGGGGCATTTCAACTAATATAATAAAATCAATAGTGCCCGCTATAGCACCTCACCTTGCATTCATATTCAATAAATGTATAGATGAAAATCAGTTTCCTCATCTTATGAAGTACAGTAAAATCAATCCTTTATTTAAAGCAGGAGACAAAAGTGATCCTTCAAATTTTCGACCTATTTCCATACTCCCATCACTCAGTAAAATTTTTGAAAAAATAATATTTAATCAATTGCTTTCACATTTTACAGACAATAAGTTACTTCATAACAAACAGTTTGGTTTCACTAAAGGCAGGAACACAACGGATGCAGGAGTTGCACTTGTGAAACATATATTTGATGCTTGGGAGGAAAAGCAGGATGCTATTGGTATATTTTGTGATCTATCAAAAGCTTTTGATTGTGTTGATCATGGGACTTTGCTACTAAAATTAGGTTATTATGGTGTTTCGAACAGCTCACTTGGCTTACTCGAGTCTTACCTCACTGGTAGAGTACAAAAAGTAAACATTAATGGCACCGACTCTTCTGGCGCCTCATTAGTCATGGGAGTACCCCAGGGCTCTATATTAGGACCCCTTTTATTCTTAATATACGTAAACGATCTTCCTTATTTCACTAAAAATCTTTGTGAGATAGTATTATTTGCTGATGACACATCATTAATTTTTAAAAGTGATAGACAAAAAGTAGCACTTGACGATGTAAATAATACCCTTTCGGAAATATTGCATTGGTTCACAAGTAACAACTTGCTGCTCAATGCGAAGAAAACAAAATGTGTAAAATTTACTATGCCCAATGTAAGACAGGTGGATACTCATATTACTATGAATAATGAATTAGTTCAAATAGTCAATACCACAGTTTTTCTTGGGATAACTCTAGATAGTAAACTACAATGGGGTCTTCATATCACAGCCTTGGCAGGAAGACTTAGCTCAGCTGCCTATGCGGTTAGAAAGATAAGGTCTCTGACTGACGAAAAAACGGCACGATTAGTTTATTTTAGCTACTTTCATAGCGTTATGTCATATGGTCTGCTGCTGTGGGGCTCAGCTGCCGATATTGAGACAATATTCATATTACAGAAACGAGCTATACGAGCAATCTATAGACTCGGACCCCGTGACTCGCTGAAAGAATTATTTAAAGAAATTAATATTTTAACAGTTGCTTCTCAATATGTTTACGACAACATCTTATATGTACGGAAGAACATAGATCTATTCAAAAAAAATTCCGATAACCATAATTTTAATACAAGAAATAAAAATAAATTGGCAATGACAAAAATTAGACTTCATAAAGTTGGTAATTCGTTTGTTGGCAAATGTATAAAAATTTATAATAAAATTCCTCAGGATTTGGTTGACATGCCTCTTAATAAGTTTAAAATAGTAGTTAAAAAATGTTTGATGATGAAGGCTACTATAATGTAGACGAATATCTTAATGATAAAAATGCATGGTCACCCTAATCTTCTGTTGTTGGCCACTCGTATAATACAATAGAAACTAATTGTAACAATGTAAACAAAACAATATTAAAAAAGAAAATGGATAATCTACCTGAGTTTCTTGCTGGTCTCTTCTCAGGAGAACCAAATTACCGAACCAGCGAAAGAATCATTTTCTAATGGTTATTTATGTACTTACTTAATTTAGTATTTTTATAATATTACTTGACAAAATTGTAAAATTTTGACATTCATATGTGCTCTTTATGTGCCTAAACTGAATAAATGAAATTGATTCTTTGATTCTTGATTACTAGTGTCGAGGACACTTCACTCTTCTCCAAGTTTATTGTTCGCGGAATAGATATAAAATAGTGTTTGCATAAATCTTACAGGTATGGAATATGGTGACGTAAGTGCAAATCATTGTTCCCGAGAGTGGCACTTAAGTACCGCGACCATGTTTGATTGTTGCGCCATATGCTGACATCCTCCAACTACAGTGCGTTAGATTTTAGAATAATATTACATGGAATAATTTCTCACTGCCAACAGGAACACGTTATCGGGATAATAGTAGATTATACAACAAGTTTAAAAAAAGAAAATTAAAATCGAGTTACGAAGTTGGATCCCAAGAGTAGAGAAGGATTCTAGAATAGAATCCCGAACGTAGCGAGGTATTCTAAAGTAGAATCCTGAGCGGAGCGAGGGATACAAGGAACGAGATAAAATTATTTTTTTCACAATAGTCTACTCTACTTTATACCATTGACTGCGAGAAAATAAGGTAAAGGTTTCCACACTCACATTGTTTGATAGATAATTGCTGCTTTCGAACGAAATGATTCCGAAGTAAGCGACTCATTTTTATCACTGGAAGAACTCATTTTATTAGTTATTTTAAATTTTCCAAAGAAACACTACGATCTAAAATTGGCGGGTTGTGTTTGTTTTTTATACCATTGCCCCTTTTGTTATTTTTGTCAATGGAATGTCTTCATTCAGCCTGCCAGTAGTTACGTTCAGCTTTCTTTTTTTTGTAGTATACCTAATTCGTCTATTGAAGCTCGTTCCAAATTCAAATATCATTATTCACTTGTGAGGAAATGAGCGTTTTATTCACTGTTATCGATGAATAAAGTTCACTTTTTTGAGGGGCAATAGTATAAAAGCATTTCATAATGTGATTTAAAACAAACAAAATGATACGTCACCAATCTGACGTACGTAGGTCACACTATAAGTTTTGCATAACTTAAAAAAACAACATGTTAAAACCAAAATATTATGTTTATTGCTTTTCAAAATACTCTCCTTTACATTTCAAACATTTTTTCATGCGGTCGAACCAATTTTTTAAAACAGGAGGACCACAGATCTCCAGTCATGTTTTCTACGTGCTGATTGAAGGCTATCACTGCCTCTTCGGAGTTGGTAAAAGTGAAACCTCTCATCAAATCTTTGATTTTGGGGAAAATACAGAAATCACAGGGTGCTAGGTTAGGGCTATGCGCAGGATGGGTGACGAGTTGTACTTTTTCGGAAGCTAAAAATGACTTTGTTTTGTTGGCCGTGTGTGAAGAAGTGTTGTCATGATGTAGGAGAACGCGGCTTTTGGGTCGTCTTTCGCGGACTTTTTCTAACACCCGGGGTAAATAAATGGTAGAATACCACTCGGCATTAACACTCTTTTGATCTTCAAGTGGAATTGTACAGATGGGACCCGTAGCTGAGAAAAAAAACGCGATAATTTTTTTACCAACGTTTCTCGCCTGCCTCACCTTTGTTGGCTTGTTCTCATTTTCAAACACCCATTCACAAAATTGCTGTTTTTTCGGGTTCAAAACAATAAATCCACGTTTCGTCTCCTGTGACAATGTGATAAACAGCATTAGAATGTCCGTGTTCGTACTTCATTAGCATCTGTGAGCACCATTCCACGCGAGCCCACTTCTGCTCCGCTGTCAGTGGGATGAGGGATCCAACGACAACAAAGTTTCCGAACTTTCAATTCTTCGTATAAAATTTTCTGGATTTGACTCATACCAATCCCCAATAGTCCTCGAATTGTCTCATAGGTAATCCGCGGGTTTTCTTGAATTAACCGCTTAACAGTAGCCACATTATTTTCGTTGACGGCAGTTGAAGGCCGCCCTTCACGTCATGTCAAATTCGTCATGTAAAGAAACTCGACCTCTCTAACATTCAGCAAACCATCGCCTCACGGTGCTCAAACAAGGTGCTTCTCTCCCAAAAGCATTTTGAAGACGAGCAGCATAGTCTTGCGGAGAGAGAGAACTTTTAAAATCATAAAAAGTCATCGCTCTAAAATCTTTTCGACTTAATTCCATTTTCGTTGCATACGTAGCTTTGATGTGTGATAAAAAACAATTGACAAATGATTTCCCGACAATTGTTTTTATTTATTACTAAGAAGGTTGCACCGTTTAAAAAAATATAACATTCGAAATTCAAATAGTTTCGATTAGCTAGAAGTGCAAAACTTTTATTTTGTCGTATGCACACCGCCGCCTTCATCAGCGTTCCTCGCTGCCACATGCTTATGACCACTGGGGCGCATAAGCTAGAAACAAAACAATTTGGCGTCTTGACCACTAACCAGACTAATCTAGTTATGCGGCTGATATGACATTACACTAAAATGTTCAGTTTTTTTGCTGTAAAAGCGATCTGCTACATCAAGTTTACAAGAAGATGTTTTTACCTTTAATTTCTATCTAATATTTAATCAAATTATATTATTAATTCCTTTTTAAACCTATTTATTTGCAATAATCACAGTATTTTATTTGGATGTTTCTATCAACATGGTGTCTAAAGTCCGCTGATCGGTCGAACGACTGACATGAGTGTTGTCACTCTCCCTTACCATGGCGCTCGGAAGAGTTTGTCGTTATCCAATAATATCCCAGGAAATTACAAAAATGTGTAGGTAAATTCGCGTTCGGAATTTTCTGCGATATCATTGGTTTTCGACAAACTCATCCGATGCCATGCTAACAGGAATCCTGACAATTACTTTGTTATATGTCGCCATGTTGTCATCGATATCTTACTTGGTACATCGTGTTGTCACGATGTACCAAGTAAGATATCGATTACAATTCAAATGCAAAGAGGTTTAATGTTATCATTATTGTAATCTTAACACAGTATAAAACAAGTCACTTCTTGCCGTATGTACCTATGCCTATGCATAGATCTTTAAAACTACGCAACGGATTTTTATGCGGTTTTCACCAATGGATAGAGTGGTTCTCAGGAAAGGTTATTAGTACCTACCTACATAGCTATTTATAGGTATTTTTTTCTGATCTGAGAATAACGTAAATACCCATAATGTAACCTTTACTTCATTTATCAGTTTAATATTTCATTTATCAGTTTAATAAGTACCTATTAATAATAAATTATGTAAATAAAATAAAATAAATCTAACTACTTTGCAATATTCCGCCACATGCAAATTACCCAACTCTCGTATTTATTCATGCACAAATCCGCCCTCCAATCCCACTTAGGCCGAAAGAATAGAGAAATAATTTTGAAAATAGAATAAATATGAGAGTTGTGTTATCGTGCAAAAAATAATAAAAAACCTCGACACGTGTTTCGCCCCCAACCAGGGGCATCATCAGGAGATGTCGATGGCTCGGCGCACGGCGACCGAATGAGCCACAACTCGTAAACCGCACCTATTTATATCCTAGGTTTTTTATTTCTACCCACAACCATAATACCAAACTATTTTATGTCTACCCACCACCGTTGTTTGAATGACGTATACCTACCCGCAGCAAAGGGGAAGAGGCGAAATTAAGTTGATCATTTAAAATATTAGGGTTCAAGCGTCTATGTTTGTAGATTTCTAATTGTTCCAAAACCGAAAGCCTCAGTCCTTTGTTGCAGGTGTGCAGAACGTCATAAGTGTGAAGATTAGGTAGGGAGTGACCGGAGTCCAACAAATGTTTTGCAAAATGAGACCGTTCTGGGCGATTGTTTCTAAAAGCCGATATATGTTCTTTATACCGCGTCGCGAAGCTACGGCCGGTTTGACCAATATAAACACCTTCACAATCCCCACACTTAAGCCTATACACACCTGACTTCCTGTCATCCCCAATTTTCTCCTTAACATTGCAAATGTTTCTCCGGATAGTGTTGTCCGTTCTAAACGCGACATGAATATTATTTTTACGACATGAATATTTAGGTCCGATATCTGATAAAGTTGCCAAAATTTTGCGTAAACCGCAAATCGTACTAACGAAATTCAAAAATAGGTATTCACCGATACAAGACATTGTCTTTTTTAATAAGTTGTATAGAAACGCCAAGTGACACATACAAACCAACAAACACTTAATCTGTTTGTGAACAGACAGACACATTAGGTCTGTCTGTTCACAAACAGATTAAGTAAGGGGGACGCATGAAAATCTATTTGTTCATTGAGTAAGGTGTCCACATCTCTTCTAACTATTTCTAGCCTTTCCCAAACACTCAACTTGAACCCTTTCTCACATAAGCGTAAAACTCTAAAGGTGTTATTATTGTTCAAGGAATAACTGGTGTCAAGGAGATGCTTCGCGAAGAGGGACTTTTCTGGACAACCGTTGCGGAACGCCGATACATGCTCCTTGTATCTGACCTCAAAAGGCCTACCAGTCTGTCCTACATACTGCATATCACAACCATCGCAGCTCAACAAATAAACACTTGATCTGCGTGAAGCCGACACTAGATCCTTGCCATTACACAACTCTACCCTCAAGGTGTTCTGTGTCCTAAAAGCTACAAATATATTGTTTTCCCTCATGATCTTAGCTATACTCAACGAGACGGAACCCACAAACGGCAAACAAGCAGTGTACTTCCTAGGTGGGTCCTGAATTGGACGTAATAAATGAAAACTAGCATTTCTACGTTTTATATTTAATAACTAGCTGACCCCGACAACTTCGTACCGCCTAACAGTCAATGAATGTCGTGTTACTTTTTAGCTGAACTAATTTAGGCTTTGATGAACGTAAAACAATGATACAAAATAATATATTTATATAGATAGAAACAAAAAAGTATTTTATTATGATGAATGATGATGAAAACATACATACAGAATGAGAATAAAAATAAAAAAAAATAAAAAATAATAATTAAGTACTTCAAACTCATGTCAGAAAAAATTATTGAAAACTATGTTGTGCAGATTGGAAAAAAAAAACTCGGATTAATTCATTAATAGGATTTTCATTCAAGCACTTTGTGGTAAACGACATTCTTTGTTTTTTGGTCAGGCGCAAGAACAAATAAAGCGGATGGTTTGCCGACACTTGAGCATGCCACGTACAATTGACCATGAGAAAAACATGCATTTTCTAGATTGAGGCCACAAATAGTCAAGGATTGGCCCTGTGATTTGTTGATCGTCATGGCGAAGGCAAGACGAATCGGGAATTGAATTCGTTTAAACTCAAAGGGCATATCCGTTGGGATCATCGGAATCCTTGGAATAAGAACTTCCTCATCTTTAAATTTTCCTTTAAGTATCGACGCGTGAATCACATTGCTCATCAGTTTTCTTATCACCAAACGCGTTCCATTACACAGTTTTGGTTGGTTTAAATTTCTAAGCATGATGACTACCGAGCCAACTTTAAGTTTTAAATTGTGCGGTGGTAAACCAGGCACATCCAAGGAGTTTAAAAATTCAGTTGGATAATTAGTTGCTTCTTCTTCGTTTGTTACACAGTCGATAGATTTGAATGAATACAGAGTACCTACGATTTGGTTTTTTGAATTATAAAATTGAGGTCATCTACATCTTTATTTTTAGCGGCCAAAATTGCTCGCTCACTTAACCATTTAGTATTTTTGTGGTTAGCAATGATATCCGGGAATACTTTGTTGATAAGCTCGTCTTTTGATGATACGAAATTGCAAAAATTTGGAGGAAATGAAATCAAACCGCTCGATTTGTCAACAGGAACACGGCCATTACCGATAGTCAGCAATTGCTTCGAGAAATCATCAGCAGATAGATCGTTCAACAATGCAACTCTCATATTTACAGACAGTTGAAGATTCTTTACATATCGCCACAGATATGATGCTTTGAGGCAAGCGTTTATTTCGTCGGCAGCAGTAGATCTTGGAATGACTGGTAGTGTTTGTCGGAAATCGCCAGATAATAAAATCATTGCACCACCAAAACATCTCGAGTCATGGCGCAGATCTTTTAATGTTCGGTCTAGTGCTTCCAATGCGCGTTTGTGCGCCATTGTGCATTCGTCCCATATGATGATTTTTGATGCTACTAAAACTTTGGCCATTGCGCAGTGTTTCGAAATGTTACATGTCGGTTGTTCAGTAGTTTGAAGGTTTAATGGCAATTTTGACGCTGAGTGAGCCGTACGGCATCCGTCTAACAATGTGGCCGCTATTCCAGAAGTAGCAATTGCTACCGCAATTTCGGATCTCGCACGTACAGTGGCCAAAATCAATGACATGAGGAATGTCTTCCCAGTTCCACCGGGGGCATTCGTTTGAACTGATTGGATTAGTTAATGTGGATCATATTCACGTTCACGTTCCAATTCTCTATTAAATGCGTCATTCATTCCGCGATCTGGCGCTGGCATTCCTAACCTAACTAACAAACTGCCGCACATGAGGTAACACATATCTTCGACTAAAACAAAGTCTGGTTATGGATCTCCTCATTCACCTCAAGATCGGAATTTCTTGAGCTGACGCGAATTCGATGTAAAATATCTTCTGACATGTTATCTTTGTATTTGTTCCACAGGTCACGTGGGTTCGATGGGAAGCATGTTGAAATGATGATAGCAAATAATGTGCGTATCTGACTTGGAGATGCAGAAATAATTGCTTCAGCGATTGTCGTGTCCCAATGAGTATCGTTTTCAAGCAAATTTAGCTCTTGACATGCTGCACGAAATGTGGGGCACACGATACCATTAACAGTTCGTAGTGATTCAAATGATGTTGGCCCTTGAACATGTACCAGAAACAACCGCAAATAGAAACATTCATCATTCTTCGGATGAACTGTGTAAATACGACCAAGAGCATCAGTAGAACGCATATCTGGATGACCAGGAACTCCATCGCCTTGCTTCGGACGTTGAAATTTCTTCGATGTAGCGTTCCAAGTGTAATAACGTGGCATTTCTGAGTAAAGCAAAGTTCGTGCGAACGGATCGCTTTGACAAATCGCAAAGAAACTGGTCAGTGTTGTCGCTGGAGGTGTTTCGGCACGTTGAGCAGCATTCGACGCTGTGAAATATACTCTCTGACCGTTCTCTAGATGCACCCCCAAATGTAAAACAGTGGGATGACGTTCGTAAATAGGGAATGAAAATATACGCCAAATTGCTTCATTGCAGTTCACATATCTACCAACTTGATAGCGCGTGATTTCATCGTTGGTATTGGATGTTTGGATACCAAAAACCGCCATGTCGCTCCCTTTCGTGACATATTTGCAAATGTATTTATTTGACTTGACCGAATTGCAATACTCAACATTACAATGTGCTTTGAATGTTTTGGAAAGAAGTGGCGAATATGGAACAATCCAACTGTTGTCAACTACGAAATCGTTTTTTCGAAAACTTTAGTTGTGATAGTTCTACCATTATCATCGGGCGATCGACGCCGATACAATGGATAACCATCATTGCCTGTAATGGTCTCTGCCGTCAATTTTCGTGGATACCGTTTGGAACACTTGCCGTCGACCATGCACGGTGATTGTCGGTTGATAGTGCCACACGGTCCATGAATCATATTCGTGACTACAACATCATCTAGCTCTGGATCGGTTTCAGGAGCAGGAATCTCCGCACATATGATGTCATCTATTTGATCTGGCCGAATTCTTTCGACTAACCAAATCAGAATGTGAGCATGCGGTAGGCCTCGTTTTTGCCATTCGATTGAATACATCCAGCATCGAGTATTCCCAAAGACGTGTTGCTTAACAATGTAATTCATTAGTGACCGATTTTTTTGCCTGAAAACACGACATCACCGCACGGTGTAACTCGAGAACGTGTCGATCACTTAATGTTTGTCCGGGAAGCAGCAATTGAATAATTTCTATCCATTTCGAATTACATGTAAATGTAATGAATAGATCTGGCCGACCATAATTACGAACATATGTCATTGCATCTTGCGCATATTCATGCAAATGACGCGGGCTACCTATGTATGTCGCCGGTAAAATAGTCAATCGACCAACATTTTCTGAATCTCCTTCTGTGCTAATTGCATCGCGTAAATGGAAATACTCTTCCGAATGCAATTTAGCTTGATTCAACCGAATGAAAGTCAGGCGCTCCGTTTCGATTTTAACGTACATGTAATGCAATATTTTTGAAGCAGTCGACGAAATCGCAACAAATAATTGTCAGAATTTTCACGAATCATCAAACGATATGCGTAATAATTCATCGAACTAACCTTCTTGGTAGTTTCCTCACCTGAAACAAATGCAGTAAAAATTGTATTTTAGAATCTGTAATAGGTTAACGACTCTTACAGCTACTCTCTACTAAATTAGAAATTACAACTTTTTTGACTACTAAAAGCAAACAGAATAAAATGTATATCAAGTTAAAATGAAAACAACAATATTGATCTTACCATTCAATGGATTAATCATTTTGATATTAAAGTGATTTCCATCGTCTCCTTGCCAAAACTTGGGTATTGTAACGCGTCATATGAACTGTGTGTTTCATATATTCTTTGTAGTTGCCCAGTATTGCGTCGTGTAAGTACAATATCACGTGTTTCCAAGTTTTCACCAACAATCAGGATTGCCACTTCATCGATTGTTGGAGCATTAAATGTGCGTTCATGTGTTCCAGCTGGTCTTTTATCTGCTCTGATCACAACTTTATAGTCATCACTTGGCATGCGCTCTGAAGCAGTCTTGAACAGCCTGACCAATGCATGATGTTCATGAAGCATTTGCTGCAGATCTTGGAGAATTGCTCTTTTCGTAGCTGTGTTGATCCCTTGACGCCGGTTAAGTTGTTCTTCCATATTGCCCATGAAGTATATTTGCAAGAATTTGTGCTGTGCATCTTCTATAGGTTGCAATGATCCAATGCAATGGCAAATCTGGCCTTGAATCTGTAAAGTCAAAACCATAGTTATAGTTAGATTTACAAACACTTTTTTTACAAACACTTTTTTTTTTCAAATAATAACATGCCATTTTTATTTCAGAGACAAATACAGAAATCTAACAAACTACATTCCAGATTTTTTTTAGAATGATAGAAAATAAAGTTTTTAACGTAAATTACCTTAAATGTCGGATTATATCCGTGTTCTTCGATAATTTCCGCCCCAAATGAAGTCATTTGGAAACAGACATTGTATTTTTGAGTGTTCGCTAGAAAATGTCGTGATTCTAGTGTTTCGCCATAAAGCAGGGAGCACAATGGCTCTGGTGGCGGGACCAATAATGGCAATTTCACTTTACCACTAAGGCAGCACAAACCAGGCGTTTCACCAGCAAACTTCAATGCTCCACAATGCTGGCAAACAACGTCCATTGGACCAATGCAAACTAAACGATGCAAGCTGTAGTCGATGGTGCAATCATACAGAAACGCTGCTCTATTCAAATCAATACTTGAACCATTTCTTCTTGCACTTCGAATATTATTCCTCTGTTCATCTGTACGATAAGCTCGACGATTTCTCGTTTCTAACCTAGCTGTTTCACGGGCTGCCTCTCTTTGCTCTTGTGTTTGAAAAGAACGAATTAAGGCCCTTCTTTGCTCCATACTAACGCGGCGCTGTTCTCGTGCAATTTTTCGTTCTCCATCAGATAATTGACTCGCGATATTCCGTTGCCTAATTGTATTACGGCTTCGCTGGGAAAGATTAGATCTTCTAGGACGCGACATTGTTATTAAAATGTGCACTCGCATAAAACCACCAAATATAATAACAGTGACAACTTTCGAGACATAGACAATAGCTCGAAGAGTATATAACCACTACGTATGAATATCTTATCAAGAAAAATCATATACAACCTATAAAAAGACATTTACACTTTTGTTAACCTGTAGATTTTTTTCCTTATTCTTATAACCTTTACCAACTGATTTTTTATTCTTTTTTATTTTGTTCCTTTCCGATGATTTTATGTTTTTACTATAGAATAAATCTTAGGTATTATTTTCTGGAATTAAATAATTAATAAATAATTTTTGAAAATTAATGGCTAAAACAAACAAATATAACACTACCTGAACTTTGTAGACATTTTACAAAAACTAAATTTCTGAACGCACACATGATGTCTTCAGAAAAAAATAATTTTTTTGCTTAAAGTTCTCAGCAACCAGGCCATAAGCTCCAAAAAAAAAATAGTTGTTACACTATTTGACAGGATTGTACAACTAATGTTTTACATGTAATAAACAAATCAGCATCTATTTCATTGTTTTTAAGATGTATTCTGCTATTCGTGATGGAAACAAATCCAACAAATCAAAAACCATGGCAATCGGTCCAGCCGTTCTCGAGTTATAAGTGTTGTAACAAACACGACTTTCTTTTATATATATAGATGAGTGGACCATTCCCACGTTATAGCCATTACTGTGTGCTATATAACAAATGATAGAAACCTCATTAAATGCCTGTGGGTTCAATGGTACTGCTAGTAACCTATACTCAGTAAGCTGTGGAAAGCTGCCATCTTATGTTGCCATGGGTGATTGGATGAGTAAGGGATAACTGTGTCTGTACATGTTAGTTTCCTATAGATACTAAACTCATGAGCCCCATTCCTCCTAGTAATTGATAGGTCTAAGAAATTTAGGGTCGATTCTGACTCCACCTCTAACGAGAAATCAATTCTAGGGTGTACTGAATTCAGGTTCAAGACCAGGACGCTGAGTTGACGCTTTGTTCCTGTCCAGCAGATAATCATGTCATCCACGTATCTAAAGTAGTACAAAATATGAATGTTCCCGACTATGTGGTTAGTCTCGAACGCATCCATGAATATATCAGCTATCAGCGGGCTCAGTGGCGACCCCATAGACAAACTACTTTTTTGCAGGAAAAAAACTGTTGTTGAACTGAAAATGCGTCATACATAATCTTGTTAGGTTAATAATTTCTTCTATTTTATTAAAATTAATCCTTTTGATTGTTAATTTGTGTTTTAAAATGTCTAAGACTTTATTGTACGGTACGTTCGTGAACAAACTTTTCACATCCAAGGATACGAGTTGAGCGTTGGACGGTAACTTTATATTTTTAATTTTATTTATGAGGACAGTACATACTATTTTTTAGTAAAAATTTTGGATTAAAATCTATTGTTTCTTTAATAATTGTGTTTAAAAACTTTGACAATTTGTATGCTGAAGCACCCCTGTATGCGACAACAGGTCTAATCGGGCACCTTTCCTTGTGTATTTTTGGAAGGCCGTACTATTGTACGGCCTTCCAAAAATACACCGATGGACAACTAGGATTCATGTTTATCAAAGTTCTATGCAACGAAGAATTCTCAGGAAATAAATAAGTCGTGGATTTTATAGCAAGCTTTAGTTCTGCCTGGAACTTGGAGGTAGGGTTGAAGGTTATGTGCTGGAAATCATCAGATGAAATGATGTCATTAACCCTTGCTATGTAGTCTGCCCTTGGGACAAAACCACGGTGTTGCCCTTATCAGCTTTGCTCAAAACCACATCATTATCTCTGAGTTTGTTACGAATCGACTTTTGTACAGCCAATTCGGAGTTAAAAGTACAAATATTGGATAGAAACAGGCGTTACTTGGCGAAAATCCATGACAAAACAATGGTAAGTAAAAAAATTTTTTAAGAAAAAACTTTTTAGCATTAATTAATAGCATTAATTTTTCGCAGAATCAAAAGGACAACAAAACGTCGACAATTGTTTCGCCTCTAAACGAGGCATTATCAAGACTGTCTCAGAGAGAACAGCAAAATTCGTGGTTGGAATGTGCTTGCTTATAAGTAAACGCGTGCAAATTTCATTATCGCGATGTAGGATTCTTTACAATAACCAATGTGGGTAGAAACCTCAGATCATGCTAACTAACTTCCAAAAATAGGTATTCACCAATACTTGACCTTATCTGTTTGATTTAATTACTGTCTCTTGATAAGTTGCATAGAAAACCCAAATAACACACACAAACCAACAACAGTTAATGTGTCTGTCTGTTCGCAAACAGATTAAGTAAGGGAGATGTGTGAAAATCTATTTGTTCGTTGAGTAAGGTGACCGCATCTCTTCTAACTATTTCTAGCCTTTCCCAAACACTTAACTTGAACCCTTTCTCACATAACCGTAAAACTTTAAAAGTGTTACTATTGTTCAAGGAATGACCAGTGTCAAGAAGATGCTTCGCGAAGAGGGACCTTTCAGGACAACCATTGCGGGACGCCGCTCTATGTTCCTTATATCTAATATCGAAGGGCCTGCCAGTCTGTCCCACATACTTCAAACCACATTCATCACAACTCAACAAATAAACACCTGATCTGCGTGAGACCGACACCGAATCCTTGCCATTACACAGCTCCCTCAAGGCATTCTGAGTTCTAAAAGCAACAAATATACTACTTTCCCTCATGATCTTAGCTATACTCAACGAGACGGGACCCACGAACGGCAAACAGGCCGTGTACTTCCTAGGTGGATCTTGAATCGGATATAATAAATGAAAACTAGCCTTTCTACGTTTTTTATTTAATAATGAGTGAACCATTCCTACGTCATAGCCATTACTTTGTGCTATGTAGCAAATGATGGACAATTCTTCACCAAATGCCTGTGGGCTCAACGGTACCGCCAGTAACCTGCTCAGTAAGCTGTGGAAAGCTGCCATTTTATGTTGCCATGGATGATTGGATGAGTAAGGAATAACTGTGTCTGTAACTGTTGGTTTCCTATAGATACGGAACTCATGAACACCGTTCCTTCTAGTAATTGAAAGGTCCAAGAAATTGAGAGTGGAATCTGACTCCAACTCTAGTGAAAAATCAATTCTAGGGTGTACTGAGTTCAACTTGGAGACAAGGACACTGAGCTGACGTTTTGTTTCTGTCCGACATATAATAATATCATCCACATATCTAAAATAGTACAAGACATGAACGTTCCCAACTATGTGGTTAGTCTCGAATGCATCCATAAATATTTCAGCTATTAAAGGACTGAGTGGCGACCCCATAGCCAAACCATTCCTCTGTAGAAAAAAACTGTTGTTGAACTGAAAGTAATTCTGAGTCATACACAATCTTGTTAGGTTATAAATTTCCTCTATTTTATTAAAATTGATCCTTTTTATTGTTAATTTTTGTCTCAAAATATCTAATACTTCATTATACGGTACGTTAGTGAATAAACTTTTCACGTCCAAAGACACAAGTTGAGCATTGGACGGTAACTTAATATTTTTAATCTTGTTTATGAGGTCAGTACTATTTTTTATAGAAAATTTTGGGTTAAAATCTATTGCTTCTTTAATGATTGTGTTCAAAAACTTCGACAAATTATATGCCGGCGCTCCCCTGTATGCGACAACAGGTCTAATTGGGCACCCTTCCTTGTGTATTTTTGGAAGGCCATAAAACAACGGACAACTGGGATTCATGTTTATCAAAGTTTTATGCAACGAAGAGTTCTCAGGGAATAAATAAGTCGTGGATTTCAAAGCAAGCTTTAGTTCTGCCTGGAACTTAGCTGTAGTATTGAAGGTTAAGTGTTGAAAATCATCAGATGAAATGATGTCATTGACTCTTGCCATGTAATCCTCCCTCGGGATCAAAACCACGGTGTTACCCTTATCAGCCTTACTCAGAACCACATCCCCATCCCTAAGTTTGTTGCGAATCGACCTTTGTACAGTCAATTCGGAGTTAAAAGTACCAGACAAACAAACAGAATCGATTTTTTGTGCAACCAGTGCCTTCAACATTATGTCACCCTTATTTCTAATGATTGCCACCTCCGCATCTACTGCCAAAGGTTCTAAAGATTTTTTATTGTTAAATGATTTAGGTATGGAATATTTTAAGCCCTTATTTAAAAGGGACACCTCACTGTTGCTGAGATGAATATCAGAAAGGTTCTTGATTCTGGGGTAAAATGTATGATTAGAAAACACCTGCTCCCTTCGATCAAAAAACTCGCCTCTACCCACCCTTAACTTTAAATAATTTTTTTTTGATTGTTTTAAAAATTTTTGTGTATAAATTTTGAAGCTAAATCTCGTGCCTTCTGATCCAACAAATCAAACTCTATTCTGTATAAATAGTAAAAAAGTCTTGTTTTCATAAACGACATCCACCTTAGTGACATTTTTAAAACCTGATTTTCCTAGTCGATTTATCAAATTTATCGATAGCGTGTATCGACACTGTTACATCACAAGTGGGCGGTAACTTTTTGTCTTGTCATTATAGTGTTATGATACAAAATGTATAATGTATGTGTTTGTGAAAATGTTAACGTGTTATTCTTATTGTCAAGTGTGAGTTTTGTAGTGGCACCCGATTGGGTTTGAGCGTCTGAGAATGTGTGCGTGTCGATGACCCCCCCGCACCAAACATGGCAGACTTTTATGTATCGGGAAAATGCATAATGCCTTGTCCCGTCGTATACGGCGACAGCGTATACGACGACCGCGTTGGTCTATGGTCGTATGTATTAACATAGAATAGGTAATAGGACCTACTAGCGTAGTTTTAGGTCTTAATAGTAAATTCTTTTACCTATTTAATTATTTATTTTTATTTAATTAGAGAACTCAACAGCTTATTTGTAAAGGTACAAGATATTGTCACAACTACATCAAACACTAAAGCTAATAATAGAGTTCTACAACATTTATGTAGACCCTTACACTAAAAGTAGTTCAACTGTGAACTTATCTTAATTAAACCTAAAATTACAAACAATAATAAAACAAAACACTAATAAAACACAATAAAAATAACAATAAAGTAAAAAAAGTAAAATAAAATATAAAAAAAAAGAAACACAACACAGTCCAACTATAATAACAACCTAAGTTTCTGGTTCCCCGGCGAGTACCCTCACTATTTGATTGCGGTAGGACTCCTTCGAAAAATAAAATATGTCCACATTATCAAATCTTTTCCCATATGTGCGAGGCAAACGAGTCATGACAGCGTTTTTGGCGTAGTTGGTGCTTTGAAACGGTATATTGAGTAAATGAGCATGCCTCGTTCTGAACTTTGGCGTGCAGAATTGTACCTTTGAGAGAAGCTCACAACTATCCAGCCGATCACGCAAAATGTCATAAAGCAGCAACATATCCAACATAATGCGCCTGTCCCTGAGAGGAAGAAGATAGTAATGATCACAATCTATGGCCTAGGATTCGTGACGTCTCTTTCATTTAAAATTAAGGAATTTAACAAATCTGTTTTGTAAACTTTCTATTCTATCAATATAAATTCTGTATTGTGGTGACCAAACGACCAACTATAGATATAGATACATTGTTTGCGAGTAACACAGGCTATATAGCATCACACTACGATCAAATGAAAGCGTAGTAGCAATGAAAAATGTTACAAAATCTACCCTAACACGTGGACGAAGTTGAGAGCGTCTGCTAGTAGTCTTTAAATTGCATAAGTATGTTCTTATTTAATTAATTATCTAAAGGCAAGTTACGACATAATTTTCCAGCATAACATTACAAATTACAAAACAATCATAATTATAGATTTATTGAATTTCACTTGCGGTAATATACGCTAGCGGCAGAATAATTTAACACATAACATGATTAAATTTTAATATCATTTATAATATTAAAGTAGTTTCATTATTATGCTCGAATTATCTGAGTGTCGTGGTTAGGCATTTGTTTGCAGAGATATTAATTATGGAACATTTAACTGAAACTATTATTTAAAATACAAATAATATTGTGGTGTTATTGGTAAACTAGAATTGTGTTTTAAAATAGGTACTTATGCACTTCCCAACACGAAACCATCGGCTCGACCCGGTAATAATCACCTTTTCATATTAGACTGCCGTCAAATAAAATAATGTGCAAAGTTTGCTCACTTAATGAGACGGGCTGATTCTTCCAACTGTACAACATGTGGAACAGTCGAAGATGTGTACCATATCCTTATTTAATGTTCAAATAATAGAAATGAAAGGCAATCATTGCGTGCTAAATATAAATTAAACACCTATGACGTTGGGCAATATTTGGGACTGCTGACTTCTCCTTCGTCAAAAAAAGCAGACCTATTGTGGCAATTAATTAAACACTTAATGATTCCTGTATATTAAATATGTAAATAATGATTGTGCTCATTATGGACAAAAGAATCGACAAAAAAAAACTATAATGATGATAATGTTTCGTAAGCTATGGGCGCCAACTTAATGTCAGAGGGGAGAACAATGGATCTGGATGAGACAGTATGGTCTACTCAGCCCTGGCAATAAAAGTATTATAGGCCATAGGCTGCTTCACATATGGAAAAATGGTAACGAAGATATAGTCAAATAGTGTCTTTGACAATAAGAACATACGAGGAACACATCACTTCTTAAGGCCATCAAGGTGATGTCCACTATTATAATGGCATTATATTAGTGGATTATATTGTAAGCCTGTAGAAAGAAGGTCGGTGAAGAATTCGGTTAGCTAGAAACAATAATAAGTGACTGAGGAAGAAATTTTTCAAACTAAAGGTTGTGTCACGGTAAGTAGTCGTGAGCAAGTCTCTGGAGAGGTAAGTAACATCTGCCCAGATTCTATGTGCTCCTTCGCATCCCTTCTGCATATTTCATTGCAGTGTATAACTTTGCGACAAGACACAACGCTCAATGCTCGTTTATATTTTGTTTACTGAACAAGTTTACTAAAGAGATTTTGTTTGTAACCGTTGAAAGCGACACACGCTTTTTTTGGATAGACTCTGGGCTGGACTCGAACCAGCGACTGATCCCTTTCCAGGAGGAACGTTCCACCAACTGACCAAGACACGACTAGTGATGATCAGTCGCTGGTTCGAGTCCAACCCAAGACTATAGTTTTTGTGATTCATATTGTTAAATTATTTAAGAAAAAGTTAGCATACTTCACTGCTTATAAAATATATTAACTCCTACCTCTTGATTATAATAATCGTAAGTTGTAACAGAACTACTGTGTATAACCCATGTAAAGATTTGAGATACCTAGTAGTCGTTTAAGCAGAATTCGATGTTAATAAGGCACTAACTCTGATACACTAACTCTGTTATTTCCCACTTACTAAAAATAGTAATCTTCAAAATATTCAGACGGTTAAAGCAGTTGAGTGAAGTTTACATATTAAGGAACCAGTGATATCGTTATATGTGCATAATTACTGCTGTATGTCCAAGGAAAAATCAAAGTTAAGTTCTAATTATGTACTAACTAATTATATTCTAATTATACTACTATCTAATTATATTCTTACTATTAAATTTGAATCATCAGTTTACTTCGGATTACCCACCATTTTGTTAATATTGAAGTGTCAGTACTGTGAAGGTGCCTGCACAATTCGCATACGACCTCATTAAGTAGATTGTAAACTTGTATTGGCTGGTTACGAGTCTAAGAGTTTAAATATTATTAAACATTATATTATAGCGAGAGCGTTTTAAACGTTCTTTTCTCTGCCGAACGATGGTGGCTTTTTTTTTTTTTTTTTGTGGGCGCTCCTCTACCGATGGCAGAGCCTATTCTGCAGCGTTTTATTTCTCTAGTCTGCCTATTCAATCGACAGCCCTCTCAGGGCTCATTATATTTTAAGCTAAACTTACACCCGTATTTGCCGGCCACGCCACGAGGTTCGCGGTCGCCATGCACTGGAGAACGGTGATTAACCAGCGCACGGCGCCGCACCCCCCGTGGCGCCACCCGCAAATACGTCGTTTTGTATTATTTAATCATCTTTCATTCCTATTCTCGTGTACCATTCCATTTCTTCTTTTATGCCTCTCGCACTTTCATACAACCTTTCATTCTTTAGTTTTGGGGATTTTGAGGGTACATCAGCGCTTTTTATTTTTATTGGAAAATTTTCAAATTTTACATTTTTCTTAAATATTAACAGTTCCTTAATGCAACAGTCTTAATCTCTAACAAGTTATTTCTTCAAAACAATCTATTATCTTTTTGTATTAAATCTAAACAATCTTATATTCTATCTTCTGGTTTTATTACTTTATTAACATTCAAAAAAATTTTTTATTCTTAAAATATTGTTTTAAGAATAAAAAATTTGACACGTTGAACCTTAGGATATTCTTAAACTTTAATACTTATTTTTACATTTTGTACAGAGTAAACCTGCTTGCACCTGTTTACTTCTTATTTTCTACATTTTCATGTTCCTTAACTTAACATTTATTTTTTTACTATTCTAGCATATATATCGCCCAATATTCTATATAATATTGTCGTATATTATCTAATTTCCACCATTTCTTAAGTGTGCTATTTTAATTATTTTCTCCGTGTATTTGAGAAACGGGTCTCTATAATGTTTTAACATTGTGGGCAGATTTTCCTGAATTAACCTAATATTATTATTTTGTTCAAAGTTGAAACGATCGTTTATATGGACTGAGCATTCAAGCAGTAAATGTATGATGGTTTCGTGTACGTCCGGGTCCGGTCGCACACGATGGGCTCGCCTTACACCTGAAACGGTGCAGGTATTCTGCGAACCCACAGCGGCCCGTAAGCAGTTGTGTCGTTGTGCCAGCGACCGGCATCTTGCGGACGACACTGTACGCCTCCACTGCACAAGGGAGGAAAAGCTTGGTAACGGAGGCGGTCGTACCTTCTTTGTACCTCTCATTCCATTCGTGTAGCGTCCGCTGACGCAGAATATGCTTCACGAATGAAACCGGGTACAAACCGTAGTCCGGTGCCTTCTTCAATTTCAGAGCCGCCTCCTTGGCGAGTTCGTCGGCTCGCTCATTGCCCTCCAGCCCTGCGTGGGCCTTGACCCAGAATAAGGAGATTTCCTTACCCTGGGCCATGCCTTGCCGAATGGCGGTTCTGGCTTCCACCGCCAGGGGATGGAGGGCATGACGGTTAATTACCGTCAGGAGTGCGGCTCTGCTATCGGAGAAGATGCCGAACGTGGTAGCGCCACGCCTGAGAATCTCACTGGCCGCTCTGCACAGCGCCAGGAGCTCGGCCTGGTAGACGGTGCAATGCGGCGCGAGAGCAAGTTTGAGGGCCTTGGTTTCGGCCGCGCTATTCCAAAACGATAGCGCTGCACCGACCCGGCCCTCAATCTTGCTCCCGTCCGTAAATATTCGTACCTGCAAATGGGTGAAATTGTTGACTTGTTCCTCGTCTACCAGGTCCGTAAACTCCAAAGCGGTGTGCACAGCGGGGTGAGGACCCTCGATTGCTCGGGCCATCCGTTCAGTCTCCCAGTCCCCAAGCCCTAACTGGTCCACTCCTCTCTTGGCCTCATATAATGAGGCCACCTCACGAATTCTGAGGTCCAGAGGGAGCAGGCCAGACAGGACCAGTGCCGAGTTCAGGGAGACCGTCCGGTGGGCCTTACACAATTTCTGGGCGAAACCGCGCTGTACCGCGTTCAGCTGCTTTCGGACGCCAAGCTTGTTCGCCGTTGTGTGCCAAGCACTGGCTGCGTACAATATCGTCGGCTCCACGGCAGCTACGTAGATCGTCCGGATCACCTCGGGGTGCAACCCCCAACTGATCCGGGCCATCCGCGCGAGCTTGTAGTAGATGCCGATCGCTTTTCTGCAAATGTTCTTAATGTGTGTGTTGAAGGTGAGTTTGTGGTCGATAGTTAACCCTAAGATCTTGATCTCCTCGGAGAGACAAATGTCCACCCCACCCATGTGCAGGCGTGGGGTATCGTATTTCAATCGCCTGGTTACATTGTGTGCATTGCGCACGTCTTATGCGGCGCAAATTTCAGCTTATTCTCGATACCCCACTACTGCACATAGGCGAGGGAGGCATTAGCTTGCGTTTCTATGTCTAGTGCCGAGTCACCATCGAACACCAACACCACATCGTCCGCGAACGCCTGAACATACATCCCCTTTCGTTCCAGTCCATTCAAAAGCGGATTCAAAAGTAAGTTCCACAGTAAGGGACCTCCGATCGAACCTTGGACGCACCCTTTGTCCGTAGAGCGGCTGCACTCCTCGCCCGCGTACCTTACCCTTACCTTCCTTTCGCTAAGGTAGCTGCTGACCACCTGTCTCAAGTTTGTCGGACATCCTTCCTCCGCCAGTCGTACTTTTATGACCGGCCACCAGGCGCTGTCGAAGGCGCCCTCTATGTCCAAGGACACCATAGTGACTATTCTCTTTGCGTCGAGTTTAGTCACTATGTACCCCATGAGGTCGTAGAGGGCGTTTTCGGTGCTCTTCTGGGGCATAAAGCCGTACTGGCGGGGATTCATCCTTGGTAAAAGATGAAACTTGAGTCGGGTGACCAGCATCCTCTCGTACACCTTTCCCAAGACCGGTAACAGGCCAATTGGTCTGTACGACTTGGGAACTGTGTACGAGTCCTTGCCTGGCTTCTTCAGCACCACCACCACGGCTTCCTTCCATATCTTAGGAAAGTAGCCGTGCCGGAGGCACTGATTAAGCAGCTCGAGGAAGTATAAGGGGTCGGCCCTGACAGCGTGGTTGCAGATGTCGGATGTAAATCCATCCGCCCCCGGTGCTTTCTTGGGGTTGAACCTATGAAGGGCATCGTGCAATTCCTCGAGAGTAAAAGGTGAGTCATCTCCATGATGACCCTCGCCGCTGTCGTCGTCATCCATATCTGCTGCCTTTTTTCTAATGGCACGATGCCCCTCGTTATCCTCCTCAACTCTATCTTCTGGATAGAAGGTTTGAGCGAGGAGGTTGGCTGAACCCCAAGAATCCAGGTGGGTTCCATTATGAACTAGAGGCTGATCTTCTTCCCTTACTGTGGACCTTCCTAGCACTCTATAAATTCCTTCCCATACCCCCTCCCTGTCCTGCTTTCCGCAGAAGGCCTTCCAACTTTCGACCTGTGCCTTTTTTACTTCACTTTCATACATCTCCTTTTGCTCTAGATATCGCAGAACTACCCTCTCTCTTCGGACCGGGCATGCATTCCGGATCCGACGCCTTTTGGTGTTGACGGCCCTTCTCAACTCGGCAAGCCTCTCCGACCACCACGGCATGGTGACAACATCTTTATTTTTTATTCGAGGAATGCTATCCTCGCAGGTATCACTTATGATGTTGGTGTTCGCCCCAATGACGGTCTCCAATTCCTGCGTATTCGCAATATCCTGGAGACTATTTTGCTGGTCATGGAGCGCACCGACCATCTGTGTTCCAAATCTCTCCCAATCCGCCTTTTTTGTGTGATACCTGCGAGTTGTTCTCTTAATGGAGATACCCGATGACTTAGTTAAATTGATGTTGAACACTATGCCGTTGTGGTCCGAGCTGGGCGCGAGGGTCTCGTCAACCCGCCAACCGTCGACTCGCGGAAGCATGTCACTAGAACATACCGTGACGTTCACGTAGCTGCGATATCTCGTTACACCTCTGACAGTGTCGAAAGTTGGAGTGTCCCCGCTATTCAGAACCTGGAGGGCCCATTCATTTAGGGCACCACTCAGTGTGACGCCCCTAGGACATTCTGTCGTGCCACCCCACCAGGCACTCTTCGCATTGGCATCCCCTCCGAAGATAACAGACCGTGGTCCCAACGTACGGACGACTCTATCCAAGGTCTCCAGATAGGGCTCGATGGGTTCGGATGGTTCTAAGTAGAAGGATACCAGCGTGATCGTCCAGGCGCTGGTCCGGATCCCCACTACCGCCACATTGTCGGTAGTGAGTTGCGGGTACTGAACGACGTCCAACGTTGAGTCAAACACGACGATGGCCGCCTTTGCAGTCCCATCTCCTTGTCAAGCGTTCTGGAAGACCCTGACGCCCTGGTATCCCCTCATCCTATTCCCATTGCCCATGTAAGGTTCCTGTACGAGTTCCACGGATACCTTACGCCTGGAGGCCTCGAGTAGGAAGTCTTGGGTTGCCACCTGCTTCTTCATTAGGTTTGCCTGTACGACTCTGTATGGGGAAGCAATGCCCGGGGTGCCCTTAGCAGTACTGGGTGGTTGCCCGTGCTATTTCATCCCATCTCATTCTTACTGGGCATGAACTAAACAATGCGCTGTGCCGTGTGTCGCTCAGCCCCTCCCGACGGCAGTTACAGCAGGAAGGTTGTGTTCCCACCTGCAGCTCTGGGCACTTGGCCTTCATATGAAGGCCGCTGCAGTGGCTGCACGTGGGCTCCGTACTCTTACAGTACTTCCTGCTGTGTCCATACCCTAGGCATAGGAAGCACTGCACTAGTGGAGATTGATCTGCAACTCTTACGGGTTGCAGATCAATGTGCAGCCTCCCCAGTCCTAGGGCACGGGACCATACCATTGGGGAGACCCTGAGCACCACATGACACATTAGAGGGTTCCTCGCATTCCTTCGGTACTGCACGGACATGCGATTCTGGTCGTCAGGTAGGTCACGGAAAATCTCGCGGTTGCGAGTTCTGACAGCGTTCAGCAGTTCTTCGTCCTTGTGGAGTTTCAACACTCCGTACAGCACCAGAAGGGGATCGCGGTTCTTCATCACCTCTACGCAAAGGCCCCTCTCCCTGTCTCCGAGCCTTTGCGCTGCCCTCTTTCGCTCCTCTTCCATTCTATAACCTACTATAACCCTCTTATCCTTCGCCTTTCTTACTTTTTCAACTCTCACCCATCCCTCATCCTCATTCGCTACCTTTCTTAATCTTTCAATCACTTCCTCACTCGTCTCTTGCTCATCCCGTGACGTGATCACCACCGAATGGAGTGCGGTCCTCCCCGGAAGCTGGTTTTCGCTCCGGCCCGCTACTGCACCTGCGTACGTCATTCTTGCCTTACTCTCCCTCTATTTTGCTCTTACATCCATTCCTTCGAGTCTCTCTTTCATCTCTATCATAACTCCATTTCCTTCATTCATTCTTCTCTCATTCACTTTTAATAGTTTAGTATTGCTCGCTATTTGGGCCTTTAGCCTCTCCTCCATCATTTTTATATGTTTGGTCACTTTTGTGTACTCTTTGTTCTGGAGGTTCGGTAATTCTCCGTCTGTGACTGTCAACTCGGTGCCATCGTTTGGTCCTGCTTCCTTCACAATTCCGTAGAGAGCCTCCAACGCCCCTATGGCGCCCCATTTGCACTCGGTTTTTATATTTCCCGATCTACGATGGTGACTTGGAACGCCCTGCCTGCGCACGTGTTTCTCCACCATATAACCCTGGGTTCTTTAAGCGAAGCGTGAAGAGGCACATTACTGGGTCGTCAAGTTGAGGGCCACTCTCTATAGTATTCCTGTGTACTGTGAGAGTCGCTCACAATTGCCAGACGTCGCCTCAGCTTACCATCAGGCGGGTGGCGTCAATTTGTCGACCTAAATATTTATATATAAAAAAAAACATTTAAAACGGAATCAAACAAATGGAAGAAAAGGAAGATCAGTCGAGCGAGGGCTGCGCTGGCGGACACCTCAGCTCCTGAAGACGTCTAAAATGAATTAGGAATTGTAAATGTAACTGACCGAGCGAGTTTCAACTCGAGGACTGGCTGATTTGGCGTTGTATGTCTGTATGTATGTGTGTCAGTTTCGGTCTACAGGCCGCATTTTTCAGCCGATCAGGGGGAGGATTCAAATAAGGGGATGTTTTCGTGTTTCAGTTCTGTATTGGCTTGTTGTATTTCAGTTCTGTATTGGCTTGTCAGGGTGCAGATGAAGCGGCGTCGTTACTGGTACATACTGTCTCGGATATTGTCAAAAATCAAACAAGCACGATGGTTATGCCTAACAGGAAATAAAAAAAAAATCTTGGATTACTCCTGGTCTCTTGCGTTGCATGAGACATCGCGATAAACTCTACCTTAAATGTAAAAAAGAACCTGAAAATAACATCGCATCCTTGACTTACAATCGCTACAAGAACTTCTGCTATAATTTACTGAAAAAGGTTAGAGTAGAGTACGAACGTAATGAATTTATTTATAAGCCCTGCAAACCCTTCAGTCGTTCAGTCTTCAGTTTATCCTCTGACCTCGATGTCGATGCTTCCCACCGACTGTACTGAAATAAACAATATTATTGTTGGTCTTAAGAGCACTTTGGCACTGGTTGGGACAATATACGAGCATCAATCATTAAACAGACAAGACGGATTTAGTTCCGGTGGTAGCACATGTTTTTAATCTGTGTCTATTTTTGTGTGTGTGTATTCCCGGATGTGTTTAAAATCAGCCTGGTTATACCGATTCATAAGAGTGGTGATGGGAGCAGTATCCATAACTACAGACCCATTTCAATTCTCTCAACATTCTCGAAAATATTACAAAAAATAATTAACACTAGATTAACAAAGTATTTAATTTGCAATAACGTGCTCGCTGATAATCAATTTGGCTTTAGGACTGGCAGGTCCACGGAAGATGCAGTTATAGCTCTAACAAATAATATCACTAGAAATCTTAACAAAAATATTAAATCAACTGCCATATTTTTAGACCTTGCGAAAGCGTTTGATACTGTTCCTATTTTCACCCTTCTCGGGAAGCTAGAGCGCATTGGAGTCAGAGGCGTCGACCTCGATCACTTTCGAAGTTATTTTGTGAATCGTTTCTAGTGTGTTAAGTTGAGCGGTGTCATTAGTGAGCGTAAACCCGTGCATTTTGGAGTGCCCCAAGGTAGTGTACTCAGACCCACATTATTTCTTATAAACAGAAACAACCTTGCAAGTTGCCCATTAAAAACTGCAAGATTTTACTTGCGCTGATGACACTGTGCTGCTTGTGAATGGGGCAAACTGGAATGACGCGCAAAGGAATGCTGAGACTGCCTTGTCTATGGTAACGCTCTGGCTCTCCCAGAACCTTCAAACCTTAAATGTAGACAAAACTAAATACCTTACTTTTGCACCATATTGTCATTGTGTGTCACTTCCTTCTCCCTCTTTTAACATTGTCGCCCATGAAACTCTTTGTGAAGCGGAAACCATGTGTAACTGCTTGCGGATCGCATGTGAAACCAAAATTAGATATCTCGGTGTCTGGATTGACAATCACCTTTCCTTGGGGGAACACGTCCGGGTGACCACCAGCAGAGTCCGAAAACTTATGTTTCTTTTTAGGAAGCTGCGTTCAGTTTTGGACTTGCCTACCCTTAAAATAGTTTTCTTTGCTCTGGTTCAGTCGGTGGCGGGGTTATTTTGTTGCGGCATGGGGCTGCGCCGGGAAAGCCAGATTCACCACTCTTAAAAGAGCACATAGAGGTGTACTCAAGTTTATGTCGTTTAAGCAAATATTGTTTAATACAACGCAGTTGTATCAGGATTTGAAGGTGTTGACAGTAAGAAAGATATTCCTATTAACCGTCATACTTCGCAAACATAGCGAGATCCCTTATAGTATAAATCCTGATCCGTCCTTTCAAAGGAAACGTCGCATGGATAAAGTTTGTTCTATAAAATTATGTAAAACACAACTTGCCAAGCGACACTACCACTTTTTTGCACCCTCACTGTACAACATAGTAAATAAAATCTTAAATATATATTATATCCTAACACGTTACTAAAATGCAAATCACGCGTAACTGAGTGGTTGCTTGATCTAACATATGACGACACAGAAGACTTAGTCACATCCATTATATAATTTGAACCACACACACACTCCCGCATAATTATGCAGATACACACACACATCACACACACACCACACCCCTTGCTATAACTTGATATGATGAAAACTAAACAGTAAAATTAAATAGTTAAATTGTATTAATGGAAAGTAGCAATTGGAAAGAATATTACTGAACTTCGCCAGAGGTGGGCGCTAGTAACTGCGTCACAGTGTTGCACTAATGCGGTCACTACCGAACACTATTGGTACAAATGTGTAATCAATATTATTAATAAGAATTATAGTACCTTACTTATTTACAATATACAATAAAAATACAATTGAAACTTACTAAATATGTACATTACCTATATTCTAATATTATACCTTCTAATTACAACCAAATTCTAATATGCGTCAAAGAATCCCTCCGCCTCGTCGCCGACTGGCAATGTTCCGAGAAGGCTGGCAGCATTTCCACGTTGTATGGCAATGCTTATTCTTTGTGCCAAATAGTAACCAGCCTTCTGGTCTTGAGAAGTATCGTCGATATTTGAGTCGATCATGAGTTTAGATAATTTTTTGAATAGGCCGCGAGCACTCGGACCCCAGGGTCCCAGCGTCTCCACCCCAAACGGCTCAAATATGTAGTCTCCTGCTAAATTGGAGTATTTGCGCCGTTTGAGGCTTTCCGCTGATGCATCAGCAGCGCCCGCACACCCCGCTGAACCAGGAAGGTGATAAGGCGCCAGAGTGTCAACGCACGTAGCGTCCCATACTAAAGGCCTTCCCATCTTCCATGGCAGTAACAACATTCCATCAGGTCTCTTTCCATCGCCACGTGCGAGCCCATTTGGTTCACAAACTGCTGGGATACCGGCGGTGGAAAGAGCCCGACGGATTATGTCGTTTAGATTAGCGTGTCGAGAAATACGACCTGCGCTTCTACTGCAGGAAAGACCGTGATGTCCAAGGTTATCGACTACCTCTCCACAGTAGCAACGATGCGGAGAAACACATGGCGCACCCAAACGAAGACAGGTGGCAAGGCGGAAAGTGGTATCGTCCAACATAGTACCTATATTGGGCGAGGGAAGTGCTTTGATCCACAATCCGGACTCCCACTCTCCCACAGCCAGTAAACGTGCTCGCTCTGAAACATTTAATTGTTTGTGAAATCGAAATAAATTATTTTTTATCACGGTTGCAAGTCAGACTTTTGTAATGATACCATGAACTGAATGAGCCCCACTAATTGGCAATTAGCTTGAGATGCATGAAGAATTGATTCAACCTCTTGTGAGATTTTAGGGACACAAACCTTCTTTTTCACAATGATTTTTTGGTCACAATGATTTTTAAACATATATGTAGGATGCTTGAGATGAATTTCCGTAGTCTATTTATAGCTATACTCAGAACACAACGACAGGGTGGTCAATAATAACTAAGTACCTATCTATATAACTTTTGAATGAAGGGCTCATGGTTTAGTGGTAAACGACTATGTTAATCCATTGCGAAGCTCACAGTCGCTTAATATTGTATACCTAAATGGTGGGACACTGCCGACCGTTCTTATAATGTTAACACCCTATGTACCAGTATCCACAATCTGAATAATAAATGAAAAATGAAATGAAGGTTAAGCAACATCTAGTCAGGCCGGTCTTAGGATGGGTGACAATCTCTTAGACATTGGGACCCCTCCGTGGCTTGGAGAGCACGTTAAGATGTCGGTGTCGGTTGTCATCCAAACATCTATGGCAGTCGTTAGTGGTAGTTGGAGCCCTAAATCAAAAATCAAAGACCGGTCTAAATACAGAACTTCTATATCGCCCATGGGCTGTGGAGGTCAGATGGCAGTCGCTTTATGGACAATATCGAAGTTCAGCCGAATCGCAGTTAGACTAGAACGCCGACCCCAACTGTTATGGGAAAAGGCTCGGTGGATGATGACATAATTATATACTTAAGTTTTAAAATTACTGACAAAGTAGGAGCATACTCGTATTATTATAAAAACGCTTATAGGACATTTTTTAAATGTTTTAACTTGTTTAACACGGTAAACCATTACCTAGGTATTAAGTCATCCTTTTTCTTTTTAAATAATTGAGCGGAGCGAAGCGTAGCGTATTTTAGACGACAAGTCTAAATCGTTTGTGTGCCAACTCCTCCGAAACGGCTCGACCGATTTTGACAAAATTTGGTATGCTGGTCGACATCATACCCGGGAGTGCATATCTCTGAAATCATGAAATAGAGCATAAAACAAATTTAAGGAAATTTGCTCCGCTCAACATTTGCAATTAGTAGCATGCATTGCATACCTAGTAATTGAGCGGAGCAAAGCGAAGCTCAATCTTAAGGCTGCTACACACAGTGCCGGGCAAGCCGCTGGCCAAGCCGCTGCTAACCCGGCGGCTTCCAAAGCCGCCAGCTTGCCGCACAAAGAAGCCGCCGGCATGGCGGCGGGCTATGCCGGCGGGTTGCGCGGGGTGCCAGTGGCAGTTCGTTCCCGGCATTTGAGTAATAGTGGTGTGTTTTTATCAGGTGCCTGCCGTTTTGCCGAAAAGGTTTATTCATTACCCAAACAAATTTTAACAACCTTTTTTTGGTACCATTGCAATATTTCGAATGATTTTAGTACGCATATTTTTATTTGTTCAAATTTTTACTTGGCAAAATATTACCAAGTATAATGTCATTATGGCATTTGGTCTTTAATTAATTTCTTCTTTAAACAAAATGGGTAGGTTAGGTTAGGTTAAAACTGTGACCTACTCTGAACTATTTAGATTAGGATAATAACTTAGTTGGTAAACAAGTTATATTTTAAACGTTAATTTCCCAAACATTAGGTTTGCGTTACAATTTTTTGTGAATAGATTTTTTGCTAAGTAATATTTTGGCAAATGAAATTATGCGAAGAATTTTTTGGGAAGTGTACATTTGTCAAATTCCTTTCGGTCAAACAAGGGAGACTCGTTTTTATCATAGCGTGTCAGTTTTGATATCAGTGCTAGACAGACTTCGAGAATCAGTGAGGAAAGGAGTTTTGGTGAAATTTTAAACAGTTTTCCAAGGCTGAAATAAGTTTCTCCTGTAGCTAAAAACCGCAACGTTACTGCCGTTACTGTCTCTTTAGCGGGTATAGCCTCTCTCCAGCTAGTATTTTTTTTGCTAATGTACACTTCAGTAGATACTCTTCAGCAAAAATTCAAAGTCTTCATATGTCATTCTCAGAAACCCAAATAACATACTATTACGCTAACGCTGACACCCCACATCGTCTTTGTTATACTCTTCTATCATTACAGTACAATTCTGCCAGTTTTTATTTCGTAAACTGGGACGCACCCAAAACCTTCTCTTCCTTTTATATTTATTTCTTATTATAATAAAAACTACAACTGCGGCGGCATTGCTGATGATTTCATTATTCATTGTAACCAAAAATATGTAGGTACTTCACTAGCGTTCTACATGACTGTCACAACCGGAATGATGCTTGGCGGCTATGCGCGGCCTAAGCCGGTGGCTTGTATTGCCGGGAATATAGAGCATAAAAAAAAATAAGAAAATTTGCTCCGCTCAACATTTGCAATTATTAGCATGCATTGCATACCTAGTATTATTTTTATATTCACAAACGCATTACGATTTCTTTCGCACGAGTAAACGTTTGAAAGTGGTTTGGGCTCATTACTGGACAAAGAAACTCAATATAAAAGATAAATTAAGGCGGATTGGCATCTGTGGTTAATGATAATCGGACTCATAATTCGTTAAGACGAGGGACCCTCATAACGCCACCAAAAGAAATAGGCGTACCTATTCCAGCACACATAGGTACATACATATCATCACGTTTATAACCACGAAAGGATAGGTAGAGTTAATTGACCGAGCGAGCGAATCGTCTACTTTTCGAGACTGGACAACTTTGCTTTCGTCTGTCTGTCTGTCGGTATGTGTGTTCCGGGCTAGCAGCCATAGTTTTTATCCGATCTTCACGAAACTTAGCACAAGTGTTTCTTGATTTAATACAATTTTTTCATCGTAAGATTTTTGGATTGAGGGTAAATGGGGTAAATATGGTCAAATAAAGTTTTAATGTTTTTCACGAAACTTGGCACAAGTATTCCTTTACTGGAAACAATATTTTAAGTGGTTATTTAAAGGGGACAGGGGGAGCGGGGAGGGGGAAATCCCAAAATATGTTTTTAATGTTCGCGAGGTGTGCTGTTCGACGCGACCTCTAGTATAATTATGTTGGTTATCAACGTTATCAATATCGATGACGGGATTGCTCTACGCTGAAAAACCTGGGTTCCTGTTATACATTGACAACTAGCGGACGCCCGTGGCTTAGCCCACTTGACAAATTATGTACACAAAAACCTTCCTCAAGAACCACTCAAAATGCAAAATAAAGCAAAAAAATACATAAATCCGTTACGTAAATTTAAAGATCTAAGCATACATAGGGAACTGAAGCGACTTTGTTTCATACTATGTTATGATAGACTTTGTTTCATACTTTGGGCGTGTCTTCCGTTCTTGGCGCTTTACGTCCAGGTCTTCAAGTCGTATATCTTCAAAACCTGACACTCTTGTTCCGACAGTATAGCGCTAGTCCGGTCTGAGACGTGCAAGGTGCTCCCAGTTATCAGTTGGGATTTCGCAGGCTTCAAGATAGCGTTTAATGGCATCTTTGTAGCGAAGGTATTGACCGCCCGGCTTTTGTTTTCTACAGGCCAGCTCCGAATAAAAAACAGCTTTCGGTAGTCTGCTGTCGCTCATACAGACAAGGTGTCCACTCCACCTCAGTTGGTGCTTCATGAGGAGAGCCTGTACACCGAGCATGCCAGCACGTCGCAGGATCTCGGTGTTTGGGACACGGCCCTGACACTTAATGCGCAGATTTTTTCGTAGACATTTGAGGCGAAATATGTCAACCTGTCTGATGTCTCTTTTATAGCAGCACCAGTTTTCTGCAGCATAAAGCAGCGTTGGCAAGACAATTGCTTTATATAATGCAATCTTCGTCTTTTGTTTTATGTCGTGTGAGTCCCAAACACGTACCTTCGGTTTCCCAAAGGCTGCGGCGGCTGCCGCTATACGAGCTGGTAATTCTGATGCTAAGGTGTTATCATTTCTGATTCAGCTGCCCAAATATTTAAAGTACCTCTTTCAGTATATTATTTTCGAGGGTTGCGTGGGTTGGTGGGGGATACTACCATTATTATGGCCTTTAGGAAACTGGCTTAAGACCTCGGTTGTGCTTGTGCTTATAACTAGACAGATTTTTTTGCAGGATGTATGCAGAGCATCCCCATAGGTTTGTAGGGACTCCAAAGAGTCAGCCATGAGGCACACATCATACTGGATGTCTAGCACAGAAAACCGGTTAAGTTTTCTCTTTGCCCTAAAACGCGAGAGGTCAAACACACTTATATCGGTTCGTGAGTTTGCTTTAATCAGAGCATTGCAGCAGAGAATTGGTCTGAGAGGGCATTGTCATGCCGAACTCTGAACATCATGTTTTCATGAAATTGGTTTATCGAGTTTAACAACCTCTCAAGACAGCCAGTTTTTCTCAACACTATCCAAAGAGCAGCCCGCGGCACCCTATCAAAGGTCTTCAGTCGTCTCCAGATCGACAAAACAAATATGCAGGGGACGATGTTGTTCCAGGCTTTTCTCTTGTATTTTTCTGACGACAAAGATGGCATCGACCGTCCCTCGGTTAGGACGAAACCCGCATCGAGTTTCCGGAAGTATGGTTTCGGCTTGTTGTGATAGATGGGAATTTATAATGTGCGCTAACATCTTCCCAGCAGAGGAAACAAGGGAAATGCCTCTGTAGGAGTCACAGTCAGCAATATCACCCTTCCCTTTGTACAGATTACAGATGGTGGCATGCCTCCAATCCTGGGGGGACGATCCCGCACTCCCATATTTTCAAAATAAGTCCGTACAGCCTACTTTTAATGTATGGACCACTGTATTTAAATAGTCCCGACGGTTTATTTATTTTTTTAATTTCGCGAGACCGCGGCCCCTCCCATGTCCATTGCTGCGGGCGTCTCTGGTGACACTAGAAGGTATTTCCAGTGGCTAGTTCAGACGGTAGGTTATCTACTCCTGATGCCTTGTTATTTTTTATTTTACCCAATGCGGCAATAAAATCGTCAAAAGTTGGAGGTTCAGCTAGTTCTTCCGCAATTGGCAAGCCTTCGAGTGAGTCCACATACAACAGGTCAGTAGTCTAGGTGCTAGGGTTCAAAACATCACTAAAATGTTCTGCCCATATGCCTAATACCTCTTTTCGATCAGTCAAACGTTGAGTTTTGTTCTTGTTGTAAATAGGAGCTTTCTTTATTGATATTGGGCCGAAAACAGTTTGTAGACACTCAAAGAACCGGCCAGTTCGGTTTGTGTCAGCATATAGCTGCATCTCTTCAGCCTTGATTCCCCACCAATTGTCCTTGAGAGCGCGGATTTGTATCCTTTAACTGTGATGAGCTTTCCTCCGCACAGATACACCTGATTAGAGGAGAGAACGTCTATGCTCCTCGACAAGCTGTTTGATGTTAACGTCGGACTCATCAAACCAGTCTTGTTTTTTGCGTTCGGATTTTCCGACAACTTGCAAGGCGCAGCTATGAAGTTTATCTGCGTACAGGCGCCATTCTTCATCGACTGATCTCTCCCCTGCATTCTCTGGCATACTGGTATAAAACGCGTCATCCAGCTGTGTTCTTAGATTCGCGTCGGGGACAAGTCTGCAACACTGCGGCTTCGCCTGGATGTTCGACGAAGCACGACGTGGTGCCTGTATTTTTAAACGCAGCTTAGTCCGTACTAGACGATGATCGGTCCATCCCGGGGCACCTCTCATTGCACGAGTAACAATCACTTCACCGATATCTCTTTTCCTAACTACAATGTAGTCCAATGGGTGCCAGCGCTTAGATCTAGGGTGCATCCACGTGGTTTTGAATTTGTCAGGCATTCTAAAATAAGTGTCTGTAATGCAGAGACCGAACTCAGCGCAAAGAGTGAGAATATCTAAGCCACTGCTGTTGCATTTGCCAAGTCCATGACGGCCAAGAACTCCCCCCCAAGAATTGTAATCATTGCCGA
Source organism: Nudaria mundana (assembly GCA_963556515.1). NCBI lineage: Eukaryota > Metazoa > Arthropoda > Insecta > Lepidoptera > Erebidae > Nudaria > Nudaria mundana. Next base: position 6,606,172 of record OY748297.1, read on the forward strand.
CACGTGCGTTAAAGTCACCCATAAATAGGACCTTATCTTTAGCAGGTATTCCGCTAAGCGTATCTCTGAGTTCATCGTAGAATTTTGTCTTATCTTCATCCTTTGATGGAAGAGTGGGCGCGTAGACACCAATAAGACGGATGTACCTCACGGGAGACACTGGAAGCCTTAGTGTGATTATTCTGTCGCTGATGCCCCTAGGTTGTTCGGACAAAGACCAAGCCAGTCGGTTGCGCACAGCAAAACCTTCTCAGTGCTTGGTTTTCCACTACAGTAATAGGTAAAGCCACCCAGCCGCTCGCACATCTCCCCAGAATCACCAAGATGAGTTTCGCTTAAAGCTGCAATGTCAATATTGTAGCGGCCCAGTTCTCTTGTGATTAGCACTGTTTTTCTTTCTGGGCATTAGTTACGGTCGTTGTCCAGAAGGGTCCGAACATTCCATGTACCAACGATAAGATGATGTGTAAAAGGTTTTTAAGTATCTCTTTTTTCTTGGGTGCGCATTGTCTTACATAACTTTTCAACTCCTATCATCGGAGGTACGAAAATGTTTCTCATACCATTTAAAATTATAATGATCGTTTTTCATAAAAAAAATTAAAACTAAATATTAAAAATCATAATCATTTAAATTCATATAATCACAAAATTATACACTTAGTTTTTACTGATATTTGTTTATACATGGGGCACACAAAGTTTTGCACTTCTAGCTAATCGGAACTATGTGAATTTCGAATGTTATATTTTTTTAAACGTTGCAACTATCTTAGTAATAAAAAAAAAACAATTGGCGGGAAATCATTTGTCAATTGTTTTTTATCACACATCAAAGTTCTACGTATGCAATGAAAATGGAATTAAGTCGAAAAGATTTTAGAGCGATGATTTTTTATGATTTTAATAGTTCTCTCTCTCCGCAAGACTGTGCCGCTCGTCTTCAAAATGCTTTTGGGAGAGAAGCACCTTGTTTGAGCACCGTGAGGCGATGGTTTGTTGAATTTGAGAGAGGTCGAGTTTCTTTACATGACGAATTTCGTGAAGGGCGGCCTTCAACTGCCGTCAACGAAAATAATGTGGCTACTGTTAAGCGATTAATTGAAGAAAACCCGCGAATTACCTATGAGACAATTCGAGGACTATTGGGGATTGGTATGAGTCAAATCCAGAAAATTTTACACGAAGAATTGAAAGTTCGGAAACTTTGTTGTCGTTGGATCACTCATCCCACTGACAGCGGAGCAGAAGCGGGCTCGCGTGGAATGGTGCTCACAGATGCTACTGAAGTACGACCACGGACATTCTAATGCTATTTATAACATTGTCATAGGAGACGAAATGTGGATTTATTGTTTTGAACCCGAAAAAAAACAGCAATCTTGTGAATGGCTGTTTGAAAATGGGAACAAGCCAACAAAAGTGAGGCAAGCGAGAAACGTTGGTAAAAAAATTATCGCGTTTTTATCTCAGCTACGGGTCCCATCTGTACAATTCCACTTGAAGATCAAAAGAGTGTTAATTCCGAGTGGTATTCTACCATTTGTTTACCCAGGGTGTTAGAAAAAGTTCGCGAAAGACGACCCAAAAGCCGCGTTCTCCTACATCATGACAACGCTTCTTCACACACGGCCAACAAAACAAAGTCATTTTTAGCTTTTGAAAAAGTACAACTCGTCACCCATCCTGCGCATAGCCCCGACCTATGTGATTTCGGTATTTTCCCCAAAATCAAAGATTTGATGAGAACCAACTCCGAAGAGGCAGTGATAGCGTTCAATCAGCACGTAGAAAACATGACTTAAGATCTGTGGTCCTCCTGTTTTAAAAATGGTTCGATCGCATGAAAAAATGTTTAAAATGTAAAGGAAAGTATTTTGAAAAGCAATAAACTTAATATTTTGGTTTTAACATGTTGTTTTATTAAGTTACGCAAAACTTATAGTGTGACCTACGTACTAATGATCGAAACTCATAATCATTCGAATAAATAACTATAATATTCATAAATGTGTTTTATTCTTATATTTGTATTTTTTTTAATATTTGTAAACAAAATGGGTTAGGTTAGGTTAAAACTGTGACCTCCTATGCACGAGCCGAGCTAGCGGTGCCGCGGCAGCGGCCGGCGAGTGCCAGAAACGACTTGCATTAAATAGAAAAAAGAGATTGTTTTAGTAGGTGACCCGGAACTGAACTATTTAGATTAGGATAATTACTTATTTGATAATTACTTAGTTGAAGTATGTTCGTAGTAACAACATTATTAATTAAAGCAATATGATAATAGAATGTTATGAAGAATAAAGATCTGAAAAAAAAATTATGGATTTAAACTGCTTCTTGGTAGTTACAGTATTAATTAAAAAATTATAATCACTAACTGTTATGAGTTCTGATGATAGTAATAAAAATTTATGAATAAAAAAAGTATAAAAAATAAAATTAGGAAGAGTGATTAGATAAGAAAAAGAATAGGATTAAAAATTTTATGTGAGCCAATATGGACCCTTTTTTCTTTCTTTCGACCGCATTATTAGGTGAACAGATGACCACGGTTTGCCAACTGCATTGAAAAGAGACGGACTATTTTTAGGCCACCTTTTCTAGGCCCCACCCCGGATTGGGGAAAGCATAGCGCTCCTAAATAGGGCTGCTTTGTCGTCATCCGAGGTGCCAAACCGGTTCCCCGTCTCAATCAGAACCCAGAGCGACCATCACCAGAAGACCGCCTACGTGCAGATGCCAACTAAGGTTCAGACACACCATATCCTCCCCCCACCATCAGCGCTCCATCGCCGCAGGACTTTTACTCGTATACCTTTTTATACATTGCTGGAGTCATTTGCGCAGGAGTATATTTAAGTGGTCAAGCAATTGCGCTGGTACAAGACCAGTCTATCGTCCTCAGTATCCTGATGCCAATGGACCGGATAGCCGGGACGACCGGCTGGATACAGAGGATGCAGGTGAGTGGCCACACGTCTCTAGAAGTATCCAGACGTGTGCCCTTTAAGGCATTGCACCACATACCTTGCCCAGACGCCCTGGCAACCAGACGAGTTTGCCTATCGGCTTAACCTGCCTGCCAAGCCGAATGGGTCTTTGCTATAGTATGGCGGACCTACCATAAGACTGACTGCACCAGTACCTGGAACTGGCCCTGGTGGGCGATGGGGCCGTCACCTCACGTCTACATAAAACTAGATACAATATATACACTTTGCAAAAATTCTGCAAAAAAATTATTCAAAATACCATCTGATACCTATTTAAACATACATACACATATCACGCATATATCCCCGAAGGGGTATGCAGAGGTGCATTACACACCCACAATTTGCCAGTATTTTTAGTCCCACGTAATAGGGGGCAAGCCTATTGCCGTCACCGGGCACATTTAAAATGTGTTAAGTCCAAAATGGCCGATTGAATTTAATAAAAGTATTTAAAACTGCAGTTAAATCTTAAAGTAAGTAAATCTCAGGCCTTCACTTCACTAACAAAACTCAAACATAAAACAAAAAGAAAGAGGAATGTAAACGACTTTTGAATTAACATTTAGCTGTATTATCGCCTTCCCAAATCTCCAAATAAAGCCATCGAATGTTTTTATACAACCAGCATTTAGTTAGTAAGAAGTTCAAGAGAATTTGTTACGATTACGAAATACAGTCAAATGATATTTTGTTTTGTTTTTCTACAGCGTCATTTTATTTTGCAAAAATTCGTCTCAGACATTTTGCTATTTCAATTGTTGTACTTTAAGTATTATGTTATAAAAAGGTAACTCTCGTTATACATTCTTGAAATCGTGTGAATTTATACTGAAGATAATGCGCTTTACATAGGTACCAAAATATTTTTATAACATTAAATTGTAATTAATGATCGCATGATACCCACCCATACCCATGACCATGGTATTTGCACCAGTGCTGAAATATCGGAAATTCCAAACAATACATTATGATAGTTTAAGTTCAGAATATTTAAACTAACTTAACTATAGGATATAGGGATTATATTATACAGCCCGAACTACAGAGATCGTACGTAACATTGAGGTGGCAAAACTCAAAATGCTCAAAAATAGCAATAGCTCCTCCCTTATTACGTAGGACCAACAGTGACTGGCGAAATGTGGGTGTCTTTTTGATAACTTTTTAAATATCACGATATCATTGTTTCTACTTTGTCCCGGGTTCCATTACCGGGTTGCATCAAATATATGTGTGATCCACAATTGTTTGTGTGGGAGTTTGGGTATATTCTATGTATACTATAGTAAAGATGTTCCAAGAATGTAGTTTTTATTTAATTTACACTACGAAAGTCATTTTAAAGTAAGAGCATTACTTAGAGTATTCTTCCTTAGTTTTCTCCACATAAGTAGATAAAGTTAAATCCTCTCAGATAACCCGTATCAAAGAGCTTGTGCCGCTTCTTTTACGGGACAAAGCCAGTACTTACTAAGTTTTAATGTTGTGGCCTTTGAAACTCTATAAAACATTTTTCAAAGTGTATATATATTGTATGGTATTTCAATGATTTTATACCTATTTAGGTCCAGTAGATAATACAGATTGTTTTTAGGGTTCCGTACCCCTAAAAGGGTAAAACGGGAACCCTATTACTCCGTCCGTCTGTCACCAGGCTGTATCTCGTGAACCGTGATAGTTAGAAAGTTGATATTTTTACAGATGATGTATTTCTGTTGCCGCCGTACTAGTAAATACAAAAAAAAAACAGAGTATAATAAATAGTCAAGGGGGCTCCCATACAGCAAACGTGATTATTTGCCGTTTTGGTACGAAACCCAATGTGTGCGATACCAACTCGCACTTGGCCGGTTTTTTTATATACCGAATGTTACTTACGGGTTATATCAACCTGAATACACCCCCATCACTTGATCGTCCAGAACCCGTTTCCATAATATGTGTCGACCGCCAAACAAGAAAAAAAAGTTCATTAAAACCAAAAGTTAAAAATGCGTTATTTCAAATCAAAATAAGCGTGTCCCAACACTATTGCTTGACGTACCGACTAATAGACAAAAAGCGCGTGGTACGTACAATGCCTTCCGCGGTGGCGCGGCGTCGCTCGCGACGGTGTCGGCGTCCTTAAAGGATTATTTTAGTTTATGTACATAAAATATTGGCAACACATAAAAAATGCTCCAGAACATCCTCTTCGAATTGAGGATCTCGTCTGATCGGACGACTTTCCACAGTTGGCGTAGTGAAGGAGCCATTCGTGTATAGCCGGTGCGTCATCCGCCGGAAACACGCTAGTGAATGCAGAGGTCGTGTCTGCTCACGCGGTACTCTGACAATGAAACGCTCACGGTACAACTCCCGGGCAGCGCTCAAAGCCTTCTGATGCTCCTACAACAGGTATCATCACGTAATACTCTCCGTTACTCAGATCCATTACTACACAACACAGTCACTATCACACACAACTTGACACAACTCGCAAATTAATTACTAACACACTAAACAACCATTTACCTACTGCACTGCACAAAGCACTGAATGCACTGAATCACTGAATGCTGAATAGTGTTGTTCAAACAAGAGTATTTTATTCGGTAATAATGATTTTTTTTGGATGTGGATGGGGGTGTCTTCGGGTTGTTATAACCCTTATGTAAGACCCTGTATTAGAAGACTATCTTTTCATTTATATAGGAAATCATAGAGGTAAAGTTAACAATGCATACAGAACAACAAAACTGCAATAAGTAATTTATTTTTTACTTAAAATTGTCAAAGCATTGTTTGAAGAAGAAAGAAAAAATGTAGATGACTATAATATCTATTTTGCCAATATGACTTTAGTTGATATCCAAAACAAGCAATGCAATCAAGAGATTGAAATCTACAGCATCTTGTTTGCAACGCTAAGTACCTATGCGTTTAGTGGTCAGAAATAATTATATAGAGCGGTTAGTAATAGTCAGTATGACCATCGTGGTTATTACCTCCTTTTTAAAGTTCAGCTCTAGCACGAAAAATTATCGCATTCGTAGCGTCTAGGTATCGAGTCCACGATACGATAACGGAGTATAACGACAGGTAGCAGCATGAAGCATTATTGTAAGACTATCGAGAGCTCGATACGATTACGATAGTGACGTCATCATAACGTGAATAGGCTCGTCCCTATTCACGTTATGATGACGTCACTATCCTACACTACCCTAGAGAACAAAATACACATCGTATTGAATGAACAATATGTTCGAAAACTTCATTAAATAGTGAACTATTTATAATTTTTTGCTAAACTGCCTGTTTAGTAACAATTAAAACAAAAATAAATTACAATTCAAATAAAATGCTAGAAATAAGGTATGGAAGATTGTAAAATGCACTATATTAGGAAAAATATTCATCCTATTTTAATAATTATTCATACAATTTTATTAGGTTTTTGAACAACGCGACTTTACTTGACAGAACGTCTTTGATTGTCAAGGTCAAGTGTCAAGTGTGTTATTGTTAAAAACGAAATAGCATTTTGTGGAAAGTGTTTAAAAGGAGTTTATTGATAAAACAATCATGAGAACCAGCCATTTACAATAAGTAATGATGGTGGAGTTCATGAAAGTGTAAGTGTCAATAAAAGTTACTTGCATTACTCAGTTTACTAAAATATTAATGTAAAGAGCTATGGAAATTACAGAAATGGTGATTTGTCGAAGCCCTCTGGCGGCCCTCGAGGCCTGGAGTTTATGAAAGAGGCTATGTAAGTTATTTCTAGGTATATAATAAAAGATTAGGTACATAGTTATTATTATATTTTTATATTTCTAGTTACAGTTTTTATTAACAGTTATAGTTTTTATATTACTTTTTACATGTACATAGTTATTTAATAAATGATTTAATTATACATGCAGTCTGTTAATTGTGTTCACCAACATACGTCTAATCGCCCTTCCCCTAAGTAGATCATCTATATTATTTTCCTGGAAAATATGTTCAGAAGAGAACGATGAGCGCTGCTGTGGCATGTTATCACCTTGGGGATCTGGTTCAGGAACATTAAAATCGCTGGCCAGATTTTGCGCACACCAGCCCACGGCCTTTCCATGGACACTTGTGTATCACTTGTGTGCGCTTAAGCATCATCCAGAATTTGTGTCATTAACCAGGGACATTGTGGATAGCCAGAATCACCTGCAAATAGTTAAATATGTACATCTATTAATATTGATCATGAAGCTACGTCGATTAGCTTTACCAATAATTAAGTAAGTATTAGGTATTTATTTGATATTAACCTAATAACCAAACTTGCCAAAATCAATCGCCGTTGCTAAAACTCGGGAACGGCTGGACCGATTTGGCTGATTTTGGTCTAGAAACATTCGTGGAGGTTCAGGGAAGGTTTAAAAGTAAATTTGAGGTGGTACATAATATAAATGTAGATAATATAATAGTAAATAATATAATAGTTACATTTTAAACAATAAATCTTCATAGGTAGGTACTAACTTACTTTTTACTTTATTCCTACGTCGATATTCGACGTATATTCGACGTCTAGCGATTGTGGGCCACTCTCACAGCACACGCTCCGCTTAAAGAACCCAGGGTTATATGTGGGAGGAAACACGTGCACAGGCAGGGCGTTCGAGGCCACTATCGTTCGGCAGAGAAACGAACGTTTAAAACGTTCGGTTCTCGCGAACATGCTATCCACTGTGTGGGAGTGGCTAATCTGCCCGGCACCAGGAAGAGGGTGGGATCAGATTGAAGAGCTCTTCAGAACACTCGCCGAGGTAAATACGGTAGAATGCGGGCAAGGAAGCTATTGTTCGGCGCTGAGCTAGCGGCTCAATGCTTCCCGTTACCTCCGGACAATCTATTATCTCCGCGTCAGCGTCCAGCAAATACTTCGCGGAGCCGTCCCAGAGGTGAGAGCAGTATTCGACGCAGGGTCTAATCTGCGTCTTGTACGGCAGACACCTCTGGTGCGTTGTAAAGAATCGCTTTACATTATTCGGTATTCCTAGTTTCCGCGAAGCTAGCCGTATACATCTTTCGATGTAGTTTTTATTATTGAGCTCTCGACGAACGTCTATGCCAAGGATGTCAAGGTTGTCCTTCATTGGTAATAATGCATTCTAAAGAGAGGGTAGGGGAAGGAAAGGGGATTTCTTCTCTATATTGCAGTGGTGATAAGAGCCTCGATCACTTCCTTGACGCATTTGCTTACTGTGGTTTGGCCTAAATATTTGGCCATTCCCACTATTCGCTGGTATGACCCAGTGACATAAAACGATAATGCACAAAGAACCTATAACATTTAAATCATTAGATAGGTTACAATTTGTCATAGAAAACGTTACTTATATTTCTATATATATGGATTCTGGCTATCCACAAGGTCCCTGGTTAATGACACAAATTCTGGATGATGCTTAAGCGCAGACATACACAAGTGTCCATGGAAAGGCCAGGGTGACAATAGAAAATACTTTTAGACGATTGAAAAATCGATGGCCTTGTTTATGCCAAGATCGCACACTACATTATGCACCTGAGAAATGTGCAAAAATAACAACAGCTTGCTGTGTGCTGCATAATCTGGCCAGCGATTTTAATTTTCCTGAACCAGATCCCCAAGGTGCTAACATGCCACAGCAGCGCTCATCGTTCTCTTCTGAACATATTTTCCAGGAAAATAATATAGGAGATGACCTACTTAGGGGAAGGGCGATTAGACGTATGTTGGTGAACACCATTAACAGACTGCATGTATAATTAAATCATTTATTATATAACTATGTACATGTAAAAAGTAATATAAAAACTATCACTGTTAATAAAAACTGTAACTAGAAATATAAAAATATAGTAAAAACTATGTACCTAATCTTTTATTATATACCTAGAAATAACTTACATAGCCTCTTTCATAAACTCCAGGCCTCGAGGGCCGCCAGAGGGCTTCGACAAATCACCATTTCTGGAATTTCCATAGCTCTTTACATTAATGTTTTAGTAAACTGAGTAATGCAAGTAACTTTTTATTGACACTCACACTTTCATGAACTCCACCATCATTACTTATTGTAAATGGTGGCTGGTTCTCAAGATTGTTTTCTCAATAAACTCCTTTTAAACACTTTCCACAAAATGCTATTTCGTTTTTATTTAACAATAACACACTTGACACTTGACCTTGACAATCAAAGACGTTCTGTCAAGTAAAGTCGCGTTGTTCAAAAACATAATAAAATTGTATGAATAAATATTAAAATAGTATGAATATTTTTCCTAAAATAGTGCACTTTACAATCTTCCATACCTTATTTCTAGAATTTTATTTGTGTTGTAATTTATTTTTGTTTTAATTGTTACTAAATAGGCAGTTTAGCAAAAAATAATAAATAGTTCACTATTTAATGAAGTTTTCGAACGTATTGTTCATTCAATACGATGTGTATTTTGTTCTCTAGGGCTCGTCCCTATTCACGTTATGATGACGTCACTATGGTAATCGTATCGAACTCTCGATAGTCTTACGTAATGCTTCGTGCTGCTACCTTTCGTAATACTCCGTTATCGTATCGTGGACACGAAACCTAGACGCTACGAATGCTATAAATTTTCGTGCTAGAGCTACAGTAGATGGAGATGGAGAGACTCCTTTTATATTAAATATTAAAGCTATTCACATGTAGGTACCATTTCGAATGTTTTCTCACCGGCTAAACTTACGTGAATAAAGATTCGTATAGCTCGATAGCCAGCCTTCGAAATTTACATTACCGTACGTCAAAATTAAATTCGTGCTCCCAAGTTTCTTTATAAAGTATCACGTAACGAACGTGTGACGCTACGTTTGCGATACGAAAGTAATTTAAAATCGCTCGTGCTGCTAAAATTAGTTACTTTCACGCACGGTAGGGGCGCTGTACAAATGTCATACAATTGTTTGTGGATGACGATACGAATACTTTTTCGCAAGTTGTTCGTGCTCGAGCCTGTACCCAAAGGGTAAAGAGCGAACACTATTACTAAGACTTCACTGTCCGACCGTCCGTCTTATAATTCCAGAAGCAAAATATTATAAAATAAATGTTTAAGGGGGCTCCCATACAACAAACGTGATTTTTTTGCCGTTTTGGTACGGAACCCTTTGTACACGAGGCCAACTCGTACTTGGCCGATTTTTTAAATTTCTCTATCTTCTATGTATACATAGTATAAAACAAAGTCGCTTTTCCTGTCTGTCTGTCCCTATGTATGCTTAGATCTTTAAAACTACGCAACGGATTTTGATGCGGTTTTTTTAATAGATAGAGTGATTCAACAGAAAGGTTTTAATGTATATTACATGTGTAACATACTAGAGTAATACCGATTATTTTAGAGGTTTCTAATGTAATGTCGTAAATAAACACATTTTTTTGCGCTTTCATTGCAAACCCTGACGAAACCCTACGAGACAGATCAAAATAATGTTCTACAGTATTGTACACCATAGAAAGGTCTACACAAAAGTCCGCAATAGCATATGTCTATCTCTCAATGAATCAAAGAATCTATTTCATTTATTCAGTTTAGGCACATAAAGAGCACATATGAATGTCAAAATTTTACAATTTTGTCAAGTAATATTATAAAAATACTAAATTAAGTAAGTACATAAATAACCATTAGAAAATGATTCTTTCGCTGGTTCGGTAAGTTGGTTCTCCTGAGAAGATACCAGCAAGAAACTCAGGTAGATTATCCATTTTCTTTTTTAATATTGTTTTGTTTACATTGTTACAATTAGTTTATATTGTATTATACGAGTGGCCAACAACAGAAGATTAGGGTGACCATGCATTTTTATCATTAAGATATTCGTCTACATTATAGTAGCCTTTCATCATCAAACATTTTTTAACTACTATTTTAAACTTATTAAGAGGCATGTCAACCAAATCCTGAGGAATTTTATTATAAATTTTTATACATTTACCTACAAACGAATTACCAACTTTATGAAGTCTAATTTTTGTCATTGCCAGTTTATTTTTATTTCTTGTATTAAAATTATGGTTATCGGAATTTTTTTTGAAGAGATCTATGTTCTTCCGTACATATAAGATGTTGTCGTAAACATATTGAGAAGCAACTGTTAAAATATTAATTTCTTTAAATAGTTCTTTCAGCGAGTCACGGGGTCCGAGTCTATAGATTGCTCGTATAGCTCGTTTCTGTAATATGAATATTGTCTCAATATCGGCAGCTGAGCCCCACAGCAGCAGACCATATGACATAACGCTATGAAAGTAGCTAAAATAAACTAATCGTGCCGTTTTTTCGTCAGTCAGTGACCTTATCTTTCTAACCGCATAGGCAGCTGAGCTAAGTCTTCCTGCCAAGGCTGTGATATGATAACTCACAGATCTTAAGGATAACTCACAGTAACCATTTTTATATTTTATAAATGACAAAAAAATTATGTGTCATGTGCCAAGCTATTTTATCTAATTGAATTTAATCTTAAATAATCTTTACATACGTTGTGCATTTAATGTAGACCAAAATTGCCATTCAAACCATATAATTTGGACGAATGACTTAAGAGATATCTCGTGATGGAAAAAAAATACGAGCGCGACGACGCAGCCGGGCTGTGGCCAATGACGGCAGTGAACACACAGAGATTTTAAGCAATACAACATAAATCCTTATCCAATTAAGTACCTTAAATACATTTTGCTTTTAATATAGATCAATATGGCCCTTTACAGCATGTAATTTAAATGAATATTTTCGAAGATATTACAGATTAAAAGGTTATATCATAGGCTTTTTCATTAAAAATTCATTTTCATTCATTCAATTCATTCGACATTTTTTTCGAAATTCATAGTAGGTACCTTGGTTGGATAGGAATTAGAATAAAACAATAGAATTATAGCCAAAAAGCGGTTTAAAGTAATGTAGGTATTTAAGTTCAAAAAGAACTGAATAGGATAGGTATAAACTCATATCTGAAAGAAGTCGTCGTTCAAACATAGGTTGTAGTACAGGGAATACCCAAAGAGCACGTTCAACTAGAGACGAAGATTCGTCAAGGGAATGTGAGGCTCGGCTCAGCCAGCTTCGGGCTAGATATAGAGCTGAAGGAGTAAGAGAATCCTCAGTTGAGCGTTAGGCTCTGCAGCCAAGATCGGGAAGTCATAGTGTTCGGAGAGCCAGAGAATCGTCTGCCGAGCTTGAGGCTCGCCTCACCCAGGATAGGGGTAAGCATCGATTACAGAGAGCCAGAACTAATTCGTGGGTAAATAAAGAAAATTCTGCCATGAATTACGATCCATCGATTCCTTACAAGGACGATCGATAGTATCAATCGATAGCATGTCAGTAGTGATTGAACATTGTTTGGCACTGAAATTCAAAGACGAATCTAATTCCACAATTCTAATACCACAGATAAAGACAATCTTTTAACCAATGCAAAGCATACAAATATTTGCATTGAGATATATGAATTTTAAGACTGACATGCTACATAGTCTACATTGCACCCGTGCGAAGCCGGGGCGGGTCGCTAGTAAACTATAAAATACACTACATTGTATTGGGGCTTATTTTCGGAAGTGCCTAGTATATAAAAGAGAAAAGCACAGGTCAAAACAATCACTGTTTAAATGTTTCTGAAAACTAATTATTATAGCACTTACCGAATTTAATAGTTAAGTTTACACTTTAACAAAGTCTAAAATTATGTTATGTAGATGAGCTGAAATAGAGAACTAAACTATACAAGTTGCCAAACTTCACAAAGAATCGTGCCTGATGTAGGAATTCCTTTGACAAAACTTTCAAAGTAACCTTTTGACCCATCAAGAGGTTACTTCAAAAGTTTTCCCAAACGAAATGGCGTTCAAATTACACCAAGAATAATAAAATGCTAGACAATTGTAAGTTGGCACAAACCAATATAAACAAATAGTAGTGAACCTAAAATGTTTATCTAAAATGTATTATAATCACACATTTTCTCCATGGCGTAGGTAGGACGTATAGCATACGCAAACTTCGCCAGTACCTTTGTTAGTTCCGCGTAATAGACTAAACTATTTGCCTACCTACTTCAATTGGTGTAAATATTCCATAAACAAGTGAGTCATTTCATAATGTAAATATTCCACGTTTAGACAAAAAGGTTTTATCAGCTCTGTACTGATAAATTAGTTTTAACAGTGAATTCCGAGACAAACAAGATAATGCTAATAGTCCTCTTAGATATTCAAAGTTGTGTGTGGATATGTTGTTCAGTTTATGACGAATGGTCATTATGGCAAATGATATTCCACTGCAATGTCTCAGTTAATTGTCTATTAAGAGCTCTTAATAGACAGATAACGACTGTATAATCCAAACAATGGAGGCGTACGAGTTCTTTGACGCCTGTATATAGTGTAGATTTTAATGTGTATATAATAGTTTTTAGTAAGTGTAAAGATTATAGATTGTCCGGAGGTAACGGGAAGCCTCGAGCCGCTAGCTCAGCGCCGAACAATAGCTTCCTTGGCCGCATTCTACCGTATTTACCACGACGAGTGTTCTGAAGAGCTCTTCAATCTGATCCCACCCTCTTCCTTCCGATCCCGAACAACGCGTGCCGGGCAGATTAGCCACTCCCACACAGTGGATAGCATGTTCGCGAGAACTGAACGTTTTAAACGTTCGTTTCTCTGCCGAACGATAGTGGCCTCGAACGCCCTGCCTGTGCACGTGTTTCCTCCCACATATAATCCTGGGTTCTTTAAGCGGAGCGTGAAGAGGCACATCAGTAGGTCGTCAAGTTGAGGGCCACTCTCTATAGTATTGTGTGCTGTGAGAGTGGCCCACAATCGTTAGACGTCGACACGACTTACCACCAGGCGGGCGGCGTCAATTTGGCGGACCAAATATTAAAAAAAAAAAAACATTTAATTTCATTTCATTTAATTTCATACTTTTCACGAGAATACTATGCACGGCGCTCGTGGTAACCGACAATGTTAACACAATGCACGGGTTAAGCAACATCTAGTCAGGCCGGTCTTAGGATGGGTGACCATTTCTTAAGACACCGAGACCCCTCCGTGCCTCGGAGAGCACGTTAAGCCGTCGGTCCCAATTGTCATACGAACATCTATGGCAGTCGTTGGGGGTAGTTGGAGCCCTAAATCAAAAATCCGACAGGTATTACTACAGAACTTCGATATCGCCCATAGGGTGTGGATGTCGGTCGGTCGCTTCACGGAAAATATCGAAGTTCAGCCCAATCGTAGTTAGACTGGAAAGCCGACCCCACCTGTGATGGGAAAAGGCTCGGTGGATGATGACATATACTTAAGTTTTAAAATTACTGACAAAATATGAGACTACTCGTATTAGAGACCTACTCAATGTACGAATATTTGAAATTAAATGGAATATAATTTAGGTCACCTTTTCCAGGTTCGACTAAAAGCCCGTCAGGTTCAGCTTACTAACCATCCAATGGAAGCTTCATATCATCTACTCAACATCTCGATAGTTAAGTACATCACGCTATCCATTACTTGCTGGAACTTGACTAGCTTTGCGACCTTATTGTGTATCTGTTAATGTATTTCATACATTGTCGGAATAGTGAACTTTGCTATGTTACCACGTATTGTTATTCTTCATGCTTTCTTCGAATGAATATTATTTTGTGTAGGTACAGTGACCCAACATTGGCGGCATCTGTTGTCGAATTTATACTCGTATTAGAATAAAAAAGTCTCTTGTTGTTACATATTGTTTTAAAATGATGTTTTGCACACAAACGGAACAGATTTTAAAAACATTTTTGTTTCTATAACTACCAAATTTTGCCGTCTTTGGTGGTGGTTGGTTGGTTGGTTTTTAATTTGTAAAAAAAATATTTTGACATAAACGCTTTTATAAGAATTCTAATTCAAACACAAGCTCTAATTAGTAGAGTCTATAAATTAGATACAGTTATGAAAACTGTCACGATAAAAAATCAGGTGTTTGGTGCATTTAGTTGATTTTTAACTACATAATTATAATTATAGCAAAACCTTAATCTGACATAATAATCACACCTGTTCCCTGAAGGGGTAGCAGAGGCGTAATATTATACTCCATCCTTCCTTTGATGCTACAAGGTGAGATTGTATTGGTTCTTAGATATTCGTAAGTGGCTTTATCAGTATTCCCCATGCAATAATAGCGGAGTTTTATAAAGATCTCACACACATACATAACACGCCTATATCCCCTAAGGGGTAGGCAGAGGTGCATTACACACCCACAATCTGTCAGTATTTTTAGTCCCACGTAATAGGGGGCAAGCCTATTGCCGTCACCGGTCACAAATATAATGGGTTATGTCCAAAATGGCGGAATGAATTTAATAAAAAGTAGCAGCTATAGTGTAATTTTGAAAAAAACATTGAAACCCGTTGCCGTGCGATGTAATGTTGATTAAAGGCAACAAAATCTTACGTGCCAGCCGCTATCACACAGCCAATTAAAGTCCTGGGCGTCTCGGACTATAAATGATCTCATGAAGATTATCACTGATAAAAGAAAGCCTTATCAGTGATAATTTTGATTAGATCTTTTTATAAAAATATATAATTAAACAATAAAAAACCCGACTGCCTATGTCCAGATATTTAACTGTAAGCAGGCAGGACTATCTTTGTATCTAGGTTTGAACTAATATTATTGGAGTCCCACCTGCTTATAGTTAGGCCTAGCCGTTAGACCTGTAGAGGGGATTAAAGAAACATACATTCAAACATACATACGCGCGAAATAACCCTCGCTGACGCAGTCGGGTAAAACTTATATTATGGCAACCTCTACACAACATAAATCTGTTTCTGCCTACAAGACAATCAGTCATTACGATCATTCATCTATATAGTCCCCAGCGTATTCCTAAGTCCGAGACGCCTAGGACTGTAATTGGCTGTGCTATAGCAGCTGACACGTAAGATTTTGTTGCCTTTCATCGACATTTCATCGCAAGGCAACGGGTTTCAATTTTTATCAAAATTTCAATAAGTATAGCTGCTACTTTTTGTTAAATTCATTCGGCCATTTTGGACATAACCCATTATAAATGTGCCCGGTGACGGCAATAGGCTTGCCCCCTATTTCGTGTGACTAAAAATACTGGCAAATTGTGGGTATGTAATGCACATCTGCCTACCCCTTCGGGGATATAAGGCGTGATATGTGTGTGTGCGTATTCATTTGTACTTTAGAAGAGACAATTCAAAATTCTTGTTTAACCAACTATAATAGGTCTACCTAACTATTTAGTCCAAACCCTTATTCTGAGCACGAATGAAACCTAGGTGTCCATAAGAGTTTGGTGGTCACAGAGAAGCTTCTTATTATGCGTATCGTGTATTATAAAGGGGTCTGTACACACTGTTGAGCACGTTTTCTGTATCTATAATGGAATTTTTTTCTCGAGTCTACCTCAAATGTTTCACTATGAATTTATATTGAAAAATGTAAGGAAAAATTAAAACAAATCTAGAAACAAATTTCTTTGTCTTAATACTTCAACTGTACCTACGGATGACATCGTAAAGGTCGCGGGAAGCCACTAGGTGCGAAAGCTCAAGAAAGAAGGTTGTGGCGTTCGTTGGGGGAGGCTTTGGGTTTCAATTGGCTGGAATGACGACACACACATACATACACATATCACGCCTATATCCTCGAAAGGCCTACCTCAGATGTACATTACACACCCATAACTTGCCAGTATTTCTAGTCCCACGTTATAGGGGGCAAGCCTATTGTCGTCACCGGAAACACATTATCATGGGTTTTGTCCAAAATGGCTGAATGAATTTTAATAAAAAGTAGCAGCAATATTGTAACTGTGAAAATGAATTTATGAATACTGACCACCATATATATATAAGAGGTATTGGTATAACATGATTTTTGTAAAACCATTTTTTAAATCGCCATCTAACGTCCATTACCGGATGCCCTGGGTATACCCTCGGGATCATAACCCTAGGGCGCAGGCGGGGTTTGGGAAGTGCCTTAGTTAATAATTACTTTTATCCTAATGCATCCTTGTAGTTAATTATAGTGGTCATAACGTGGACTTGTGGCGCGTACTTAATGAACCTCTGACGTCATATGTAAGAAACGTCCAGATAATACGAGAAGGCGGGTCGAGAACCTTCGACAACCTCTACCAATCTCCTGTGCGCGCGCGCCGTAGGAGTGAAGAAATAAATTGTAGGTACAACATAAGTATAGGTATTTATACTCAATCTATTGTATAAATCTAATTGGTTAGTTCAATTATAAGGAGGTGTATCCTACGGCACGAGCGCACAGGAGATTGCTAGAAGGTGGTCGAAGGCTGTCGAAGGTTATCAACCCGCCTTCTCGTATTATCTGGATGTTTCTTACATATGACGTCTGAGGTTCGTTAAGTACGTGCCACACTACTCCCCCTATCTGGACGTTTCTTACATATGACTTCAAAGGTTCGTTAAGTACGTGCCACAGACTTAATAAATAAGTCTCGAAAGAAAGTTTATATTTGCTTAAGTCAACAACGTGAACGATACGAATTTGTGAGGCGTGGGGGGTATGTCAGTCAGTAGCGGGGTTTTTTAGAAATTTAGTCACCATGGAGCGTTTCCCAGGAGCTGTATAATAATTCATTGTTCAAAAAATATATTTGCGCGATACAGCAAACTTTGACTTTGATAGATTACCCCAATCTGTCTAACCGAATCCATGGATTAATTTGACGTTTTCATGGACGTTTATCTACCTACTGACAGAAAATTTAAGAAAAAATCACTGGTTTAGCTCTCAGTTAGTATTTATCTTATTTTCGAATCCATCTATTTTTATTACATTCCGTGTTTTCATCTTTATATTTTAATATTGATTTACATCCAAAATGTATTGTACTTCCATTCCTAGCCTATAGCCACTTGAATAAAAATAAGCTATTATTCCAAACACGTATACTTTGACCGATCCATCTGTTATGTATTTAGAATAAGAATTTTGTTGGTCGGAGAGTCATGCTATTACTAGCATGAATTGGTGGGCTCAACGGAATAATTACCTGCCAACGAGAGGGTGGTAGGTACTTAATACCGACGTCAAATATCTCTCAACCCTCCCTTATTCTTATTTTCCCTACTCTTTCCCCTCTTCGACAGTAAAGATAATATTGTGTCACAAATGTCCAATGTTAAAGAACATTACGCGGTAAATGTCCGGTAGAAAATAAAAGTTACAGTGTACAATACCCAACTATTCAGCTCACCACATTATATAATTTCTTACTTGTACTGCTGAAAAGTTTATACTAAGTTTCTCAAATAAACTTAATTTACGGGATAAATACCTTTTAAAAAACAAATTCAACACAGACTACTCAAAATACACTTTGACTTCTATACTCATACGCTAGCGGACGCCCGAGGTTTTGCTCGCGTGAAAAATTCCCGATTCCCGCGGAAACACATTCCCGGGATTAAAAGCAGCCTTTGTTATGCCTTATAGGGTGAGGGAGAGTTTCCTCACCGCGGAGTTCCGATGTCAGACTTATTTACGTATCGACCTCCATGATCGGTGCCTGAGGACGGCGGAATAGTCACCCGCCGTCCTTACAGAAGTAGACGCGGGATAAAACCCCCGAAGAGGCCACACAGGTGGCCAAAGTCCCCAGGGCGCCACTGGAAATACCTTCTGGTGCGTACTAGAGACGCCCGGCAACGGAAGTAAGTAGAAGCGGCCGCCGCCTTGGGCAGCGGAATTTAAAAAAAAATCCTCGTTACATCAGCTACCCGCCAGAACAGAAAAAAGACAGATTTTTTTTTTTAACTTTTTTTATGTAGGTTACCTTATTTACTTTCGTATGCATTTATAAGCAGTTATTTTTAAATTACACAGAGAAACTTCAATTTTAACACACAACATACCTATATTAGGTAATTCATAAAATCATAATAAATTTTAATTAATTATCGAAAAATTTAGAGAATTGTATAGATATGACTAGGTATGTAGTACACAAACTAATGTAACTGAGTGGTAACGACAAGTTCAGTCTAATCACACCACATAGAGCGTATGCAAACACGTTTTCCTTCGTCAACTGGAAGAATGCCTTGTATTTGCGTCGCTCAATTTTATCTGGAAACAAAGTAAGCAGTATTAAAGCCTCTGATAGTTTAATATTAATAAGAATTACAATATACCTACATAATTATATACTAAAAATATTTACATTACAAAATATCGTTTAAAAAATCCTCCGCGTCATTGCCTACTGGGAAGGTTCCCAGAATGCTGGCTGTGTTGCCACGTTGGATGGCGATACTTATTCTTTGGGCTAGAAAATAGCCAGCCTTCTGGTTCTGAGAAGCATCGATTAAGCGTTTAGCAATGTCTCTATAAAGGCGGCGGTATCCGTAAATTACTTATTAAAAATATCAAAAATCTCTTATAGGTTAAAATTGCACAATACACATTTATTACTGTGGACGATTCAGCTAATTGTTTAGCCGTGTGTATACTTAAAACATTGTAGCCATCTAGGTTTAACAATAATAAGAATACTTAACAAAATGACACGGGATCTACCGATATGATAAAACAATTCACCGATGTGACAAAACTGTGCGTTGATCATGAATCAAAACACCGATATTAGATATAAGACACCGATTGATTTTTTCTTATCATTTCGGTGTAAATTATCACATCGGTGGTAATAAAGACCACCGATTACAGCGATATGAGAACAGCGACGTGAGAAATAACACACTTTTTAGAAAATTAGAAAAAATGCATAGTATCTAGGATAAATTCAATAACAGTCAACGAGGCTAATTCACTTGCTACCTCTGTTAGAACCAAACAACAATAATAAAACTACTCATTACACTAGAAAAATGCAATCACCGATATTATAAAATAATTGTCCGGCAGCAACTGAAATGTCAGACTTACGTTATTTGCGAGAAAATGCAGCGATTTGACACCCGTCTGTCCTGACTGCGCACTAGCACACAATAACGAGGGGAATAATATTGTGGTGGGTACGCTGTCGTACTCGTCGATGTAAAGTTAGCTTTAAATTACTTTTGTCCAGCGATATGAGAACATTTTGCAGGACAAGTACGTTTGTGCCCCTCAGTAATAATAATCATTAATTATGTAATAAAATATGCTATATATTAATAATAAAACTAATATTCTTTGAAATAGAATAAGTTATATACTTAACTTACTTATTTTTATTATGGTATAACCTTTTTTGTTTGTAAAAAAGTAGAGGGACAGCACCGATATGAAAGAAATAGAGGTTTATGTATTTATTTCTACCTAGTCCTAGGCAAATTATATTTTTGCCACAATCCAATAACTACCTATTTAATACTAAAAAAAAATAATTCAGAACAATATTCCTTTTTTCAAATACTAATTTCACCGAAGACAAAATTTACCCAATTATTTTAGAGCAAATCTATTAGGAGAAACAAGGACAATACATTGTGAATGTAGCGTGACATACCTTTTTGAGAGACTCTTTGTTGATATTATCTGAAGTGCCAAGAGGATAGAAATCTGTACAAGTGAGAGTTGTGTGACCAATAATGTGCGAAGAAAAATGCCGTTTCTTTCACTTGACCCAACGAAAGATATTTCTCAAATAAACAAGGCAGCTTAATCCACATTATGGGGCGACGGCAATTTGGTGATATGCAATCTTGAAGAAACTGGCAAGCTTGAAGAGCTGTTAAGTTTTTTAGTGCTTTTCCAGAAAGATGAAAACTTTTTATCTGAATGGAGTGATGCTAAAATATCCATTTGGATTTTATCTTGATTTTTTGTGACCCATTTTAATTTTGATTTAAATATCTTACGACTTAATACCATGTCCTCATAAATCACTCCTGTACAGGGTTGACCATACCACATCCACAGTTTAAATTTAAACCTAGCCTGAGCATGTGCTTCTTTGACATGTTTATTCCAACCCTTTAAACCTTTCTTTCTTACAATGTCCCTGGAGGCCCTGTTTACACAAGCTGCATCACTCAATATTGAAATAATGTTTTCATACATGGAATCCAAAAACAATCTATGTTAATAATAATAATAATAATATAAAATAATAACCTGGCAACACTGCTACAAAACAGTCACATTTTTTTCTTGAGGAGCATTTACTAAAATATTTTACCTTTAATCTACAATAATACAAAAATATCATTCAAAACATAATAAAAGTACAAATATATATCTATAACAAAAAAATCAGCATGAAGAAAATCCGGAAAAAACACAAACAAATATTTTATAAATTATAGTACACTTTGACACATTATGTCAGTGTAACAAACTGAAAATGATAATATGAAAATAAGATGATAATCAAGAAAAAATATAATGTTGACCAGAGCTGGCGCCAAAAAAGCACAATTACCAACCCCGGACTTGTCGCACAGCTCCGCCTTACAGTCGTCGACAACTGTGACTACTGGTGAGGCGTCGAGCTCAAGCAGCGACGAGTTTTTCTCTCCGCCGACGTCGCCTCTACCTGTACGTCGGCAGGGGAGAGGCCGGCCACCGACTGGCTTGGGACCCCGAGGCCCTCCGGCTTCGATTACGGACCCCGCTACCGGTGGTAATGTGCACCGCATTCGATGGAACTTCGGTATGAATGAAAACGTGATGCGGGCATATTTTGTGGCTACAGAGGGGGGAACTAACCTCACTGCGTACCGTGTTCGCATGCTACCTCTGTTTCAGGTACTTGAACCAGATGTCAACGTATCGGCACAACGCCTATCGGATCAGGTGCGCGCCATACAACGCTGTCACCTGTTGGATGACGCTACACTTGAAAGGCTACGCTTAGAAGTGTGTAGTGGTATCGCGCCTTCTTCATTGCAACCATTACCTGTGCCATTACAAAGTAACCGTAATGAAAGAACGCAAGAAAACATCATCTCACATGTTGGTGAAGAAGTGAGTGATGCTGCTATACCTGTAAGTACTCAATACAATGAGGAATTAAGGAGCGCTTTGGAGCGAGCGATTGGTGAGTTTCAATCTGTCCCTATTGAGTGTAGACCGCGGCTTCCGCGTTTGCCCACACATAAAAAAAACGTGGCGCTAGTGTGTGCCCTAGACTCGATGTTAACATCGTTTTTTAACAACTGCAGAAACATTACTGATGCCCATTCCATTCTGTACTGTGCAGCTGTTGCAGTATGTCGAATAGCTGGTGTTAAATTTTTTAAACAAGAAACAGCTATTCGACCAAAGCCTGCTATACCAGCTTGGCAGTGCAGAATTGAACGGCGCATCAACGAGGCTAGGGTGCTCATTGGCAAGCTACACTGCTTCAGGACGGGCAATACACGCCCGAGAGTCATGCGCTTTGTGACCCGTGCATTCGTGGGAACTAATATTAGGCCCTGTGAATACTCTGTTCGGGTCACAGAGCGCATCGATTACCTGAAGCAGAAAGTTTATGCGTGGGCGAACCGCATAAGGCGGTACAAAAAAAGAGTGGACAGATACACTCAGAATCGCTTGTTCCAAAAAAATGAGAGGTGGGTATATAGAGGGTGGGAGCGACCTAACTCGGATGTGACTGATGGGAGTCTACCTGATGCTGTTTCTACAGTTAACTTCTGGAAAAGCATCTGGTCGACGCCCGTCAGTCATACACAGGATGCGTGGATTAGGGATGTTGAGCGGGCGTGTGAACCAATTCCAGCTATGGAACCTATAACCATATCTGAAGAAGATATTGGTTGTGCAGTTCGTTCGTTGCCAAATTGGAAATCTGCTGGACCGGACGGACTGCACAACTTTTGGTTAAAATGGTTCCGTAGCTCACACGCTTGCTTGGCATCTTGCTTCCAGTCATCCCTTGAGTCATCGTCGCTTCCAGCTTTTATGACTACCGGAGTAACCCACCTCCTATACAAATCTGGTAGTACCACAGACCCCAAAAATTATAGACCTATAACTTGTCTACCTACCATATACAAACTTTTTACATCCATCCTGAGAGTAAAAATATATTCACATGTACAAAACAATAACATCTTGTCAATCTCTCAGAATGGATGTAAAAGTGGGGCACGTGGTACGAAAGAGCTCCTTATTATTGACATGGCTGTTTGCCAGCAGGTACGCCGCAACCGAAAGAACCTTGCGACATGCTTTTTTTTTTTTTTTTTTTTTTTTTAATCCGCGGCTTGTGGCTGCGGCCGCACCTACGTCCATTGCCGAGTGCCTCCGGTAGATACTGAAAGAATTCCCAGTGGCACCCGGCGGACCTTGGTCACTTGAGTGGCCACTGCGTGGTGGTCGGGTGTTACCCCGCATCTCTAGGGTCGGGTTTTATCCCGCGTCGGTGAGTGAAGGCGTGCATGGGGTGATGCCCCACATCACGCAGCCCTTCTAGCCTGCTTCGGTAGGGACGGTGGGTTGCTAATCCATCGTCCTCAGGCCCCGATCATGGAGGTCGATTGTCCTGGGCGTAATCACGTATGCGGCGCCCTCGCCGCAGACTTCGGAACTCAGCGGGGAGGATACGCTCCCTCGCCCTTCCAGCCGTCTCCTTCACGAGCATAACCTGCTCGCAGAAGGAAACGGCCGCGTTCCACTGGCTCTCGCTAGAGACCATGGCTCGTAGCATGGTCTCCAGTGAGAGAGTATCCACGCCCAGGCCCACAACGAGGTCCCGGCGCTGACTTGCCCACGCTGAGCATTCCACCAACGTGTGGAATGCCGTGTCTTCGCCGGAAGCCTCGCAGTGTTGACACGCGGGTGTGACCTCACGATGCATGCGAAACAGATACCCACCAAAGTTTCCGTGCCCGGTGATGATCTGTGTCGCACGGTACGTGAGGCCACCGTGCTGCCTCTGCAGCCAGTCCTCCATGATCGGTCTCACCGCCGCGATGGTGGTGGTTCCCCACTTAGGTTGCTCAAGTCGCACCTTCCATGTCTCCATGAGATCCTGGCGGAGATGGGACCGCTGGGCCTCGATTTCTCGAGACGCAGGCCTGTGGTCCCGCTCCAGCGCCTCCTTGTGCCATTGAAACAATGACGCAAGGGCTCTCGCTTCCAGGTCCCATGGAGGGGTCGCGGCTAGGAGACATGCAGCCTCTAGAGAGATCGTGCGGTACCCTCTTATTGTCCTGACGGCCAAGGTCCTCAACGATCTGTGCAATATAGCAGCGTTGTTGGCCGTCAGTCTCGCCGCCCATACGGGAGCCCCGTATACGGCCATACTCCGCACGATCCCCAGGTACAGTCTCCTGCAGGAAGCGTTGGGTCCCTTTAAGTTAGGCATCAGTCGCGAAAGCGCGGCTGCTGCCCCCGTCACTTTGGGGACCAAACTTCGGAAATGTGGTCCGAAGTTCCACCGGCCATCGAGTACGAGTCCCAGATACTTCATGGAAGGCTCGATGCCGATGCTAACGCTCCCTACATTTATGCTGGATCCTGGAGGTGGCCCGCGCCGAGGTCCGTGAAAACACAGAGCCTCGGACTTATTCAGTGCCACGTCCAGTCCCAGCCGCCGTATCCGACCCACGACTACAGCAACCCCAGTCGTGACCTTGAGTGTTGCCTCCTGGTGCGTTGCTCCCCGCGCCGTGACGAGGGTATCGTCGGCGTAACAAGTTACGCTGACGCCCTCAGGCAACGCACCCCGCAACACCCAGTCGTATCCGATGTTCCACAGGAGAGGTCCTAGGACCGACCCCTGTGGAACACCACACGATACATCTCGCCGAGCTGGCCCGAGCCAGCTAGGGTAAGTTATAGCCCTCTCGGATAAATATGCCCCGACAATACGACGGAGGTAGAGAGGCACTTTGTGATATACCAGTGCCTCCCTAACGCAACTCCAGGGTAGGGTGTTAAAGGCGTTGGCGATGTCAAGAGACACCGCCAACACCACCTCGCCCCGCGAGACTGCTTCCTCCGCTAGGGTCTTCACGCGCATGATCGCGCTCACGGTGGACCGTCCCCGACGGAAACCATACTGGTTATCCGCCAGGTCTGGGCCCACACGCGTGAGATGCTCGACGAGGCGTTCCGCGATAATTCGCTCAAAGAGCTTACACACCTCGTCGAGCAGCACGATCGGCCGGTAACCGGACGGTGAGTCCACCGGCCGCCCCGCTTTCCGGATCAGGACCAGTTTCCCCGTCCTCCACACCTTGGGAAACTGGCCCCTTTCGAGGCATGCGCTGAAGAGCCCCCTCAGTCGAGGCCCGAGTTCCTCGAGGGCCAGGACCCATACACGGCCCGGAATGCCGTCGGGTCCAGGGGCGGTAGTTTTCCGGCGACTGAGCCGAAGCACCACCGCTCCTAACTCACCCTCTCTGACTTCGGGTACGTCGTTTTCTCTGCTATCCGCATTGGGCGTCTGAGACGGAGCCATGCTCGGAGGGATGTGCTCCTCCGCGCTCGTCGGAAACAGAGAGTCCAAGACCCCCTCCAGCCGATCCGGCTGGAGACTCTGGGTCAGTGGGAGCGCCCTCGGTCGGAGTTTACCTCTGACCTGCAGGTACGGGCGCCCCCATGGGTTCCGCTCCAGGGTCTCCAGGAGCTCCTCGCGTGCTGTCGTCTTAGCCCGCGTGATCGCTTTCTGGAGGGTGCCCTTAGCCTCTCTGTAGGACGCATATAGCTCCGCCTCCCGGGCTGCCGCGTCGTCTGGTCGACGATGCCTCCGGCGAAACCTGGTGTACTGGCGGCGGGCGGAGACGCATGCTGCACGCAGCTGTGCAATCTCCGACGACCACCAGTACACCTGCTTCCTGGCCGGGCCGGGTGTAACCCTAGGCATCGCCGCATCGCAGATTTGCGACATGGCTCTCCTGAACCACTCTGCCTCGGCATCCACGTCAACAGGTCTGTCCGGCGCTGGAATCCAGGCCTGCACGATGGATGCCTCCAGGAGAGCCTCCCGGTCTAAACTCTTGAGCGCCCAACGCGGTTCCGGGGGATTCGGTACCGGCTGTGGAAGGTTAGGTGGGGGGACGACCTCGAACCGGATGTATCGGTGGTCCGAGTGCGTCTCCACACCCTCCTCCACGCACCAGCCCATAATACGGCGGGCGAGGGCAGGGGTCGCGAACGTTAAGTCCACGACCGAGCTGACCCCCGACCGCCAAAAGGTGGCAACATTCCCCCGGTTGAGGAGCTCTAGTCCACGTGTAGTGGCCCAGTCCTCAAGTAATCTCCCCCTGCCATTGGTTACCCGAGAGCCCCACGCCGTAGACCAGGCGTTAAAGTCTCCCAGGAGAAGGACAGGGCGAGGACGACACGCAGTGAAGACGACGTCGAGCTCAGTGAGCCATAGCTCATACTGAGCGTCGTTAATGTTGTTCGGCGAGATGTATGCGGCCACGACTGCCACCCCTTCATATTCCGCCGCAACGCAGCCTCGGCCGTTTGCAATAATTGCAAGCCGCGAGGTGTTTGCGGCGGACCCCCCAAAGATGCAGGCCAAGCCGTCTTGCGCCACCAGGCTTCCCGGGTGGGCATAGTACGGCTCGGCGACCACGACCAGGTCTATGGACCACTGCGCGATGCTCTGGTACAGAAGATCCTGAGCAGCGCGGCAGTGGTTCAAGTTCGCCTGTAGGATGTGGATATGGGTGTCCATTAATGGACGTCCATATCAGCATCCCTCCGCGAATCTGGCCGCGCAGTAGCGGCACCCCCGCTGCTCCCAGCGGACGGACGAGGCTTTGGCCTCATAGCGGCGCAGGAACGGCTGCCGACCCGATGGTCCGCCGTTTTGCCCTCCGCCTCGCATCTGTAGCAGCGAGGCGGTGCGTCACAGGCGTTGGACTTGTGACCGGGCCGGCTGCAGCGGAAGCATCGATCACCCACGGTGTCTTCCACTGCGCACTGCACTCCTACGTGCCCCACCATCATGCACCGAAAACACCTGGTTTCCCGGGCACGCAGGAGGTGCACCTGCGCCCTGAGGAAGCCCCCTATAAGGAGGCTCCGTCCGTCCGCAATTTTAAGTGCCGCCGCGACGGGGCACTGGACGACTGTCGTTCCATGACCGGTGGGGCTGAAGGAGATCTCTCCAGCCTTCACCTGGTCATGGGGACAGCCGCCCGCCTCCACGACGGCGGAAATAACCTCCTCCGTCGTGGCCGCGTCATCCAGGCCCGAGATGCGCAATGCAGCGCATTTGGTGGGTCTGGAGACGCGGACGGCTTCTGGGTCCAGCGTGTCCCTCAGCTTAGCCGCTAGGGCGTCAGCTTTGGGGCCGCTGGAGGCGCCGGAGAGCTCGAGTAGGCGAGCCCCGGTGCGAGTAGTCTTGCACCGGAGCCCCCCCGGTATCTCGAGGGCCTTAAGGTCCACCGATGCCTTGACCTTCTTCAAAACATCGGCGTACCCCACTCCCTTCTCTGCACCCATCGTCGTCACTGTCAGGACGACGGCGGTGGAGCGAGGAGGGCGGGGTCTCTTCGGCGCCTTCGTCGCGACGGCTTCAGCCACTTTTTTGGCGGCCTTCTTCCGCCTCTTTTTCTTTTTCGCTCCCGCTACTTCCCATCCCTCCTCTCTGGAAGGATGTGCAGCGGGAGCAGAATGGGACGCGAGAGCAGCAGGGGTGGCGCCAGGCCTCCCTTTTCTCCTCGGCTTTGCCGTCGTGGCCGGCTTAGCCGGTGTCCGAGTTGCTGGTGGATCGGACCTGGGCGGGGCTGGGCGGGCAGCAGACCTATTTGAATTGGACCCAGGAGCGAGAGCCCCGCTGGCGGCAGCCGCGTACGACAACGCGGGTCGTGCCAGCGGGGGGCGGTATGACCGGTCTTCAAGGACCGCCAGGCGCCTCTCAATCGCCGCCAGAATCTGCATCGGTGTCGGCGCAGTCTGCGGCGGCGATGCAGGAGGCGCTCCGAGCGCACTCCTGGGCGTCGCCATGGCTGCCGGTCTAGCCGTCGGTGGAGGCAGTGAGGGTCCGGTCTTCTGGGTTTCCGGAGGCCCCTTGACTAAAATGGTAAGGTTGGCGACCTCCTGTCGCAGGGCCTCCGTCTGCTTCCGGGAGGAGGCGAGCTCAGCAGCCAGGGTCGCTACCTGGTCTCTGAGCTTCGTCTCCTCCTCGGAAATGCTCCGCGCGAGCTTGAGCTTGCGACATGCTGGATTGACTATAAGAAAGCGTACGATTCTGTGCCTCATACATGGCTTCGGAGGGTGCTAGAGCTGTATAAAGT
Source organism: Nudaria mundana (assembly GCA_963556515.1). Taxonomy (NCBI): domain Eukaryota; kingdom Metazoa; phylum Arthropoda; class Insecta; order Lepidoptera; family Erebidae; genus Nudaria; species Nudaria mundana. The sequence goes on from OY748297.1 coordinate 6,634,466, forward strand.
TGATGCAACTCTATGCACCTTTTTGGGGTCATGTATGAGACAATGGAGTACGGTTCTTGTTTATCCAGGGTGTCGTCAGGTTCTAGGAGGTGGTGTACCAATAGGGATTGAGAGAGGTATTTTCCAGGGTGATAGTCTGAGTCCGTTGTGGTTTTGTCTAGCACTAAATCCTCTCAGTACGTTACTAGAGGGTTCAGGGTTAGGCTATCGGATGCGCAGAGGGGGTCAAATTTTGTCCCACCTTTTTTACATGGATGACCTAAAGTTATTTGCCCCTAATGGCCCCGATTTGATGGCTTTGCTAAAAGTTACTGAAACTTTTAGTAAGGCCATCAGTATGGAGTTTGGGGTAGATAAGTGTGCGGTCATGCATGTAAAAAGGGGCGGGATTGTGGAATCTGAAGGAGTCAATCTTTCAGATTTCACACGATTTGGGTCGCTCTTCGCAACCGAAACCTACAAATATCTAGGTATGTCTCAAGCGCTGTGTATTGCTGAGACTGACATGAAACAGAAGTTGCAGGATCGTTTCTTTGGCCGCCTGAAAAAAATACTGAAAAGTCTTTTATCAGGCGGTAACAAGGTGCGTGCTGTCAACGGCTGGGCCATGCCAGTCTTAGTTTACTCTTTTGGCATACTTAGATGGACTCAGACGGAGTTAGAAGCTCTGGATAGGAAGGTGCGTTGTCTATTGACTTCATATCGAATACACCACCCACGTTCGTCAGTAATGAGGTTGTATATACCACGGAAATGTGGGGGTCGAGGATTTTTAAATGCCAAGACTCTCCATAACCGTGAGATATGCAACCTTAGAGAGTATTTCCTACAGGTGGACGTGGATATGCATCGAGATGTTGTGGCAATAGACAACGGACTGACCCCGCTGTCCCTTGCGAAAGAGAACTGGCGCAAACCTGTAATATTAAGTATATCTGATCGGAAGGAAATATGGAAGAGCAAGGAACTGCATGGTCGATTTTATCGGGCTCTAAATGGGCCCGATGTTGATTAAATAGCATCGGTATCCTGGTTACGATTTGGTGATCTCTTCGGAGAAACTGAGGGTTTTATCTGTGCAATCACTGACGAAGTCGTGATGACGAATAACTATCGGAGATTTATTGTCAAAGATGGGACGCTAGACATCTGTCGGGCATGTCATCGTCCCGGAGAATCTTTAAGACATATTATCTCTGGTTGTTCCCGTCTTGCGAACGGTGAGTATTTGCACAGACACAACCAAGTAGCCAGGATAATCCACCAGCAACTTGCTCTAAAGTATAATCTTGTCGACGTGGAGGTACCTTATTACAAGTATGTGCCCGACCCAGTTCTTGAGAACGGTCATGTCACATTGTATTGGGATCGATCTATTATCACTGATAGGACTGTTATAGCTAACAGACCTGATATAGTGATAATGGATCGATTAAAGCGCCTTGCAGTAATTGTCGATATCACTGTGCCACATGACGAGAATCTCGTGAAAGCAGAAAAAGATAAACAAATTAAATATTTAGACCTAGCTCACGAGATTGTCGACATGTGGGATGTGGATTCGGCGATTATTGTTCCGATAGTCGTATCTGCGCATGGGCTAATAGCCAAGAGCCTCGACCTCCACCTACAGAGGCTCGCGTTAGGCAGCTGGATCAAGGGCTTGATGCAGAAGGCGGTTCTGTTGAATACGGCCCGTATTGTGCGGAAGTTCCTGTCTTTGGAGCCCTAACCACCGGTAGCTTGGTCCCTGTACCCGATGCCGGTGGGTTACTGTTTTTTATATTTTTAAATGTATTTTTTTATAAATCTATTTAAAAATGTAATAAATATGTGTTAAGTGTTAATAAAGAGAATAATAATAATAATAATAATCTTTTATGACTACCGGAGTTACTCACCTTCTTTATAAATCTGGTGGTACCACAGACCCCAAAAATTACAGACCCATTACTTGTTTACCAACTATATACAAACTTTTTACATCTATTCTGAGAGTCAAAATGTATTCACATATAGAAAACAACAATATATTGTCCATCTCTCAGAATGGATGTAAAAGTGGGGCACGTGGTACTAAAGAGCTCCTTATTCTTGACATGGCTGTTTGTCAGCAGGTACGTCGCAACCGAAAGAACCTTGCGACATGCTGGATTGACTACAAAAAAGCGTATGATTCTGTACCTCATACATGGCTTCTAAAGGTGCTGGAGTTGTATAAAATTGATGCAACTCTGTGCACCTTTTTGAGGTCATGTATGAGACAATGGAATACGGTTTTGGTTTATCCAGGATGTCGTCAGATTCTAGGAGGTGGTGTACCAATAGGGATCGAGAGAGGAATATTCCAGGGCGATAGTCTGAGTCCGTTATGGTTTTGCCTAGCACTGAATCCTCTCAGTACGCTACTAGAGGGTTCAGGGTTAGGCTATCGGATGCGGAGAGGGGGTCAAATTTTATCCCACCTTTTTTACATGGATGACCTAAAGTTATTTGCCCCTAATGGCCCCGAATTGATGGCTTTACTAAAAGTTACTGAAACTTTTAGTAAGGCTATCAGTATGGAGTTCGGGGTAGATAAGTGTGCGGTCATGCATGTGAAAAAGGGCGGGATTGTGGAATCTGAAGGAGTCAGTCTTTCGGATTTCACACAATTTGAGTCGCTCTCCGCAACCGAAACCTACAAATATCTAGGTATGTCCCAAACTCTGTGTATTGCTGAGATTGACATGAAACGGACGTTACAGGACCGTTTCTTTGGCCGCCTGAAGAAAGTATTGAAAAGTCTCTTGTCAGGCGGTAACAAGGTACGGGCTGTTAACGGCTGGGCCATGCCAGTCTTAGTATACTCTTTTGGCATACTTAGATGGACTCAGACCGAATTAGAAGCTCTGGATAGAAAGGTACGTTGTCTATTGACTTCATACCGAATGCACCACCCACGTTCGTCAGTAATGAGGTTGTATATCCCACGGAAATGTGGAGGTCGAGGATTTTTAAACGCTAAGAGTCTCCATAACCGTGAGATATGCAACCTTAGAGAGTACTTCTTACAGGTGGATGTGGGTCTGCATCGAGATGTCGTGGCAATTGATAACGGACTGACCCCACTCTCCCTAGCTAAAGAGAACTGGCGCAAACCGGTAATACTAGGTGTATCTGATCGCAAGGAAATATGGAAGAGCAAAGAGCTTCACGGTCGTTTTTATCGGGCTCTACACGGGCCCGATGTTGATTTTACAGCTTCCATATCCTGGTTACGTTTCGGTGATCTCTTTGGAGAAACTGAAGGTTTCATCTGTGCAATCACTGACGAAGTTATGATGACGAATAACTATCGGAGATTTATTGTCAAAGATGGGACGCTAGACATCTGTCGGGCATGTCATCGTCCCGGAGAATCTTTAAGACATATTATCTCTGGTTGTTCCCGTCTTGCGAACGGTGAGTATTTGCACAGACACAACCAAGTAGCCAGGATTATCCACCAACAACTTGCTCTAAAATATAACCTTGTTGACTTAGAGATACCTTATTACAGGTATGTGCCCGACCCAGTTCTTGAAAATGGCCATGCTACATTGTATTGGGATCGGTCTATTATCACTGATAGGACTATTATAGCCAACAAACCAGATATAGTGATAATAGATCGATTAAAACGCCTTGCAATAATTGTCGATATCACTGTGCCGCATGACGAGAATCTCGTGAAAGCAGAAAAAGATAAACAAATTAAATATTTGGACTTAGCTCACGAGATTGTCGACATGTGGGATGTGGATTCGGCGATTATTGTTCCGATAGTCGTATCTGCCCATGGTTTAATAGCCAAGAGCCTCGACCACCACCTACAGAGGCTCGCGTTAGGCAGCTGGGTCAAGGGCTTGATGCAGAAGGCGGTTCTGTTGGATACGGCCCGTATTGTGCGGAAGTTCCTATCTCTGGAGCCCTAATCACCGGTAGCTTGGTCACTGTACTCGATACCGGTGGGTCACTATTTTTTATATTTTTAAATATATTTGTGTTTTTTATAAGTTTATTTAAAAATATAGTAAATATGTAATAAAATGTAATAAAGGGAATAATAATAAGAACGCAAGAAAACATCATCTCACATGTTGGTGAAGAAGTGAGTGATGCTGCTATACCTGTAAGTACTCAATACAATGAGGAATTAAGGAGCGCTTTGGAGCGAGCGATTGGTGAGTTTCAATCTGTCCCTATTGAGTGTAGACCGCGGCTTCCGCGTTTGCCCACACATAAAAAAAACGTGGCGCTAGTGTGTGCCCTAGACTCGATGTTAACATCGTTTTTTAACAACTGCAGAAACATTACTGATGCCCATTCCATTCTGTACTGTGCAGCTGTTGCAGTATGTCGAATAGCTGGTGTTAAATTTTTTAAACAAGAAACAGCTATTCGACCAAAGCCTGCTGTACCAGCTTGGCAGTGCAGAATTGAACGGCGCATCAACGAGGCTAGGGTGCTCATTGGCAAGCTACACTGCTTCAGGACGGGCAATACACGCCCGAGAGTCATGCGCTTTGTGACCCGTGCATTCGTGGGAACTAATATTAGGCCCTGTGAATACTCTGTTCGGGTCACAGAGCGCATCGATTACCTGAAGCAGAAAGTTTATGCGTGGGCGAACCGCATAAGGCGGTACAAAAAAAGAGTGGACAGATACACTCGGAATCGCTTGTTCCAAAAAAATGAGAGGTGGGTATATAGAGGGTGGGAGCGACCTAACTCGGATGTGACTGATGGGAGTCTACCTGATGCTGTTTCTACAGTTAACTTCTGGAAAAGCATCTGGTCGACGCCCGTCAGTCATACACAGGATGCGTGGATTAGGGATGTTGAGCGGGCGTGTGAACCAATTCCAGCTATGGAACCTATAACCATATCTGAAGAAGATATTGGTTGTGCAGTTCGTTCGTTGCCAAATTGGAAATCTGCTGGACCGGACGGACTGCACAACTTTTGGTTAAAATGGTTCCGTAGCTCACACGCTTGCTTGGCATCTTGCTTCCAGTCATCCCTTGAGTCATCGTCGCTTCCAGCTTTTATGACTACCGGAGTAACCCACCTCCTATACAAGTCTGGTAGTACCACAGACCCCAAAAATTATAGACCTATAACTTGTCTACCTACCATATACAAACTTTTTACATCCATCCTGAGAGTAAAAATATATTCACATGTACAAAACAATAACATCTTGTCAATCTCTCAGAATGGATGTAAAAGTGGGGCACGTGGTACGAAAGAGCTCCTTATTATTGACATGGCTGTTTGCCAGCAGGTACGCCGCAACCGAAAGAACCTTGCGACATGCTGGATTGACTATAAGAAAGCGTACGATTCTGTGCCTCATACATGGCTTCGGAGGGTGCTAGAGCTGTATAAAGTTGATGCAACTCTATGCACCTTTTTGGGGTCATGTATGAGACAATGGAGTACGGTTCTTGTTTATCCAGGGTGTCGTCAGGTTCTAGGAGGTGGTGTACCAATAGGGATTGAGAGAGGTATTTTCCAGGGTGATAGTCTGAGTCCGTTGTGGTTTTGTCTAGCACTGAATCCTCTCAGTACGTTACTAGAGGGTTCAGGGTTAGGCTATCGGATGCGCAGAGGGGGTCAAATTTTGTCCCACCTTTTTTACATGGATGACCTAAAGTTATTTGCCCCTAATGGCCCCGATTTGATGGCTTTGCAAAAAGTTACTGAAACTTTTAGTAAGGCCATCAGTATGGAGTTTGGGGTAGATAAGTGTGCGGTCATGCATGTAAAAAGGGGCGGGATTGTGGAATCGGAAGGAGTCAATCTTTCAGATTTCACACGATTTGGGTCGCTCTCCGCAACCGAAACCTACAAATATCTAGGTATGTCTCAAGCTCTGTGTATTGCTGAGACTGACATGAAACAGAAGTTGCAGGATCGTTTCTTTGGCCGCCTGAAAAAAATACTGAAAAGTCTTTTATCAGGCGGTAACAAGGTGCGTGCTGTCAACGGCTGGGCCATGCCAGTCTTAGTTTACTCTTTTGGCATACTTAGATGGACTCAGACGGAGTTAGAAGCTCTGGATAGCAAGGTGCGTTGTCTATTGACTTCATATCGAATACACCACCCACGTTCGTCAGTAATGAGGTTGTATATACCACGGAAATGTGGGGGTCGAGGATTTTTAAATGCCAAGACTCTCCATAACCGTGAGATATGCAACCTTAGAGAGTATTTCCTACAGGTGGACGTGGATGTGCATCGAGATGTTGTGGCAATAGACAACGGACTGACCCCGCTGTCCCTTGCGAAAGAGAACTGGCGCAAACCTGTAATATTAAGTGTATCTGATCGGAAGGAAATATGGAAGAGCAAGGAACTGCATGGTCGATTTTATCGGACTCTAAATGGGCCCGATGTTGATTCAATAGCATCGGTATCCTGGTTACGATTTGGTGATCTCTTCGGAGAAACTGAGGGTTTTATCTGTGCAATCACTGACGAAGTCGTGATGACGAATAACTATCGGAGATTTATTGTCAAAGATGGGACGCTAGACATCTGTCGGGCATGTCATCGCCCCGGAGAATCTTTAAGACATATTATCTCTGGTTGTTCCCGTCTTGCGAACGGTGAGTATTTGCACAGACACAACCAAGTAGCCAGGATAATCCACCAGCAACTTGCTCTAAAGTATAATCTTGTCGACGTGGAGGTACCTTATTACAAGTATGTGCCCGACCCAGTTCTTGAGAACGGTCATGTCACATTGTATTGGGATCGATCTATTATCACTGATAGGACTGTTATAGCTAACAGACCTGATATAGTGATAATGGATCGATTAAAGCGCCTTGCAGTAATTGTCGATATCACTGTGCCACATGACGAGAATCTCGTGAAAGCAGAAAAAGATAAACAAATTAAATATTTAGACCTAGCTCACGAGATTGTCGACATGTGGGATGTGGATTCGGCGATTATTGTTCCGATAGTCGTATCTGCGCATGGTCTAATAGCCAAGAGCCTCGACCTCCACCTACAGAGGCTCGCGTTAGGCAGCTGGATCAAGGGCTTGATGCAGAAGGCGGTTCTGTTGAATACGGCCCGTATTGTGCGGAAGTTCCTGTCTTTGGAGCCCTAACCACCGGTAGCTTGGTCCCTGTACCCGATGCCGGTGGGTTACTGTTTTTTATATTTTTAAATGTATTTTTTTATAAATCTATTTAAAAATGTAATAAATATGTGTTAAGTGTTAATAAAGAGAATAATAATAATAATAAATACTCTTTATTGTACACAATATAACAACAAATGGTTTATGACAAGTCTTAAAAAAAAAAATAATGTACAACAGGCGGCCTAATTGCTAAAGAGCAATCTCTTCCAGGCAACCTTAGGATGGAATGAAAGTTACAAGAAATGATAGGGGTTGTGTACAATGTAATATAATTATATTTAAAAATAATAAATTAATAGGATTTATAGAAGAGAGCAAAATGTTCAATACATTGATAAATGAATATTTATCAGGAGAAACAAGTACATATATATGAAATTCAATAGAATATACTAACAATAATAGGATATACTAACTTTAAATATACACAAAAAATATATTATAGAAACAAATAGCACTAATTAGAGGAATAGAGATAAAAATCTTTTAATATATTTTTAAAAGATGCAAGTGGTTGTGCGCGTTTAATCTGTAGCGGCAGAGCATTCCATAGACGAACTGCTTGAACAGTGTAGCACTTGTCAGAAAATCTTGTGGAATGCACTGGCATTTCCAGCATTAAATTCTCTGATGACCTTAGAGACCTCGAATGTGTGTCATGTAGGAACTTAAATCGTTCTTTAAGATATCGGGGAGTACAAGGATTGAACAGTATACTGTATAATAGAGTTAGGATATGAGTATTCCGGCGAAGGCGAATTGGGAGCCACTTAAGCGTTTTGCGGAATTCTGATACATGATCATATTTGCGAAGACCAAATATGAATCTAATACAAACATTTTGGAGTCGCTCAAGCTTATCAAGTTGCTCCTCTGTGAGATCAAGATAGCTGACATCAGCGTAATCAAGGATAGGAAGTAATAACGATTGTGCCAGCGCAGTTTTGGTGGCAATTGGAAGCAGCATTCGCAATCCCCGTAGCGATCCCGTTGCTGCAAATATTTTGCGTCTAACCACCTGTAGCTGATGGTCCCAGGACAATGTTTGGTCGATAAAGATACCCAAGTTTCTGACAGTATCGCTTAATATGACAGGGGTACCATTAAAAGTTACTTCGGGTAATTGCGTTAGATCAAGGCGTGACACAAACCAAGGGCTGCCTACAATGATCGCCTGGGATTTGTATGGATTAACCTGTAGCCCATGTTTGGTGCTCCAATCACAAATGCGTTCCAGGTCCGAATTTATGATATTAATAGCACTAGGCAGCTGTTCCAAGGGAGCTTGTGTATAGATTTGTAAATCATCTGCATAAAGGTGGTAGGATGAGACCAGATGTTTAGAGATGGAATTAATAAAGATAGAGAAAAGTAGTGGAGATAGAACGCCGCCCTGCGGCACACCGACTGCAACATCAGACCAAGAAGAAAACGAATTCTCCATACGCGTTCGCTGCCGGCGGCCAGACAGGTAACTACGAAACCAGTCAATTCCCGTTGGAGATATGTTAAGAGAGCTAAGTATACCAAGCAGAACCTGGGAATCCACGGTATTAAACGCGTTGCTAAAATCTAGCAAGCACAACACCGCGAGATTCCCCATCTCCATGCCTGCCCTTATATCATCAGTAACGTTAACTAGAGCCGTAACAGTGCTATGGCCAGGACGGAAACCAGATTGTAAGGGATTGAGAAGAGAGTTCGTGTTAAGAAATTTGGTGAGCTGAGTATGAACAAGGCGCTCTAACACTTTAGAAAGGAAAGGCAAGATAGATATAGGACGGAAATGAGCGTTAGAGGAAGGATTGCGTATCTTAGGTAAAGGAATAATTTCAGCCTCTTTCCAAGCATTTGGAAAGTGGCTATTAGATATTGAAAAGTTCAGGATATGGGTTATGATAGAAAGGATTTGGTTGAGGATAGGTAGGATCATGTTACGGCTAATACAGTCGTTACCAACGGCATTCGAAGTTATAGACATAATGCTCTTCTTAACATCACAATCGGTGAATTGTTCAAAGACGAAAGGCGGGAACTGTGGAGTTGGAAGTGATAATAGATTATTAAGTGTAGATACTCTAGTAGTCCCTGCTAAATTGGACGAAGAAGAGAAATGCAAATTAAGTGCTTCTAGATCTATGGAATTAGCGTGAATATTTTCTCTAGACTTCCCAACTCCAATGGATTTCAGAAATTTCCAGACCTTAGATGGATCTGCATTGTCAATTGAGGCGTGAATATGTCGGCGTTGTGCATTCCTACACACCTTATTGCAGTGATTCCGTATAGATACATATTTTTCTAAATTTTCAGATGTTGGCCGGCACTTGTATTTGTGTCTCGCCGCTGCCTTCTTTGCCATGATATCCCTGATGGCATCAGTGAGCCATGGAGCAGGGTGATGCTTAATTTTAATAGGACGCACTGGTGCATGCGTATCGAAAAGGCTTATTAGTTCCCTTGTAAAAATGCCAACTTTCTCATCAATAGAGTCTGAGGAAAACAAAGGATCCCAGTTTACTCTGTTAGCATCTTCACAAAGACTATCCAAGTCCATACCACCAAAATTGCGCTGCCACAGAATTCGTGGTCGTGCCTTAGGAGGACGTAGTTTGTAGGAGAGGAATAGTAGGTCGTGGTGGGAAAAGGCATCAGCGTTGCATTGACCATGCTTAGCGACATGTTGTGAAGATGACACTAGCATTAAGTCAATGAGTGATGGAATGCATCCAGGAACATGGTGAGTAGAGTTTAAAGGAAGAATGGATAGATTGTGGGATAGAGATGCATGACGGAACAAAAAGGTGCGGGAATCGTTTTTTAATTGGCACGCGTTAAAGTCTCCCATCACGATTACGTGGCTGTAAGAAGGGGACCATTTTTCCAGTAGGTGTTCAAATGAAGCAAAAAAGTTGATACTTGATGAAGGACAGTAATAGACACCGAGTAACAATTTCGTATGATATAGCTCCACTTCCAGAAACAAGTGTTCGCCTGCATTTGAGGGGGGCGGCTGTGCTGAAGTATCTAGAATTTGATAAGAAATGTGACTACGAAGATAAACAGCTACACCGCCACCCTTGCCGTCACCGCCGCGATCATTTCTTATCAACTCGTAACCCGGAAGAGGGAAGGATAAAGATGAATGAAAAGACCTAAACCAGGATTCAGATACAAGAATAGCGTGAATATCCTTACAGTCAAAGCTAGTCAGCATATCAGAGTGATGAGCAGGAATACTCTGAGCATTAAAATGGACTACATTGAAGTTCTTGGGGACCTCAGAAAATTGTGCTTTTAAAGTGTCACCAAGTGACGCAATAGATGGAATACTAGAAAAACTACCGTTAATGCTAGACGCAGTGTAAAAACTTTCGCTTTCACTTTCATCTTCAGTTTCTGACGACATAGAATACTATAATAATATACTATAGTGTAATGTAGGCAAGTTAGTGTTTCAGAAATATAAATTATAAATACATATATATATATATATATACCAGATACTATCACAATCCACCCGCCAGTTGAGCGTCAGAAATTAAGATATGCTCGTTAACACTACAGGCTCAAAACAGAAACAAAATACGCAAATTTAGTCATTAGATGACAGATTATTGGTCTGCTTACCTTACATAATACATAAAAACAAAGAATGAAACAAATATTACCTATCACTATAAAGAAAAAAAAAAAAAAGTATGAACAACACGCACTATTACTGAAGGCACAAACACTGAGATGCCGTACCAAATAACAAAGTTATTGAAAATGAAATGTCAAACTGACAAGTGACATGACAACTTGACGTCTGTATACTCCTCAGTATTACCTGTCTATGGTCGTACACTTAGTAAGAATGAAATACATACAAATATCGAAAGTAAGATTAATGTAGTAAAAGAGTGAAGTTTAAAATTTGTTCACATAATAATAACAATAATAGTGGGTGGTAGTAATATTCATAATTTAGTTCCCGCAGAGTAAAAGTTCAAACCTGTATATACATACATACAGATGACCGAAGTCACTGTCAGAGCCCTGCAGTATAATTAATGCAAACACACAAAACCAAAACTACTTCTTGCCTGCCCCAAGCCGTTTAGACCTGGTGTTAACTATCTTCGGGATCTGCGTTTCGCTCGATACGGTAGTCGATACATTAATCTTGTTAAGATCATCCATATAAGACACACGGTGGCGTTTACTGTTCGAGTCCAAAACAAACACATTGCCATCGCGTGACCAGACCTTGCCAACTCCAAACTTTTCGCGCGCGGCCTGGAAGATTTCGTGTCGTGCTTTTGTAAGGAACTCGGAGAGAGTAATCCCGCAGCCCTTTAGTGCGACTTTGGAGAACCAGACCTTGTCCCTCATAGTTACATCCTGAAACTTCACCAGGATAGGTCTGGATTTCAGTTCACCCGATGGACGCCCCATTCGATGACACCTTTTAATATCTGGGCTGTCACAACTAATATTAAGACGCCCCGAGATGACACCAGCAACAACCTTAGGCGTATCCTCGGTCTCCTCCTCTGCTACACCGTGGAGTAAAAGAATCTTGCGACGTGCCCGCATTTCGACGCTATCCACCTGATGTGCCAGTCCCTCCACTTGACACTGGAGCAGATTGAGAGCCTGCAGCATAGCGGTCTTGAAAGAGGCAAAATCACTAGAAAGACTAGCTATATCCGTTGAGGCTGATGATGTGCTGCCTGTGGCCTGCTGCAGCCTGGTCTCAAAGTTAGCCATTCCCTCACGAAACATGGCTTGCAAGCCGGACAAAGAGTGCTTCATGTTTGGATTCTTTATTCAAATTTAAAAAACACAACACAACCGTCTACCTGCTTTTTTTTTTTTTTTTTTTTTTTTTTTTTTTTTTTTTTTTTTTTTTTTTTGTTGTACATTTTCACAGAATGAATCAGCACATTGAATAAAAACGTCAGGAAAATGTAAATTTTTTAACTTATTATTACACTGAGATGTGTATTCCCTTAACTCAGTTACACAGGTTTTTAATCTAATGACATTAATATCACATACTATCCTCAATGGAAAGTGATCTACAATGGTTTTTGGAGTTTACTCCTTAAGAATCGATTTTCGTATATAAGGTGCCCGGTATGAGAAAAATCCGAGGGGTAAAACCTACTAACAAGTAACTCTGTCACGTTTTTGGTGCGCAACTTTAGTGCGCAACTTTCTAATTTGGCTGTGAGTGTATTAAGATTATTACTATTGTTATTATTATTATTATTTCGTTTATTCAATAACATTCTTATTTTATACATTTTTAAATAGATTTATAAAAAACACAAATACATTTAAAAATATAAAAAATAGTGTCCCACCAGTAGCGGAGTAGGACCCAAACTACCGGCGGTGGAGGCTACAGACTGAGAAACCTCCTAACAATACGGCACGTGTCGAGGATAACAGCCTTCTGAATCTGACTCTTGATCCAACAATCTAACGAGAGTATCTTGAGGTGTTGATCGAAACTCCTAGCTATTAGTCCGTTTGCCGAAACGACCATCGGGACAATAATCGTCGAGTCTACGTTCCACATGGCGGTTATCTCGAAGGACAGATCAAGGTACTTACTAAGTTTGTCCTTCTCTGCCTTAACAAGATTCTCGTCATGCGGGACGGCGACATCGACGAGCACTGCCCGACGCTGGGTCCGATCAACCAACACGATATCGGGCCTATTGGCAACAATAGTCCTGTCCGTGATGATTGATCGGTCCCAGTAGAGTAATGCACGACCATTCTCAAGAACTGGCACTGGTGTGTACTTTTAGTACGGTACTTCAAACTCAATAAGGCCATATTGAAGAGCAAGTTGCTGGTGGATGATTCTGGCTACTTGATTGTGCCTATGCAAGTACTCGGTGTTAGCAAGATACGAACAACCGGAAATAATATGGCGAAGTGATTCACCAGGACGGTGGCATGCTCGACAAATGTCGACCGTGCCGTCCTTCATGATGTATTTCCGATAGTTGTTCATCTTGATAACCTCATCTGCAATTGCACAGGCAAAACCTTCAGTTTCCCCAAAGAGGTCCCCAAAACGCAGCCAGTTCACCGAAGCGAGCAGGTCTACGTCGGGTCCTGCTAAGACCCGGTAGAACCGCCCGTGTAGCTCCTTACTCTTCCATACGTCCCTACGGTCTTCAGTACCTAGCACCTTTGGTTTACGCCAGTTCTCGTTAGCCAAGGAAAGAGGTGTCAGGCCCTTGTCAACCATCACGACATCGCAATGAATGTCACACCCGTTCTGTAGAAAGTAATCTCTCAAACTGCACACTTCACGGTTGTGGAGGTTCTTGGCATTCAAAAAGCCTCGACCGCTTCCGCGGAATGTACAGTCTCATGACAGAAGATCGTGGGTGTAACATTCGATGCGATGTCAGTTGTTGACGGACTCGCCTATCCAGGGCGTCTAGTTCCGTTTGAGTCCACCTAAGTATGCCAAAGGAGTATAACAATAAAGGTATCACCCAACCGTTGAAAGCCCGCATTTTGTTAACACCGGACAAAGAACTGTTAAGAACTTTTGTCAGGCGGCCAAAAAAACGTTCTTTCACCGATTTCTTGATATCCTCTACCGCTATACCCATATTTGTATGTTTCGGTCTCGGAGAGAGATCTGAGAGTTATTATCTCAGAAAGTTGTAAATTCGGTGAATTTACAACCTTCCCCCGTTGTACATGCATAACCGCACACTTATCAACACCGAACTCCATCTTAATGGCATTACTAAAAACTTCCGTAGTTTTTAATAATGTCACTAAATCTTGGTGCTTCAGTGTGAACAGTTTGAGGTCATCCATGTACATTAGGTGAGATAGAACCTCACCCCCTCTACGAAACCGATAGCCTAGCCCTGAATCCTTCAGCAATGTGCTAAGTGGATTCAGTGCTAAACAAAACCACAATGGACTCAAACTGTCGCCCTGGAATATACCACGCTCGATCCTTATCAAGCCTTGCGGGTCAGAGGCGTGCCCACCACTACCTGGTTGACGAAGGACTGTGGTCCACTGTCCCATACACGAGACTAAGAAGGATTTAAGAGTCGGATTAATTTTATACAACTCTAAAATCCTCCTCAGCCATGAATGAGGCACCGAATCATAGGCCTTCTTGTAGTCAATCCAGGCAGTAGAGAGGGCGCCCCTACTCCGCTTGACTTGTTGGCTAATGGCCATATCAATGAGGAGTAGCTCCTTAGTACCACGAGACCCAGCCCTACATCCATTCTGAGCGTTATCTAAGATATTATTAGATACTATGTGCGAGTTTATTTTACTTCTCAGAATAGATGTAAGGAGCTTGTAGATGGTAGGTAAGCAAGTGATGGGTCTATAGTTTTTAGGTTCCGTGGTACTACCTGATTTATGGAGCAGGAAGGTGATGCCAGTGGTCATGAAAGCGGGTAAGGAACCTGACTCAAGGGCTTCTTGATACTGTGTTGCCAAGCGTTCATGCGAGCTCTGAACCCACTTTATCCAAAAGTTGTGCAATCCATCGGACCCAGGACTTTTCCAGTTCGGGGCCGTACGCATTGCACAACTAACGTCTTCGGAGTCTATGGTAATAGACTCCATGGGTTCGATGATACTGCATTCACGCTCGACGACACGGATCCAGTCACCCTCCGAATGTTCAACGGGCACCGACCATATGTCACGCCAAAATTGATTCATGGCGTGAGCATCTGGCAGTTGTCCGTCGCTCAAACGTTGTCCAGTTCCCTCCCACTCTCGGTACATCTTCCTTTGGTCACTTTGGAAGATGCGATTCTGCCAGTATCTATTTACACGCTCTCTATAACGACGGATACGGCTTGCCCATGCATACACTTTCTGTTTCAGAAAGTCAATACGTTCCGTGACATTGGCTAAGTATTGCTGGGGACGAATACCGGTCCCAGCAAATGCCTGAGTCACGAAACGCATGACCCGGGGACGACTATTTCCCCGGCTGAAAGAGATAAGCTTTGCAATGAGAGTCCTAAATGTGCCGATACGTCGCTCGATTCTTGCCTGCCATACGGGAACACCATCCGGTCGTGGTGCACGGTTAACTTCGGGGAATTTAACGCGTGCAACACGACAAGCGGCAATGGCTCCACAGTAAAGAATCGAGTGAGTATCAAGCAAATCACTGCTAGTCCGTAAGTACGGCTCTAGCAATGCATTCAGGGCTCCCATCAACGCCAGATTTCGTTTATGCATTGGCAAGCGTGGTAGCCGCGGTCTAGAATTAGGTATAAACCTATGCTGCGAGATCACATCTTCCAAAGTACTCCTCAATTGCTCGCTTACCTGGATAGGTGTATCACTCGTATCATTTCTCGCGTCGGGTGCGGGCGTCGCTAACGTCACACTCGTAGCAACCGTCTGTGTCACAGGTGGCGGTGCTCTCGTTGACACTGGAGCTGTACGAGTAGATAATACTTCCAGGCGTAGTCGATCAAGCACAGATTGATCCAACAACTTACATCGTTGGATAGCCCGCACTTGATCCGATAGTCGTTGGACGGCAACGGTCATTGTTGGTTCAAAAGCCTGAAACAAAGGAAGCATCCTTGAACGGTACGCAGTCAGGTTGGTTTCCCCATCTGTAGCCTCATAATATGCCCGCATGACGTTTTCATTGATGGATGAAGTCCATCGCATGCGGTGCACAATACCACCGGTAGTGGGGACCCTACTCGAAGCTGGTAGGCTTCGGGGCCCCAAACTGCTCGGCGGCCGGCCTCTCCCTCGCCGGCGTACTGGTATTGGCGACGTCGGCGGAGAGAAATACTCGTCACTTGAAGAGCTCGACGCCTCTGCGAGCACCTGTGTCAGCGTTGATATGCGGTCCGGTGCCTGCGAGGCGGAGTTTAGTGACGAGTCCGGGGGTGTTAATTATGCATTTCTGCTTCTGGCTCTTGTTTGCATCTCAATCACTTCATTTTGAATTTAGCCATAATATTGTTGATATTTTCGTAGGTATTTATATAACATGTGTCAAATCTTCTATGCTAATTTTGTAGACTTTGTTTATTGTTATAAAATAGTATAAAATCCTTTATTTATTGTCTTTTTGCTTATATTAATTTGGTATCTGAAGTAATTGTATAAATTTAGGCAATAATATGTAAATAAAAATATTAAAATATTTTAAGAATGAAAATGATGTATGAGATGTTCAGAGTTGCCAGTTTTTATTATTATTATTATTCCTTTATTTAACTTAATTACATATTTAATACATTTTTAAATAAATCTATAAAAAATACAAATATATTTAAAAATATTAAAAATAGTGACCCACCGGCATCGGGTACAAGGACCAAGCTACCGGTGGTTAGGGCTCCAGAGAGAGGAATTTCCTCACGATGCGTGCCGTATCGAGCAACACTGCCTTCTGCATCAGGCCCTTAATCCAACCGTCTAACGAGAGCCTCTGTAGGTGTTGGTCGAGGCTCTTGGCGATCAGTCCATGCACGGAAACGACTATCGGTACAATAACAGCTGAGCTTACATGCCACATGTCGACAATCTCGTGGGCCAAATCCAAGTACTTTACTTGTTTGTCTTTTTCGGCTTTCACGAGATTGCCGTCATGCGGAATAGTAATATCAACTATTATTGCACGGCGCTCTAACCGATCTACTATCACTATGTCAGGCCTATTTGCAACAATAGTCCTGTCAGTGATAATAGATCGGTCCCAGTACAATGTGATATGATCATTTTCGAGAACTGGGTCGGGCACATACTTGTAATACGGTACTTCTGAATCCACGAGTTTGTATTTCAGAGCAAGTTGTTGATGGACAATCCTAGCTACTTGGTTATGCCTATGCAAATACTCGCCGTTAGCCAAACTAGAACAACCAGAGATAATATGCCTAAGGGACTCTCCAGGACGGTGGCACGCCCGACATATGTCAACCGTACCATCCTTCAGAATATACCTCCGGTAATTTTTAGTCATGACAACTTCGTCCATAATTGCAAAGACAAACCCTTCGGTTTCTCCAAATAGATTACCGAATCGTAGCCAGGATACTGATGATTTAAAATCAATATCAGGTCCATGTAGGGCCTGATAGAAACGTCCATGTAACTCTTTACCCTTCCATACACCCATGCGGTCATTGGTACTTAGTATTATAGGTTTGCGCCAGTTCTCTTTAGCCAAACCGAGCGGGGTAAATCCGTTGTCTACTGCAGCAACATCACGATGCAAATCCTCGTCCACCCGCAGGAAGTATTCCCTAAGATTGCACACCTCACGGTTGTGAAGGGTCTTAGCATTAAGAAAGCCTCGGCCCCCACACTTCCGTGGTATGTACAACCTCATTACAGATGAACGCGGATGATGCATTCGGTATGTAGTGAGTAGCGTACGGACTTTTCTATCCAAGGCGTCAAGTTCTGTCTGAGTCCATCTGAGTATGCCAAACGAGTACACTAAAACTGGCATGACCCAACTATTGTAGGCTCGCACCTTGTTACCGCCCGATAAAAGACTCTTAAGAACTTTTTTCAGGCGGCCAAAGAAGCGTTCCCTCAATAATTGTTTCATGTCAGTCTCTAATATGCCTAACACTTGTGACATACCCAGATATTTATAAGTATCGGTTGCCGAAAGGGACCGAAGTTGAGTGGAATCTGAAAGTTGTATTCTTTCGGAATCCACTATCCCACCCTTCTTCACATGCATGCTTGCACATTTGTCTACGCCAAATTCCATTCTGATAGAATTACTAAAGGTTTCCGTTACCTTTAGTAATTCCATCAGTTGGTGACTGTTTGGGGCAAGTAATTTTAAATCATCCATGTAAAGAAGGTGAGACAAAATCTGGCCATCTTTCCGCAACCGGTACCCTAGACCTGAATTCTCCAGCAAAGCGCTGAGAGGATTCAGGGCCAGACAAAACCATAAAGGACTCAGACTATCGCCCTGAAATATACCAAGCTCGATCTTTATCGGTCCACCATTACCACAAGTCTGTCGGCATCCTGAATAGCACAAGACGGTCTTCCATTGCCCCATGCATGTCCCTAAGAAGGTACATAGAGTTGCATCAATCTTATACAACTCCAGCACCCTCCTAAGCCATGAATGAGGCACAGAGTCATAGGCCTTCTTGTAATCTATCCAGAATGTCGCCAGATCCTTGCGATTACGGCGTACCTGTTGGCTAATAACCATATCCATAATTAGGAGCTCTTTAGTGCCACGAGCCCCACTTCTACATCCATTCTGAGAGATTGACATGATGTTGTTGTCAGTTATGTGGCGCGTTATTTTTTGTCTCAAAATAGATGTGAGAAGCTTATAGACCGTTGGTAGGCATGTAATTGGTCTATAATTTTTAGGCTCTATGGCATTACCAGATTTGTATAAGAGATGGGTCATACCAGTAGTTAGAAAATCGGGAAGCGATCCTGATTCCAAACATGATTGGAATTGAGCTGCCAACCGTCCGTGTGAACTACGGAACCATTTTATCCAAAAATTGTGCAGTCCGTCTGGTCCTGCTGATTTCCAGTTCGGTAACAGACGGACTGCGTTGGTGACATCACTATCTATGAATTTTAATGGTTCCATAGTTTGTATCGGTTCACACAGACGATTAACATCCCGCATCCAACCATCCTCTGTGTGGCTGACAGGAGCCGACCAGATGCCACTCCAGAATGCAATGGTGGCATCATCATCTGGCCGGCGCTCGTCAATCACACTTGAATCAGATCGCTCCCAATCTCTGTAGACCCATCTCTCATCTTTTTGGAACATGCAGTTTTGGGAATACCGGTCCACTCTTTTTTTATATCTTTTTATACGATTTGCCCACGCATAGACTTTTTGCTTCAGGTAGTCAATGCGCTCTGTGACCCGAAAAGCAAATTCTTGGGATCTAATATTAGTCCCCAAGAATGCCCGGTTCACAAAGCGCATCACTCTAGGGCGAGTATTGCCCGACCTGAAGCAAATAAGTTTCCCAATGAGTGCCCTGGTCTCGGCAATACGACGTTCAATCCTATACTGCCAGGCTGGTGTAACAAATTTCGGTCGAGTAGCTTTATCATTTGATAAAAGCTTAATATTTGCTACTCGACATGCTGCAACAGCCCCACAGTACAGAATCGAATGTGTATCACCGAGATTTTCACTACTGTTAAAATAGTCTGACAGTAGTGAATCCAGAGCACACATTAGGGCTATATTTTTCTTATGCGTAGGCAAACGCGGTAGACGAGGTCTTTCGGTAGGTGTTACGTTTCGATATTCCCTCAGTGCACATTCCAAAGCGCTCCCTAATTGTACATTGCAATGAGTACTTACATCTGTAACCCCGGTATCCAATAAATCATCATCAGTGGGACGTTGTGTGGAAACAGTAGGAACATGTGTACCTGATGATGTAGGTATTGTGATACCAGGATTACCCTGTAAATCTGAGCGAAGCCTCTCAAGCACGGCATCATCCAACATATGACCACGTTGTATAACCCGCACTTGATCCGACAGACGTTGCGTTGATACGTTAACAGTTGGTTAGAGCTCCTGAAACAGAGACAGCATTCGTACACGATACGCAGTGAGATTAATTCCTCCCTCTGTAGCCGCATAATATGCCCGCATGACGTTCTCGTTCATGGAAGAAGTCCATCGCATGCGGTGCACATTACCACCGGCAGCGGGGTCCCTAATCGAAGCCGGAGGGCGTCGGGGTCCCAAGCAGGTCGGTGGCCGGCCTCTCCCCTGCCGACGTACAGGTGGAGGCGACGTCGGTGGAGAGAAATACTCGTCGCTGCTAGAGCTCGACGCTTCACCAGTAGCCAAAGTTTCCGGCAAATGGGAGGCGGAGCTATGCGACGAGTCCGGGGTTGGTAATTGTGCAGTTTGTCTCTCTCTGGCTCTAGCTCTTGTGAGCATATTTATCCTTTATCATCATCCATCCATTTCTTGATATTGTTTGTATTTGATTAATATTTTCTTTGACATATGTCAAACATCTGCAATTTGGTAATTTTTCTTGATCTTGATAAAATATAGGTTGTATATGTAATTTATAAATTTATTGCAAATCTTGCTATGCAATATATAATTATAGTATAAATTTAGACTGTAAAATTAAATAAAAATATTAAAATAATTTTAAGATGAAAAATGACGTTCGATGATATTAAGGGTTATTATTATTGACAATATCATAAGCATAGTTGTCACGTCTGTCCTTAGTTTATATTTATTATACATCTAAAATTGACTATTGTGAAAAGTTTGATGTAAAATATTTCGCCGATTAATTATAATTAATGTATATAAAATGAATAAATGTATATTTATATATGAATATTATTTTTTCAATAATTTGTGAATTTACCCTTTCATATGATATTAATCTTTTTTCAGTTGAATAAACTCTTTTTGCGTATGGTTAGATACTCGTACTTAAGGAGTAAACTCCAGTCGTGCGTCGGGGGGCGGGGCCCCAAGAGATTCCCCAACTTGACCACGGTAACGCAGTGGCAAGTTGGGTGACCGAACGTCGAAATCGAGACTTGAGTGGCCAACACAGAAGAAATTATGCTTACTATGAATAAGCCTGAAGAGACCCCCGGTCCTGACACTGCCGTTCCCCGGGCAGTCTCAGCCGACGACATATTGCGTGAACAACGGACTTCGATGCCTTTTGATTTGGGGGCTCGCGTCGCGCCGCCTAGTTGCAGCGCGACGTCGACGCCCCAAAGAAATGTTGCTGCTGGGACTGACGATGGGTCAGCTCCCAGTAGGGTGAAGATTAAGGGCCGTTCCTCTTCGCAGAAGAGGACCCTCGAGAAGGAGGGGCCGCCGCGCGACCGGAGCACTAGTTGCTCTGGGTGGGGGTCCCTCCTCTCCAGCGATTCGGAGGAGGAGGTGCCAGTGAAGACGGTGCGCACGCGTCTCGGCGCCTACAGAGTGCGCCCGCCTACTCCACCGCCGTCCTCTGTACCGTCCCTGCGTAGTCGCAGGGATATTGGTGTGCCGCCCGCGCGGGAGATCATGAGCATTCTCTCCCGCATGAACGCGGCCATGCGGGGGAGTAAGAATATGTCGGGGAGGAAGAAGATTGTGGCTTCACTGGTGGATGAAGCTCAATCCTCCCTTGACAAGCTCCTCGCGCGGAGCGTAACTAAGGAGGAGGCGAAGCTCCGCAAGCAGGTTGCGAGCCTGGAGGTGGAGCTCACTGCCTCCCGAAATCAGATGGAAGACCTGCGTCGGGAGGTTGCTGAGTTGACCAAGGTGGTCAAGGCGCCTCCAGGTTCCATGCCGCCTCCTCCTCCTCTGACGGCTGGACCAGCGCCGAAGACGGCGCCTAGGACCGCGCCCACCACGGCGCCCGGCTCGCCGCCACAGCCTGTGCCGACTACGGTGCAGGTCCTTACGGCGATCGAGAGGCGCCTCGCGGTCCTGGAGGACCGGGCGTACCGCCCTCCGCTAACGCGCCCCGCGTTTTCATACGCGGCGGCTGTTGGCGGTGCTCCCGCTCCCGGTCCTAGCGGCACACCTGCTGTCCACCGCCCCGCTCCGCCCCCGTCCGCTTCGGTGAGCTGGATACCGGCCGAGACCGCGGCCCAGGCGCGGAAGGCCAAGGGGCGCGGCAAGAAGAGTGGCACCCCTGCCGCCTCCTCTTCCTCTATCGTCGCTCCCGCTGCTTCCTTACACCCCTCCAGACGGGAGGGATGGGAAGTAGTGGGAGCCAAGAAGAGGAAGACGAAGGCCGCAAAGAAAGCGGCCAAAGCCGCCGCGGCGACGGCGCCGAAGAGGCCCCGCCCTCCTCGCTCCACCGCCGTCGTCCTGACGGTGACGACGGTAGGTGTGGAGAAGGGGGTGGGGTACGCCGACGTACTGAGGACTGTCAAGTCCTCAGTCAACCTCTCGGCCCTCGATATACAGGGGGGGCTCCGGTGCAAGAAGACACGCACCGGGGCTCGCCTCCTCGAGGTCTACGGCGCCTCCAGCGGCCCTAAAGCTGACGCCCTAGCGGCTCAGCTTAGGGACGCGCTGGACCAAGAAGCCGTCCGCGTCACCAGACCCACCAAATGCGCTGCATTGCGCATCACGGGTCTGGATGACGCGGCCACGACGGAGGAAGTTGTCTCCGCCGTCGTGGAGGCGGGCGGCTGCCCCCGTGACCAGGTGAAGGCTGGAGATATCTCCTTCGGCTCCACTGGTCACGGGATGACAGTCGTCTAGTGCCCCATCGCGGCGGCACTGAAAGTGGCAGACGGACGAAGCCTCCTCGTAGGGGGCTTCCTAAAGGCGCAGGTGCACCTCCTTCATGCCCGGAAAACCAGATGTTTCCGGTGCATGGTGGTGGGGCACTTAGGAGTGCAGTGTACAGCGGAAGTCACCGTGGGCGATCGGTGCTTCCGCTGCAGCCGACCCGGTCACAAGGCAAGTGCCTGTGACGCCCCGCCTCGCTGCTTTAGATGCGAGGCGGAGAACAAGACCGCGGATCACCGGGTCGGCAGCACAACCTGCGCCGCCTCGAGACCAAAACCTCGTCCGTCCGCTGAGAGCGGTGGGGGTGCCGCCCTTGCGCGGCCAGTTGTTTCGCGGCGGGATGCGGTTATGGACGTCCATTAATGTCTGACGCCCGTATCCGTATCCTGCAAGTGAATTTGAACCACTGCCGTGCTGCTCAGGATCTTCTGTACCAGAGCATCCGGCAGTGGTCCATAAACTTGACGTGGTCGCCGAGCCGTACTACGTCCACCCGGGAAGCCCGGTGGACGAGGACGGCTCGGCCTGTTGTATCTTTGGGGGGTCCGCCGCAGACAACTCGCGCCTTGCGATCATTGCAAGGGGCCGCGGGTGTGTTACAGCGGACTACGATGGGTTGGCAGTCGTGGCCACCTACATCTCGCCGAACATTGACGAGTCTCAGTTTGAGCTATGGCTCACTGAGCTCGACGTCGTCTTCGCTGCGTGCCGTCCTCGCCCTGTCCTGCTCCTGGGGGACTTCAACGCCTGGTGTTAGGCGTGGGGCTCCCGGGAAACCAGGGACAGGGGGAGGCTTCTTGAGGACTGGACCAGAACACGTGGTCTGGAGGTCCTCAACCGGGGGAATGTCGCCACCTTTTGGCGGCGGGGGGGGGGAATCGATCGTGGACGTAACGTTCGCATCCCCTGACCTCGCCCGCCGAATTACAGGCTGGCGCGTGGAGGAGGGTGAGGAGACGCACTCGGATCATCGGTACATCCGGTTCGATGTCGTCCCCCCACCTGACCTCCCACAGCCGGTGGCAAATCCCCCGGATCCGCGTTGGGCACTTCACCATCTGGATCGGGAGGCTCTCCTGGAGGCATCCATCGTGCAGGCCTGGATTCCGGCGCTGGACCGGCCGGCCGATGTGGATGCCGAGGCGGAGTGGTTCAGGAGAGCCATGTCGCAAATCTGTGATGCGGCGATGCCTAGGGTTACACCCAGACCGGCCAGGAAGCAGGTGTACTGGTGGTCGCCGGAGATTGCAGAGCTGCGCGCAGCATGCATCTCCGCCCGCCGCCGGTACACCAGGTTTCGCCGGAGGCGTCGCCGCCCAGACGACGCGGCAGCCCGAGAGGCGGAGCTTTTTCAGGCATACAGGGAGGCTAAAGGTAATCTCCAGGAGACGATAAAGCGGGCCAAGACGGCGGCCCGCGAGGAGCTCCTGGAGATCCTGCAGCAGAACCCATGGGGGCGCCCGTACCTACAGGTCAGGGAGAAACTCCGACCTAGGGCGCCCCGACTGACCCAGAGTCTCCAGCCGCAGCAGCTGGAGCGGGTCATGGGCTCCCTGTTTCCGACGAGCGCGGAGGAGCACGTCCCTCCGCGCATGGCTCCGTCTCTGCCCGACGCGGATAGCACCAGCGAAGACGACGTACCCGAAGTCAGGGTGGGGGAGCTAGGTGCGGCAGTACTCCGGCTTAAACGCCGGAAAATCACTGCCCCCGGACCCGACGGCATTCCTGGCCGTGCATGGGTCCTGGCCCTCGAAGAACTCGGGTCTCGACTGATGGGGCTTTTTAGCGCATGCCTCGAAAGGGGCCAGTTTCCCAAGGTGTGGAGGACGGGGAAACTGGTCCTGATCCGTAAGGCGGGGCGGCCGGTGGACTCACCGTCCGGATACCGGCCGATCGTGTTGCTCGACGACGTGTGTAAGCTCTTTGAGCGAATTATCGCGGAACGCCTCGTCGAGCATCTCACGAGTGTGGGGCCAGACCTGGCGGATAACCAGTTCGGTTTCCGTCGGGGACGCTCCACCGTGAGCGCGATCATGCGCGTGAAGAGCCTGACGGAGGAAGCAGTGTCGCAGGGCAAGGTGGTGGTGGCGGTGTCTCTTGACATCGCCAACGCGTTCAACACCTTGCCATGGAGCTGCGTTAGGGAGGCGCTCGTGTATCACGAAACGCCTCTCTACCTCCGTCGTATTGTCGGGGCCTATCTCTCGGAGAGGGCCATAGCTTTCCCCAGCTGGCTCGGGCCAGCTCGGCGAGATGTGTCGTGCGGTGTTCCGCAGGGGTCGGTCCTGGGGCCGCTTCTGTGGAACATCGGCTACGACTGGGTGCTGCGGGGTGCGTTGCCTAGGGGTGTCGGCGTAACGTGCTACGCCGACGATACCCTCATCACGGCGCGGGGTGCAACGTACCAGGAGGCAGCACTCAAGGTCACGACGGGTGTTGCTCGAGTCGTGGGTCGGATACGGCAGCTGGGACTTAAGGTGGCCTTGCACAAGTCCGAGGTTCTGTGTTTTCACAGACCTCGGAACGGTCCACCAGAAGGTTCCAGCATAAATGTGGGAGGCGTTAGCATCGGCATCAAGCCCTCGATGAAGTACCTAGGGATCGTACTTGATAGCCGATGGAACTTCGGACCACATTTCCGAAGTTTGGTCCCCAAGGTGACGCAGGCATCGGTCGCGCTTTCGCGACTGATGCCCAACCTAAAGGGACCCAACGCCTCCTGCAGGAGACTGTACCTGGGGATTGTGCGGAGTATGGCCCTATACGGGGCTCCCGTATGGGCGGATAGGTTGGCGGTCAAGGGGAACGTGACTCTGTTAAACAGACCACTTCGAACCTTGGCCGTCAGAACCGTACGGGGGTACCGCACGATCTCCGGAGAAGCTGCATGTCTCCTAGCCGAGACCCCTCCATGGGACCTGGAAGCGAGAGCCCTTGCGTCATTGTTCCAATGGCGCAAGGAGGCGCTGGAGCGGGACCACAGGCCTGCGTCTCGAGAAATCGAGGACCAGCGGTCCCAACTCCGCCAGGATCTCATGGAGTCATGGAGGGTGCGACTTGAGCAACCCAAGGGGGGTGCCATCTTCATCGCGGCGGTGAGACCGATCATGGACGATTGGCTGCAGAGGCAGCATGGTGACCTCACGTACCGTGCGACGCAGAGATCATTGCCGGGCATGGATGCTTCGGTAGCTATCTGTTTCGCATGCATCGTGAGGTCACACCCCGGTGTCAACACTGCGAGGTTTCCGGCGACAACACCGCACTCCACACGTTGGTGGAGTGCTCAGCGTGGGCGAGTTAGCGCCGGGACCTCGTAGTGGGTCTGGGCGTGGATACCCTCTCGCTGGGGACCATGCTCCAAGCCATGGTATCCAGCGGGAGTAGGTGGAACGCGGCCGTGTCCTTCTGCGAGCAAGTCATGCTCGCGAAGGAGGCGGCCGGGAGGGAGAGGGAGCGTACCCTCCCCGCCGAGTTCCGTAGTCGGCGGCCAGGCCGCCCCAGACTACGCGACTACGCCCAAGACTATCGTCCTCCATGATCGGGGCCTGAGGACGGCGGGATCGCCACCCACCGTCCTTACAGAAGCAGGCTAGAAGGGTTGCGTTCTGCGGGGCCTTTGCCCCATAGCACGCAACCAGATTCACTCACTGACGCGGGATAAAACCCGACCCCAATGACGCGGGATTCTCGTCCCGACCAAACACCCGCAGAGACCACAGAGGTGGTCAAAGTCCGCCGGGCGCCACTGGATATACCCTCTGCTAGTAACCAGAGACGCACGGCAACGGACGTTAGAGCGGCCGCGGCCTTGGGCCGCGGAATTAAAAAAAAAAAAAAAAAGTCGGAGCTGACACACACACTTTTTTCCGCCGCCTCTGTGGCAAGGCAATGGTCAAGCCAACGCTTACACCCGTGTGTGTCACTTATAAAGGTGTACGTTTTTGATGCCATGCCTAAATAATTAAAGTACAAAAACTAAGAAGTTCCTTACAAAGTAACGCACCCAGGTGCGCATTGAAATCCCCCAACATAATTGAACAGAGAACAGAAATTGAACAGTCGTAAAATTTTAGCTCCTATAAATTTATTAGTGAAATAAATACAAATTACATCAGATAACTCCAATATCATCACAATAGTAGTGCAAAAATAATTATTTCAAAGAATTTTGTGTATATTAGTGTAAAAATAAGCTAAAAAGTGACGAATCAGCTGACCGTATTGTTCAATGTTATTTCACGTAAATACATAATGTTTCTCCTATAATAGGTAAAATTATTTTATTATACGTGTTTATTCATATACTCAACATTGAAAACAGGCGATCTATTTTCGTAAGTACAGAAAAGTTTTGATTTTAATTTACCGGTACCTAACATAACCTCGAACTACCTACTTGTATTTTCTAAATTGCGTTTAATTGCACTTATTTGTCGAGAATATGAATACCCGTAGCCGTAGAGCCTTATCCCGCCAGCAGGAGGAGCCCAAACTTCAGCTGCTGTTGCAGGAACTTAAATCTAAAACAGAGCTCTGTTTACAATTAGAAAAAGAAAGAGAAGAAAATGAAAACTTGTTGATAGGTGCTTTAGACGATAGTAAAAAACTAAAATCTGAACTAGCTAGGCTTCATATTAGTTATGATGAAATTGTAATGCAGCGGAACCACCTTCAATCAATAGTAGATAGGTTTCAAGAGTGCAGTGACGAGTATGAAGGGACCTTGAGGAGGACTACCTTGCTGGAACAGGAGCTACGGGATGCCCAGGGGCACATCTTACACTTGGAGTCAGCTGCCAAACAAGTCGTAGTCCAACAAACGGATAACCTTTATAACGAGCTAATGAGTGGTACTCCGCAGTTTGTTCCTTCTGCAACAGTTCCAAACCTGGACTTGTCTACTATAGATCTTACCAATGACAGTTCATACCAACTGGACAAGCCAGTTTATTTTTGCAGCAGGAATAAACTAAAAAAATACCTAAAAATAAAGAAATTTTAAAATCAAAGAAACAATTAAAATATCATAGAATCTTAATCAAAAAGTGTAAAAATGTTAACTCTAGTTTAAAATTAAGAGAACAAGCTAAATTATCTATGTTAGAACTTAAACAAAGTCATTTAAAATATTACACTGACACACAACGCTTAGAGTCACAAATAAAAAATTTGCAATTTGAATTAGAGTATGTAACTAAGAAATATGAATGGTCTCTAAAAGACTTTAATAAGTGTTCATCAAGTATAGATAAGGTACTCAAAACATCTAATTATAATACTGAGCGCCTTAATACCTTCATAAATAACCACTCATGCAATATCAATTGCACAAGTCCTTCTCAATCATTGGAGCACCAGGCTTCCCTTACAACTTGCTCACCTTCTACTTCATTAGTGTATGAATTGTGTGACAGTGTAAAAAGTAATAGTCATACTGGATATACTAAACTAGTTTTATTTAGTGATGATATTGGAACTGATTTTAGTTCTTTTCTGATACAACAATTTAATTCAAATTGTTATTCAATTATTAATAACTGTTATCCAGGTGCATCTTTAAATGAAATTATGCAAAAGATATTAGAATATAATTTTGACTCAAACAGTAAAATAATTATTTTCTGCTCAAACAGGGGTAAAATTAACAAAAATGAAGTATCCCTATACTTTGACAAAATGCAAAACTTAAATGTTGAACATGTAGTAATGTTTACATTACCATACATAAAAGGTGTGCCAGACGTGGAAAATTCTCTTAGATATAAGATAAATTTACAACTCAATTTAACTAGCCAATATAATAATAAATTCCATGTAATTGACTTTAATTCTGTTTTTAAGAGAACTGTATATAAATACAATTTGTCAACTTCTGACAGTAACTTTAACAATAACAAACATATTGTTTATGTAAACAAAGGTAGGTATTTTCTACCAAAGCATTATAAGAGACAAATAGCAAGTTTGCTATTCAATTATTTTTACACTTCAGCCAAGAACTTGGCTGACAAAACTGCTTTTATTGAGCAATGTAGATTTAGTGTTAATACTTTGGAATCTGTTCCAAGTAATTTAAATTAAGTTCTACGACAACAGAGGCAATATTACCCTTTAGCAGACATAGTCAATTAATTGAATTAAATTTAGTTACAAATATTAATTATGTTAAAAAATGCCCTCCAAATCAAACCAAATCAAAAAATGTAAATTATATCAACATAGGACATCAAAATATTGGTTGTTTAACACATGGCAAAGAGTTAGAGTTGGAACTGTTAATGAATTCAGATAATATTGATATTTTTTGTATTACAGAACATATGCGTAAACCGTATGAGCTCATGTTCAATTTCAGTAATCACCGGGTTGGTAGTGCATTCTGCAGGGTGACCACAGTACGGGGGGGATCTTTGATTTTATTAAATAAACAACTTAAATTTAAAGAACGGAAAGATATTGTGTCTCTCTCTCTAGAGTGTAAAGTCGAACTGTCGTGCGTGGAAATGGAGCAATTCATAGTAGTATGCGTGTATAAACCTGGAACCTCACCCTTTTGCGAATTTGAGGAACTTATTGACAAAGTTCTATGTAAACTTGGAAAAACTAATAAGTACCTAATAGTATGTGGTGATTTTAATGTCGATTTACTTGTTAATACGCCTATGAGTTATAATATTTTAAATTTATTTAAATCACACAATCTTACAAACTTATTTTTGGAGCCTACTAGATATTGTAATACAATAGCCACTTGCCTGGATAATATATACAGCGATATGTTGCCAGAAAGTAAAAGTATTATAAAAAAGCTAGATTCAGACCATTGTGGGCAAATAGCATCTTTTAAAATCACTAAAGAAAAAGTTATAAAACGTAAAATATTATGTAGACCAATAACTGGTGACCGCTTGGAACGTATGAGGGTTGGACTTTGCAATAAAATTCCATTCTTAGACACTGGCTTAGATCCAAATGTAATGTATAAATTATTTTTTGATTCTTTTTACAACGAGTTCAACTCCATATTCAAGTCTAAGGAGGTCATGATTAGTGATAGTCCTACTTTCAGTGAATGGGCCACTGAGGGTATACACAAAAGTAGACAAAAACTTTATGAACTATACTCAGAAAGACAGCTTAATAGATCAGTTGAATTTCTAGATTATGTTAAAACTTATTCAAAAAAGTTTAAAGCAGATTGTTTAGCAGCTAAATCAAAATATATAAGTGATAAAATTCTCAATAGTGCAGACAAAGTTAAATCTACTTGGAAAATTATAAATGCGGAAAGAGGTCAACAAAAATTAAATGATAATCATTTTAAACTTAATATAAATGGTAAAATAACTACATCAGACTTCGAGGTCGCTAACGAATTTGAAAATTTTTTCTCCCGAATTCCTGTAGATTTGACAAAAACCCTAGGCTCTTCAACCCCCATTGCAGAATCTTTGTTAAAAGCAAACGTTCCTTGTTGTAATGTTATATTTAAATTCAGTAAAGTTAACATAAACACTATCTTAAAAACTTTTAAATCTTTAAATATCAAGAAAACAGCTGACCTCTGGGGCATCTCTGTGTATTTAGTAAATTCTTTTATTGAAATGGTTGCTCCTGAACTAGTAATAATATTTAATAATTGTGTTGATAGTGGTGTGTTCCCTGATTTAATGAAATCTAGTAAATTAATTCCCCTGTTTAAATCGGGTAGTACTTCAGATCCGTCCAATTTCCGTCCCATTTCTGTACTACCTACATTTAGTAAAATTTTTGAAAAAATTATGCTTAATCAAATGCAAAATCACTTTAACGTTAATAAACTATTACATACAAAACAATTCGGTTTCACTCGTGGTCGGTCCACCACTGATGCCGGTATTAAATTATTAGAGTGTATATACAGGGCCTGGGATGAGTCATATGATGCTTATGGTGTATTCTGTGACTTATCTAAGGCCTTCGATTGCGTTCAGCACCAGACTTTAATTAAGAAACTTGATCATTACGGAATCCGGGGGACGGCCTTGAATTTCGTCAATTCTTACTTAAGTGATAGGGTCCAGAAAGTAGTGATCAATGGTAAACAGTCACCTGGTTCTCCTGTAGCAATGGGGGTACCGCAGGGTTCAATTTTGGGACCTTTTCTTTTTCTAGTATATATTAATGATCTCCCTCACCTCATAAGAGACGACCACGAGGTAGTTTTGTTTGCTGATGACACTTCTTTAATATTTAAAGTTAAACGTGGACAGCGCGAACTTGACGATGTAAACATTGCCCTCTCTAGGATAGTCCACTGGTTTTGTGCTAATAATTTATTATTAAATGAAAATAAAACTAAATGTGTAAGATTCACCTTACCTAATGTAAGACTTGTTAAAACCAGTGTTAAGGTTAGGGATG
The DNA here is from genome assembly GCA_963556515.1 of Nudaria mundana. Classification (NCBI taxonomy): domain Eukaryota; kingdom Metazoa; phylum Arthropoda; class Insecta; order Lepidoptera; family Erebidae; genus Nudaria; species Nudaria mundana. The sequence continues at coordinate 6,665,347 of OY748297.1, forward strand.
ATATAATAGAATTGGTCGATGACACTGTCTTTCTGGGCATAACGTTAGACTCCAAATTGCAATGGGGGCCTCATATCGGGAAAATTTCGGCCAGGCTTAGTTCAGCAGCCTATGCTGTCAAAAAGATCCGACAACTTACAGACATTAAAACGGCGCGTCTTGTCTACTTCAGCTACTTCCACAGTATCATGACATATGGCATACTACTGTGGGGTAACGCTGCCGATATTGAATGCATCTTTGTGTTGCAGAAGAGGGCTATCCGGACTATCTATGGAATGGGGTCTCGGGAGTCATTAAGAGATAAGTTTAAGCATATTAACATCCTTACAGTGTATTCACAGTATATTTATGAAATTTTATTGTATACCCACAAGAACAAAAGTAAATTTGTGAAAAATAGTGATAATCATAATCTAAACTTAAGAAATAAGGATAAACTGGCTGTTCCTAAATTTAGGCTTCATAAAGTGAGTAATTCTTTTGCGGGGAACTTTATTCGAATGTACAATACATTGCCAACCGAAATAGCAAATTTATCTGTCAATAAATTTAAAAAACTAATAAAAAGTAAATTGTGCCATAAAGCTTATTATAGTGTTACGAGCCGGGGTTCTACGGAATGGAAAATGCCGATCAAACTACCACAAAACACTTTATTTATTACACCACTAATTTACACTTCACTATAAAGCTTCACTAAACACTTTTAATCGCACTTGGACTCGCAGGTATAACTCGTATTATCGCTCTGGAAATACTGATCCCCCGCCACCGAAGTGCTCCGCCTTTATAGTACGGTCATTACTCTAGATTACTCTAGAATCTTCACGGAAGAATTATCGCGAACATTCCACACCTTCGAGATGCTTCTAGATAACACGTTACATAGAAGTACCTTGACAGAACATTCCCGAAAGACGTTACGTAGTAGTACTGCGATTTGCTACTAGATGGCGCTGAGTTTGGTAGTCTTATTACTTGCTACGAGATGGCGTTACACTGCCCCCTCCTAAGACATGCTCGTCCCGAGCATTGTCAGGCCCATAATATCGCGCCAATCGATCCACATGAACTATCTTTGGCGCACTTCTTGGACTCTTCCGTATTCGGTAAGTGACATCGTTAATCTTGGTCACAACTCGGTATGGTCCATCCCATTTAGCTTGCAGCTTAGGAGACTTCCCTTTACTGCGGACTGGGTTATGTAACCACACTAACGAACCTTCATCGAAGCTCTTATTGTTTGTCTTTCGGTCGTAACGGGTCTTCATCTTTTCAGACATTTGTTGACCTGATTGTTACATCATTTGTTGTGCATAATCGGTGATATTGCGTGGAGCGTCAGGTGGTATACCGGTTATTAAGTCGGCAGGCAACCGTAATTCTCTTCCAAAGTTCGCATAAGCTGGTGTCACTGACGTGCTTTCATGAACCGCACTTCGGTAAGACAAAAGAAACGGTTGGATGTGCTTGTCCCAATCTTTTTGCCTGCTTTCCACAACTTTTGCCAGATATCTCTCCAATGTCTGATTAAATCGCTCCACCATTCCATCTGACTGCGGGTGGTAAGAGGTCGTTCTGGTTTTGTGAGTACCCATGACCCGACACATTTCCTGGAACACCTGAGATTCAAAATTTCTTCCTTGATCGCTATGGATTTCTAGAGGCACCCCGAAACGACAGAAGACTTCGTGAACTAATTTATCTGCGACCGTAGTAGCTTCTTGATTAGGTATAGCGAAGACTTCTGGCCACTTCGTGAAATAATCCATCACAACCATGAAGTACTTGTTTCCGCTTTCACTTTCAGGAAACGGTCCCGCAACATCTAGGGCTATCCTTTCCCATGGTGCCCCAACGTTATACAGTTTCAGTGCACCTCTGCTCCGTGTATGAGGTCCTTTCACGGCAGCACAACTCGTACATTTGCGACACCAGTCCTCAACGTCGTCGCGACAGTGGATCCAGTAAAACCGCTCACGTATCTTCAACAGAGTCCTTTTTACTCCCATATGGCCCCCTGAACATCCATTATGGTAGAGCTGTAGCACATCTGGGACCTTAACTTTAGGGACGACCATTTGCAAATGACAGCTGTCTCCTCGAGCATTTTCCCATTTGCGGCACAAGACTCCATCCTGAATAACTAAACTGTCCCATTGCGCCCAATAACTTTTTGTGATTGAACTCATTGAAGCGACGTCACTCCACATGGGTTTAGGAGCACTTGCTTTCATCCACTCAAATATTGGCTTGATGTCTGCGTCGTCCTGTTGAGCATGTTGTAGGCTTTCTTTCCATTCGTCGCTCAGATCCGTTTTAAACATCTTCACAGGTATGGCTACCTTTATCTCCTGTTTGGCACAGTGCTTACGGTCTTCAGGGCAAGGTCTTCTTGACAATGCGTCTGCGTTGCCATGGAATCTGCCATTCTGGGTTTGTGAGATCGAAACCCTTGGGGCTCTTCTAACATCAGCCGGCACCCGCCACGCAGACCTGGCTATAATTCGTTTTCCCTGCTGTTGCTGGGCGGTGACGTTAGCCACCCTATCTTCTTGGGAACGACTTTCTTCTCTTTCAGCAGTCCGCTTTGGGCAACTGGATCGAAGGTGGCCCCTCTCACCACATGTGTAGCACCTAGGGCTATACCTCGTGAAACGGTCGCGAGCCGGTGATGCTACAACTTCCCTGACGCGGTGAGATCGATGATCTTTCCGTACGGCTTCGACCTCCAAAGCATGAGCCAAGGCGTCTTTGAGAGTCTCATGGTGCCCGAGCCTCACAGCAGCCCTGACTTCCAGGTCGTGGATGCCGTCGATGAATGCTTGCACCAGATTCCCATTGATGAGCGCAGGTACCGACTGGTATGCTTTCCGTACCAGCTTCTCTACTTCCAGGGCCCACTGTTGCAAGTTTTCGCCAGTGCGCTGGACACGATCCTTCAGCTGCGCACGATACACGTGTTCCAGGTGAGCGTCACCGTATCTGGCTTCCAAGGCTTCTAGTAGCTGCTCGTAGGATACATCGTCTCCGAGAGCTTCTAGGATGGTTAACGCCTTGTCTCGCAGACCCAATGTAAGCGCAGTCATGGCCTGGGCTTTGCTCCACCCGTTTGCCTTCTTAACGGCCTCAAACTGCTTTTTATAGGCCGACCATGAAGATGTCCCATCGAATGGCGGTACTTTAAATCCACGCGCTGAAGGTACGGCAGGTAAGGAAGTCGCAATCCCATCTCCAGCTTTCAGATTTCCCAGCTCTTTCCTCACATCTGTAATCTGGTTTTTTACATCTTCAATCCGAGTTTCGGCTTCCGTGATGCGGTTCTCAACATGATGAACCTGATCCTTCATCACATTCATCTCCTTGCCAAAAGTCGCTCGAAGATCTTTCATGAGGAGCGTCTGTTCCTCCTGGTGGCGTGCCTGCTCCTCCTTGTCGCACAGCAGCTGTTCTTCCAACCGGCGGGCCTGCTCCTCCTGGCGGCGTGCCTGCTCCTCCTGGCGGCGTGCCTGCTCCTCCTGGCGGCGTGCCTGCTCATCCTTGTCACGCAGCAGCTGTTCTTCCAACCGGCGGGCCTGCTCCTCCTGGCGGCGTGCCTGCTCCTCCTGGCGGCGTGCCTGCTCCTCCTTGTCCCGCAGCAGCTGTTCTTCCAACCGGCGGGCTTGCTCCTCCTGGTGGCGGGCCTGCTCCTCCTGGCGACGGGCTTGCTCCTCCTGGCGACGGGCTTGCTCCTGTAGCATCGCCATCAGCGCAGCAAAGTCTGGAGGTGCTGGCGCTGGAGATACCGTGGGCGGGCAAGCTTCCACCGTTGGCTGCTGCTGACCACCCAACCTCTCCGGCGTATTACCTCCGAAGCGCCTGCTGTCCAACTCCTGCTGGCGCTGACCCCTGGTACGGACGCCCTCTGTGTCTTCTTTCGGTAACACCGGCATTGTCCAAATCCCCAATTCTGACACCAATTGTTACGAGCCGGGGTTCTACGGAATGGAAAATGCCGATCAAACTACCACAAAACACTTTATTTATTACACCACTAATTTACACTTCACTATAAAGCTTCACTAAACACTTTTAATCGCACTTGAACTCGCAGGTATAACTCGTATTATCGCTCTGGAAATACTGATCCCCCGCCACCGAAGTGCTCCGCCTTTATAGTACGGTCATTACTCTAGATTACTCTAGAATCTTCACGGAAGAATTATCGCGAACATTCCACACCTTCGAGATGCTTCTAGATAACACGTTACATAGAAGTACCTTGACAGAACATTCCCGAAAGACGTTACGTAGTAGTACTGCGATTTGCTACTAGATGGCGCTGAGTTTGGTAGTCTTATTACTTGCTACGAGATGGCGTTACAATAGTATTAATGATTTCTTAGATGACAAGGCGGCCTGGTTGTAACAACGTAACGAATTGCTCCTTTCTAAATAACTCTGTATTAGATTTAAGATGAAATATTTTGAAAAAAGCCGAGCTGAGTTTCTTGAGGGCTCTTCTCAGTCTCGTTGCATTTTGGAACCCTCGGTAGAGTCACACCAACTTCTGACGAATCTAAATAATTTTCTGAAAATTTCAAAGATAATAAACGTTATTTTATTTTATTTTATTTTTATTTTTATTTTAAACACTGACTCGACACTATTATTCTGCACAATAGAATACATTTTACCTAGAGATTCCGTAAAAAGAGGCAAGTTCTCGCTACAATCCAATGTCATATACACATTTATTACCAAGAAGCACTGATTGTTCACTTCTATATTCACCGCACATACTCTGTCGTTATTACTATGCACTACACTCACATAGTTAAATGCACTTGTACGCCACAATATAGCTAGCCCTCCGTATGGTATCCCTTTACAGATGCAAGCCGCAGTATCCATTGAAGATTTTCCCGTGAAACTAAATCTCTGATCAATATTTCCGAGAATAGATAGATCATGCGGATACAGCCAGGTTTCCTGAAGCGAAACGATATCAGCTGTTTGGCACAGTTTCCTGATACAGTTCATTGAACTTTTAACATTTTTGCAATTGAATGTTACTATATTCATCGCAATGACGCGGAGGATCTTTTAAACCTTATTTTGTAATGTAATTTTTAGTCTATAATTATGTATATTTTGTATATTGTAATTCTTATTGTAAATAAATGTACCCATTTGATTAACAAAAAAAAAAATTATAATCTGAAAAGAACATTAAACGTACATTTATTTGGTATTTGGTAGATCAAAATAGTTCAATTGATTTAGAAACAACCCGCCATTCTGACGCCAGGGTGGCGGCTCACGTGCGTTTTACCATACCGGAGCTTGCATAACATTTAAGTGGTTTTTAAATAATGTTCCTATACGTACAATTTACGTACATTTAATTAGTAATGTAAAATTTAAAAAAAAATATTCGAATTAGTGTTCACCCGCCAACCTGACAACAAGATGGCGGCTCACTTTAAAATAATGTTTATTACGCATACAGAAACGTACATTTATACATATTTTAGTACAAAAACGTAAATTTTTCGTACATTTATATAGTAAATTTTTGACCTATTTTGAAGTTATACAACATCACCTGCTAGGTTAGCATATTTAATTATATAACACAGTCTTTAGTATACCTGTCATCATAGCATAGTAAAATATTTGTAGTTTACTCGCAATTACCAATACGACTTCGCTGCGTTCACACGGCGTCCAGTGTTTCTCTACCGAATCGGTTTTTCGCAGGATTCGGTTTAGTGGCAACAGTATTTCAATGAATGAGTTCACACATGCATTCAGTTTCAAGACACAGCAAAAAAACCGAATCTTGCTGAAGTTGACATCCGATTTTGCGACTACAAACCGATCCGGCCGTGCTATACATGCGTTCATACGATACACGCAGGGGTAAATTCGGTTATTTGCCGGATCTTGAAATCAACGCGAGGAACTGTGCGCGTTCTCGCTAAAAAACCGGATGGTGTGGTTACACGGGATCTGGATACGAGGCCGTCGGAAACGGCAATGCAAGATGTGCTGTGTGCATATACCACATTCGGTTTTTACAGATCCGATGACAATAAAGATTCGGCAAAACGTGGCTCCGTGTGAACGTACCGTTACAAGCATGCCCAACAGTTAAGATAGAAAAAACACGTCTAAACTTGATGCAAAAACCGACTTCAAATTACCGAAATGGGACCAAATAATTGTCAGAATGGGACCAAATTGAAGTGGGACCACTTAATAAATGCAGGGCTCAATAAAAATAAATTAAAGTCGGTTCAACCAGTCCAAAGAAATGATGAGGTAACAAACTTAAAATAACGTACAGTCGAAGTGCAATTGGGCCACAAGGGGTTCTTGTGGTAGGGGTATTTTAGATCCCACACATTTTTTTTTTATCAATTTTTACCTCCTATTTTATTTTATTAATAACATACTCCTACCAGTGGCAGAATGCACTGCATCATGCAACATTGTCGTAATCGCTGCAACCTGTGTCGACGTAATGTTCGAGTAATAGCAGGATACCGTCATTAGCGCTGAGTATTTTACTCCATGAACAAACAGGTATATTATTGTCGATCTTGTGAACTGAAACGGAAACAAAGCGGCTTAGTACTTCACGAACTTTGATCAAAACCACAAACTACGTTTAAGTTAAGACAGATTATTAATTGTGGCAAATTAAGTTTGTTTAAATTACAAAATTTAAGGTAACTCACATTGTTTACGGTAAATCTAATAGATATTGGGTTAATTGCAGGAAAATGGCATAATATCCACAGCCAATGTTTTTTCCACAAACGAAAATAAATTAAAAAGTTTGCCTTTCATTTTATTATTTAAATTGAGGGACTAAAACTTGTAATTTACCTCAAATAACAGCATGACATTTCCACCGAGTTGCATTGCAAACTACACGTTTAAGTTTCTCAATTGAAATAATAATAGACATACATACATCACACCTATACCTCCAAAAGGGTAGGCAGGGGTGCATTTGATTACACACCCACACTTTGCCAGTAATTTTGTTGGTTTCAGGTAATAGGAGGCAAGCCTATTACCGTTACGGGGCACTACAAAAAAGCCATTACCGACTTCCACAACCAGGAAATATATCACATACCACTGAATATAATCTCTGCAGTCCGAGCGAAATAATAATTTGAATGCAAAAGTCAAAAAACTATTATCATTCAGAAATTTTCTGCAATCGGTAAAAAGCTCTGGAGGCAGGAGTCACTTGCAGTTGAGTAGAGTGTTTTAGAAGCTTACAAAATGTTTAAATGATAATAAATGACGAAAATTATAATATTATTAGGAATCAAAAGTAGAATAAATAAAAGAAAGGTTTATTCACAAGAAATAAATAAGTCAGGATTTTATACAAAAGTACCCACTACATTTATTAATTTTAACAGTAACAATTACACAACTTGTATTATTGTATTTGCAATATCCGAACCACACGTAAACTCTAAACAGGGTCACATGACCTTTATAACAACCGACAGCAATTACGACATGTTATCGCCACGAGACTTGGAAAACGACTGTCCGACCTATTCTTGACGCTACGTTTTCATAGGAACGGACGGGGGGGTATGCCGCGTGCGAATCTACCTCCTAACAATATGTTATCACAAAATATTCGTCTCTTTTATAAATATCAGCTACTTTATAGAGTAACTGTCTAATCCATTACAGGTCCTGAGTTCGTTCCTTCAGAGTTTAAGTGATTTGTTTTTTTTTATATTATGGACGTACAATTCAAAATATTATAACACGTATTCTACTACTTTATTGTTAGTTTTATGATAAACTTACGGTGTTATTTGTAGGTACGGTTTGAATCACCGTCACCATAATTTTCAACAACATCGTTGTAGCAAAACCGGCTGTAAGCAGTATTATCGTCATCTGTAAATCAGGATGGTTTATTAATCTCCTTCTATTAGTTGCAAATAAGAACGTAACCTAAATAATAGCAACAGGAGAAGTTAAAAGAAATACTTGCTCTCTTTTCCCCATTGACTTGACGATCTTATAATATTTAGTTTTGTTAAAATAGCAACAGACATTGATTTGGCCACAAACCTAAACAAGTTGAGGTGTTTGATAAAAAACCTGTGTTTTTTAGGTTCTAGGTGTACAACTTCGGTTTAGGTAAACATTTTTTCTTTATCCGATGATTCATACCAATGTTGAATGATGTTGAAAACCCTTAATTTATTATAATTCTGCGACATATTATGCTGGGAAACTTACCGAAACACTCATTGCAGAGATGAGTTGTTCAGCACATTTGTAAAGTAAATCATAGGCCAAATGAACAGATGTGATATCGAGATGTGTGTTCTTCGATAAATATTCAACTCTATTTACCCTTTTTCGGTCAGTGACGATTTCTTTTACATTGACTAAGTTACTCACGTGAGCTTTTAGAATACATACTCGCAAATAAATGGTCCTCAAAAGCATAAAAAACATAATTTGTTCATACTCATGGGTCAACTTCATTACGAATAAACTGTAGAAAGATTCGTCTATGAAGACATATAGATATGTGTAAATCAAAATTACTTCTATTATACTATACAGTAAACATCCTGATATCCAAAAGAAACAAACATAGCCCGAATCAATAATGTTTAAATCTTTATTCAGGTTCAATTTCTTATCGAACTTGTCAACGTCGTGGAAAAAGTTGATCAGTTTTTTTTTACTTGAAATCAAAGAGAAGATCACAATAACACAATACTCAAAATATATGGAATATTTGTAAATACCGTGAGCTACATTGATCGTTATAGATCTGTACATATTAAATAATACGAGAGTCGACACAGATAGGCTAAAGAAATAACTAAGAACAAGAAAAATCTTGCTATTACGAATCAAATAAAATCTATTGATACCAAGAAGTACCATAATATATATTTGAGGTTTCACACAGTTTACTGCACTAATTGTGTCATCGATTGGAATGTTTTGTTTTATATTAATAGGTACAACTTTTGAGGATTTCTTCCCCATTCGTACTGGAATGTTACTATCAAAAAAATTATTGTACAACATAGCTTTAGAAATGTAAACGACAGATACAGTCAACAGCTTACTATGAAGTGTCCATTTCTAAATTGAACTGATGAAATTATACCGATAACAATGATCATCAACATTGAATTAAAATTATTACATTTATATAATTAACTCCCATTAGTTGCTTATCTCGATAGCTTTTATCTAATCTTTCTAAATACCTATAATTTTAAGGTATATTCGGAAATTATAGAAACTAATTGCATTCTTGGATTAGAAATTACATCGTGATTTGATCGCTTTGACGTCTATTGTACTTAATTGTTCCAGAAATGTAAGAAAGATGAAGAAGGCTTCTAAAACAATGTTTTTTCTGTAATATAGACTTCAAATATCGTCACAAATATTGTTGAAACTAACAGCAATATTTTATTATACAAAGCAATACACCGCATAAAGGATTAACACATATCAGTGAAGCCTCCAGCACAGTTTGGTATCAGTAGTTTATCAGTGCAAAATATTATTTGATACATTTTCTATCAACGCTTCCCAACATGTTAGTATCGAATACGACTCAGTCATCACTGACACTTACATGTTCATAGAAAATGTATGAAAGAATATTTTGCACTGATACTGAACTGTGTGGAGTGATGTAAAGAACTCGAGTCTTTGAGTCCTAATTCGATAGACTCGGCTCAATTTTACAAGACTCAGTGAACTAACTGAACTCGGAGTCTTGAGTCGAACCGAGCTACAGTCTTTTCACAAAGACTAACACGCTAAAATAGAACTCGAGTCTTAAAAAGAGCTCGAGTCTTAAATAGAGCTCGAGTCTTAAATTGAGCTCGAGTCTTAAAAAAGCTTGAGTCTTAAAAGAGCTGGAGTCTTATGTCTTCAGCGTATTAAAGTTTAATAATGTTAACAGTTGCAGGGTCATCCAAAGGTTTAATAAACAGATTTACGAGTACGTCAGATTTTTTTTAAAATAACCAGATTATTCTGGCCTTTAGACACGTCATCAGATCAATTTTGATAGATTCTGATTTTATTTAACGTATGTATTTTCTTCTGTGGCTTACCTATTATTGAAATAATTACTAGGTATGCAATTCATGCTGCTAATTGCAAATGTTGAGCGGAGCAAATGTTTTTATTACATATCAGAATCAGAATCGAACACATAAATTATTTAATCGAATGGAAAAAAAACTATTTTCATTGTTGAAGCACGTGTTTCCATGGTAACCATTTAATCATCTGGTTTTTCGGTGATTATTACTCGATGGTGCATCCGATTTCGAAAATCGTTTTTCCGAAACCACCAGCTGCATGTATTGCACGCGCGTGCCAATTTTGGAATTTCTAGCTAAATGTTAATGAACTTTTTCGTCGATGTCCAGGACATTTTCGGTGATTATTCCTCCGTGGTCAGCTCTATTTTCATGATTTCAGATATATACACTCCCGGGTATGATGTCGACGAGCATGCCAAATTTGGTCAAAATCAGTCGAACGGTTTCAGAGGAGTAGACGCACAAACGATTTATGTATATATACATACATATAGATTCCAAGGACAATTAAAAATGTCAACAGGAAATTTATTTTAAGTAAATTGTAATTATATATATTATATTATATTTTAGTTAACAGTAAATATTTTATGTCAATAGAAAAATTTGAAACATTTATTATGATAAATTGTATTATTATTTCAACAATAACAACATGTCAACATTATAATTATATGTCAATAGAGATTTAGAAAATCTATTATAAATAAAATAAATTTAGTAATATATTATTTATTAGTTATTATATTGTCTGTTTATCGTATTATTTAATAGTGTTATTATTTAGAATTTGTTGTTATTAGAATTGAATTTAATAATAAGTTTTTAATAATATGTTTATGGGTTAGTTTTTGTCATCAAGGTATTCCTGTATACTGTAATAGCTTTTATCTACTAGAAAGTTTTTTAATGCGCTTTGGAAGGTATTAATTTTTTCTTCAATTTTTAGTGACTCAGTCAGTTTGTTATATATTTTTATTGACATGACCAAGGGACCCTGGGCATACATTGCCAGCTTGGAGGTTGGCAGGTTCAGTCTATTTTTGTTTCTTAAATTATACCTACATTGGATATCTTCTCGGGTAGTATAAAGTTCTGGGTACTTGCGGACAAACTTACATATTTCCAGGATATAAATGCAAGGTGAAGTCAATATATTTAAGCTCTGGAAGTGGGGCTTACATGAGTCTGTTACTTCTATGTTTACAAGTATTCTAACTAGTTTTTTCTGTTGCGTGAAGACTGTAGGTGAGTCTGTGCTGTAGCCCCACAAAATGATCCCGTAGCTTAGCCAAGAGTATGCATATGCGTAGTATGTTATTAGTGCAGTCGCCAAATCAGTAGACGTCTTGACTTCTTACAAAATTATTAATAAATATACAAAAACAAACAATTAATTAATTAGAAAATAAAAAAAGAACAAAAAAAAAAATTTCGCCCAAGGAATAAAACAAAAAATAAAATAAACTGGCAATGACAAAAGATACTTCATAGGGTTGTGGACAAATGTATAAACATATCTAATAAAATTCTTCAGGGGCGTACCATCACTTAACCTACTACACTTACTTGTCTTGACTCGTTATAAGTTGACGAACCATTATCTGATCTGCCATTACTTGACTTAACACTCCTTAACGTACCACGACGCCACATTTTTCCGAAACCACCAGCTGCATGTATTGCACGCGCGTGCCAATTTTGGAATTTCTAGCTAAATGTTAATGAACTGTTTCGTCGATGTCCAGGACATTTTCGGTGATTATTCCCGTGAATGATGTCGACCAGCATGCCAAATTTGGTCCAAATCGGTCGAGCCGTTTCAGAGGAGTAGACGCACAAACGATTTACAGTTGTCGCCTAAGATTGAGCTCCGCTTCGCTCCGCTCAATAATAGAAACAACACTTCTCTTAGGCCCGTGTATATTAATCAATAATATTATAATATCGCTCAGTATTGCTTTATTTTCTTATTTCCTTATTCTACAATAAATTTTTAGATACCTATCAATAAAATATATAGTTACGGACCTCCTTGCGTGGACAGGCTGATTGCTAATAAGAAAGGTATATGTATGATGTAGTAATTCTTGGTGAATTATAATTTTAAAGACTATTACTTGCTATCTAAATATATATATAATAGTTTCATTATTTTCAAAGACTTATTCTGGTTCATATCTATTCAGAATCGGAATAACTAGGTAAACTAATATCCCTTAAACTATCTTCCTCTCGTACTTTCCGTATAAATGTTAATATTCCGGAGTAAGTCATAGTATGTTTTATTTCGGGTACTCGATCCATCTCAAATGCTATCAGTTAAGCAAATTCTTGATTCCTTGGGTCACACGGTTGTTCTGAACCAAAATCAATATCTTTTAGTAAGCTTGTACGAGTTCGTACATCAGACGAGTCCCAGCGAATTTTTTAATACACATTGGAATCTATGATACGTAGGTCACACTATAAGTTTTGCGTAACTTAAAAAAACAACACGATAAAACCAAAATATTATGTTTATTGCTTTTCAAAATACTCTCCTTTACATTTTAAACATTCTTTTATGAGATCGAACCATTTTTTAAAACAGGAGGACCACAGACCTGAAGGCTTGTTTTCTAGGTACTGATTGAACGCTATCACTGCCTCTTCGGAGTTGGTAAAAGTGAAACCTCTCATCAAATCTTTGATTTTGGGGAAAATACAGAAATTACAGGGTGCTAGGTCGGGGCTATGCGCAGGATGGGTGACGAGTTGTACTTTTTCGGAAGCTAAAAATGACTTTGTTTTGTTGGCCGTGTGTGAAGAAGCGTTGTCATGATGTAGGAGAACGCGGCTTTTGGGTCGTCTTTCGCGAACTTTTTCTAACACCCTGGGTAAACAAATGGTAGAATACCACTCGGCATAAAAACACTCTTTTGATCTTCAAGTGGAATTGTATAGATGGGACCCGTAGCTGAAAAAAAACGCGACATTTTTTACCAACGTTTCACGCCTGCCTCACTTTTGTTGGCTTGTTCTCATTTCCAAACACTCATTCACAAGATTGCTGTTTTTTTTCGGGTTCAAAACAATAAATCCACGTTTCGTCTCCTGTGACAATGTCATAAACAGCATTAGAATGTCCGTGGTCGTACTTCAGTAGCATCTGTGAGCTCCATTCCACGCGATCCCGCTTCTGCTCCGCTGTCAGTTCATGAGGGATCCAACGACAACAAAGTTTCCGAACTTTCAATTCTTCGTGTAAAATTTTCTGGATTTGACTCATACCAATCCCCAATTGTCCTCGAATTGTCTCATAGGTAATGTATAATTCTTTTATAATCTATGGTCAGCTGACATTCACCCGGCGTCCGCAACACCTTTGTGGCGCCACTGTGTCATTCTACGTTCGTCATCTTGAGACGTTCAAACTATTTTTCTCCACAAAATAATCAATATTCAATAATTTAACAATCCAAAAACTGTTCAAAGTGAAGTGTGTGATTAATAACAGCATCTGACCACCGGCGCCGGTTTTCACCAGGATTCAAGAGACAAATCTTCCAGACACGGTGAGTCAACCTTGCGGACCATTTTTACATATTAAAATTAAAAATTAACTGGGCTATCGACATAAAGGTAAACCGCGGGTTTTCTTCAATTAACCGCTTAACGTAGCCACATTATTTTCGTTGACGACAGTTGAAGGCCGCCCTTCACGAAATTCGTCATGTAAACAAATATTAAATATAAATATAAATATTTTTGGACATTTTCACACAACGTCATCTAGCCCAAATTAAGCTAATATAAGCTTGTGTTATGGGATCTAGACGACTGATAAACATACTTATATATTTCTAAATACATACATATTATACATAGAAAATACCCAAACTCCGAAACAAACATTTGTGGATCACACAAATAATTCGATTCGACCCGGAATCGAACCTGGGACCTCAGGGGCGGCAGTCACATACTCATACCACTGAGCCACCGAGGCATTCAAAGAAACTCGCCCTCTCTCAAATTCAGGAAACCATCGCCTCACGGTGCTCAAACAAGGTGCTTCTCTCCCAAAGGCATTTTGAAGACGAGCGGCACAGTCTTGCGGAGAGAGAGAGAACTTTTAAAATCATATAAAATCATTGCTCTAAAATCTTTTCGACTTAATTCCATTTTCGTTGCATACGTAGAACTTTGATGTGTGATAAAATAAATAGTTCCGATTAGCTAGAAGTGCAAAGCTTTTAGTGTGCCCCATGTATCTTCATATTTT